>CM035845.1:241872818-242380318 GCA_020510985.1 Pholidichthys leucotaenia
AGCCCCTACCAACATCTCCGAACTCCGGAGCTTCCTAGGGGTATGCAATTACTCACGTCAGTTCATTGAGGATTATGCAGACTTGGCAAAACCTCTTACAGACCTCCTACGAAAGGACACCCCTTTCATTTGGTCTGAGGCTCAAGAACAAGCTATGCTAGCGTTGAAGCAAAAGTTATGCACAGCACCATGTTTGGCCTATCCCAACTGCGACCAGCCATTCTTCTTACAAGTGGGATTCTCTGCCAACTGCTTAAGTGCTGGATTATACCAAATCTACGACCACGACAAACGAGTCGTGGCCTATGCCAGCAAAACCCTCTCTGGTCCGGAACTGAAATACTCGGACTGTGAAAAAGCCCTTCTGGCCACTGTATGGCCAGTCAAACATTTCTCCAACTATGTGGGAGGCCAGAGAATCACAGTTGAGACTCACCACCAACCAGTGGTCTTCCTTAACAGTCAACGCATCAGAGAAGGCGTTGTAACAAATGCCAGAATAGCCTCCTGGTTGATGGCCCTACAAAGCTTTGATGTGGAGGTCCGCTACGCACAAAAGTTGAGAAGCCCTCTCGGCACAGACTTGGCTGCCTGCCAACGGTGCTCTGAGGACACTCCAGGACCATCCATTCATGCAGAGCCACCTACATTCACTGAAGACCCAAACCATCACTACTTTGACCAGAACATCTGCCAAGATATGGTCACCGCCTATGTCGATGGTTGTTCTTTTCACCATGAAACTCACATTTGTGCTGGTGTGGGTGTGGCATGGCTGAACAATCAGCCTTGTGAACCCCACAACTATCAACTGGGTTCCCAATCATCTCAATATGCGGAAATCGCAGGTGTGCTCATTACACTGCAACTTGCTGTAGACCATGGCATTCGCACATTGGTCATCTGCACTGACTCCAACTACGCATGCCTCAGTTTCACTTGTCATTTAGCACTCTGGAAGACCAAAGGTTTTGTAACCGCAAACCACAAACTGGTTAAAAATCAAGACCTTTTCAAGGCATGTGATCACCTGGTCACCTCCAACAACCTCCAGGTGTACTGGAAAAAGGTCAGAGGTCACTCGCGCACACCAGGTCAGGACAAAGAATGGAATGACCTTGTGGACTCACTTGCAAAACAAGGAGCTATACAAGGCACACCCTGGTCCTTTGATTCTGCTCAGGTGCCGACTTCACAGTCCCACCCACCCACCCCTACAGTCTGCGCAGTCACTAGGGCCCAGACTAACAGGGCCCAAGACATGACACAAACCACAGGCCCCCTTGCGGTTGACCCTGTTTTCACTGATGCTGACCTTATCTCTCTTCGAAACCTTGACCCTGCGGTCCATAAAATGATACAATACATCTCAGATCCTGCACTTAATGCACCATCCGACTCGGATCTCGCTGACACTCCAGACTTGAAGCCACTTTTTGCCGCACAATCATCCTTGCAGCTGCGAAATGGCATTCTAGTTCATGTTTCCGATGAACTCCCTACGCCTGCGCTTGTGGTCCCTCGTAACCAGAGGGGGGTGATGATTGTTCATGCCCATGATCTCCCAACTGCAGGACACAAAGGCGTCAAAGCGACGTACAACGTGCTCAAACAAGTGGCATATTGGCCATACATGCGAAAGGATGTAGCCGACTACATAAAGGGATGTCTCGTATGTTGCCAGTTTCAACCAACCAACCCGATGCATCGAGCACCCCTACAGAAAAGAGGCATTTCATTCCCATGGTCTGACCTCCAAATTGACTGGGTAGGTCCCCTTCCACGGTCAGCCAGAGGAAACAAATACTTCCTCACAGTCACATGTGCTTTCACCAAATGGGTCGAGTGCCTGCCTGCTCCTAATGACACGGCAGAAACCACGGCCTACTTGTTGATGAACCACGTATTCTCTAGGTTTGGTCTGCCAAGCCGAATCAACTCCGACCACGGCACTCATTTCACCGCCGAAGTCATGCGACAACTGTGGGAAACCTTGGGAGTTAAAGCTAACTTCCATATTAGCCACCACCCACAATCCTCCGGACAGGTTGAAAGAACCCACCGAACTGTGATCAACATACTGAAGAAGTATGTTTCACCACACCAAAAAGACTGGGATGTAAAGCTCCCGCTGGTCTTAATGGCCATCCGAGCCACACCCCATGAAGCTACGGGGGTGTCACCTTTTGAAATGATGACAGGCCGGCAAATGACTTTGCCCCTGCATTTACTCTACCAACCTGGAGAAGCCAGTGTTGCTACAGCTTACACTACTCACCAGTACATGACTGACCTGACCAAACATCTCCGACAGACTTTTGCCTTTGCCCAAAAACATTTGGACCGATCAGCTGAAGGACGCAAAGCCTACTACGATCAGAAAGCCTCACATGACGAACTCCAAGTGGGAGACGAGGTTTTCTATTATGCTTTCATTCCTCAGACAGGACAGACCAACGCACGAGCAGGAAAACTCGCTCGGAAGTTCCTCCCCAGGTGGACAGGTCCACACACGATCACAGATAAACTCTCTCCGGTCGTTTACCAAATCAAAATAAGCAAAGGTCGCCAGGACCCCATCTCCAAATGGGTCCATCGTAATCAAATCAAAGCTTACAAAAACCCCATGGGACTTGTCGGGGACAACACTGTTCCATTAAGTCAGTAAACAAACCTAAAATCTTGTTTGCGCCCGATAGACAACTGTTAGCTGACGATCAGCCTCAGACATTCTCGGTCGCATTTCTCTTCCTCAATCAGGTAACTGCATTAAACCTTCAAAAGGAGAAAGTTAACCCAAACTAACTGACTTCCTTAAAATCTAACCTTAAAAGACCCCGCAAAATTTCTTTCAGTATCATCAAGTTACTATTTCAAAGTAGTACAAACAAAATCAACAACATCACTAGCTTAAGTCAATAATCACAAAACCCTCTAAAGGTGATAAACACTAATAGCCTAGAGCTCAGCCTCTAACAAAGTTGTTCCACCTCTAAGAATAACTTTCACCTACCACTCAGGTACCTCAAGAAAAGGAAAACTGACAAGAAGCTCAAGATTAAAATGACTCACTTCTATTTGTTGGCCAGGACGATGGCCCTCCTGTTTTTCAGTTTAGCCCTCTACCTAGCACTCTCACCTACTTTCGCCCAGTTAGAACTGGACAGAACCCAGACAAGAAGTCAACAATCCTTAAGTAGATTCTCAACCACGGCCTCATCATTAGGGCCCCTTGCTACCCTTAGCACGTCTACTGTTAAATCAGTCAACACCGCTACACTGAAATGCCAGACAGTTGAACCACCAACTGTTACCAAAACTTTGCAAGATACTGTGTTGGTTTTGAATGTTTGCTCCAAAGCCTCATTCAAACTCAACAAGGTCTTGGACTTGTCACTCTTCATGTTAGAGGGTGACCTTGCTCACCCACATCTAATGTCTGTGTTTCTTCGAAAGGTAGCTAAAAATATTAGACTTTCAGCTAACACTTTGACAACGAGTCTGCCTTCACCGCTTCTTTCCCCTGTTTCAGATGTCACAAAGTTATTCCTCATTGCCACTCAAAGAACAATGATGACTCCCCATGCTCGCTCAGTCTTCCAAAACAAAGGTCTCAAGCACCCTCTGAGTAAGACCTCTGTGGAACCATGGTTTAGTCCAAATAAACCAATTCAATTCGAACCTCCTTGAATTAACTCAATATTGCTTAACCTAAACATCTACCTCAGATAAGCAATACATTTTTGTTTTGCATTCTTTGTTGTGACTTTTATTTCTCTTTATTTTTAGAATTTTTAAAAGTTATATGCATGCTTATATACAAACCTATATTTTTTATATATAGCTCTTGCACTCCATTTTGATTTTTGTACCCATTCAAACTATTTTTTTTTTTTTTTTTACAACTATGATAGCTATTTCATTGTAGACCAAGATTCCTACCTCAGGTATGTAAGACTACGCACTTATTTTTGTAGCTAGAATTTTTGAGTCATTTCAAGACCTATGCCTTAGCTTACTACTCCAAGTCAATTTTATAATCTACATTTGTCCATATTCAAATTATTTTTTGAAATTCATGGAAGTCCTTCCAGTAAACCAAAGTCAAAGATCTGTACTTAGTAATAGATACTGTTTGCATGCTAGTGTGTATGGACATCACACAAACCTTTTAACCCAGTATTTAGGTCAAGTGTTGCCAAGGAGACGAAGCTGCCATGGATGTGTACCGACGCTGACCGATGCTCACCATCGCTACAAAGGGGGGAACTGTAGCATCATCGTCCTCCTCAAAACCAAGACAAGATCACTTCTCTCCAGTTTACAGGAATTTCAATTTATTCATTACACAGGAATATCACCTTTCTGCCTTCTCAGGAATATCACTGGCTTTTTGCTGACTCATGCAGGCTTCTTCCAGACCTGACCAAAGATGCTTGCTTTCCCAGGACCCCAATGTAAACAATTGCCGCTTGCAGAGATTGTAAGGATCAGAGTTTGCTTTTAAAGGCTCAAAGGAACATAAAACTCAGGAGACCAGACCTCTCAACATGAACACTGCATTTGATAACGTACCTTTTCACAGGAAACCAATGTTTTTAAAAGAGTCATAAACCACTTAATCTGATGGTTTTATAGCCTATGCTGTCCAGGCCTTCGCCAGATACTAAGGAAATCATCTACAGCTCAACAGTACCTCCTAGCGGATACCTACGGAATGTGTTTTCAGTACGTAGGATGACTCTAAATATTAAGTTTCTTTCAGCTTATCCTGGATCCTAAGGACACTGAAAATCATCCCCCTTATCACCAACCATGGTTTGCTGCATGTTCTGCTGTTCTAATCTTGATCTAAATGTGAATGCATGAATTATAATTATGTATAAGAAATGTTATATTCATGAGTGTTATTGGAGTAATGGTATAAAGGCATGATCACCATATATTAGCCAAGTCATTTAATTTAGTTTTTATTTAGCGAATGCAAAGTCCTTAAGCCAAGCAGTTGCCTCCTGGTTTGCTGTATGGAGGGTGTGTAATCCTCCTTCCAGTCTTTGGAGCGGGCAAGCCTCTATGATGTGTTCCATAGTTTGCTCCTCTCCACATGCGCACAGTGGGCTAGGGCTACTGCCCCATCTGTGAAGGCTGGCCAAGCAGGGGCCATGTCCAGTCCTGAAGCGATTGAGTGTAGACCACTGTCTCCTTGGGAGGTTGGTGCCCGGGACCTGTTGGTTGGGGTTTATCACCAGCTGTTTGTTTGGGACCTCCTTGGTTTCCCATTCCTCTTGCCAAGCTGTCTGGATGGTAAAGTCAGCTGGGGGAGGGTTTTTCCAAATCGGCCGTCTGGATGAAAGTCGGGCAGTGGGTGGGGTGTAGATATCTGCATGGATTGGTAAGTGAGGAAAATCTTTAACTTTTTGGAGCATCCTTTGAGTTAATGCTGCTCGCCGGATGTGTGGAGGGGCTATGTTTGACAGTACAGAGAGCCAGGGGAGTGGTGTTGAGCGGATTGTTCCAGTTATAGTTCTCATGGTTGAGTTGAGCTGGGTGTCTACATGGTGTGTGTAAGATGACCTGGACCAGACAGGGGCACAATATTCTGCTACAGAGTATGAAAGGGCCAGTGCTGAGGTGCGCAGGGTGGAGACTGCCGCCCCCCATTTTGCACCAGCGAGCTTGCAGAGCAGGTTGTTTCGTACTTTCACCTTAGCAGTCGTCCCCTTTAGATGTTCCTTGAAGGATAAGGTCCTATCAAGGGTCACTCCAAGATAAGTTGGATTTGGGGCATGCTTAAGCTTGAGTCCGCTCAGGTGGATGTTTAGTTCTCTGGCAGCTTTTGCATTGTGGAGATGAAATACACTGGAGACGGTTTTTGCTGGGCTTGGTTTTAGGCGCCAGATTTTGCAGAACTGGTCCAGTTTAGCAAGATCTTCCATGAGCACCCGTTCCAGTGGTTCAAAGTCTGGTGCTTGGAATGCCAAACAGATGTCGTCTGCATAGATGAATTTGCGGGATTTTGTAGTAGGCAGGTCGTTTATGTAGAGGTTGAACAGAGTTGGAGCTAGAACTGAGCCTTGTGGGAGTCCGTTTTTCTGCATTCTCCATGCACTTGTGTTCTGACTGAGGTGGACTCTGAACCTTCGGTTGGTCAGCAGGGTTTTTATAATTGCTGTTGCCCAAGCAGGGATCGCCTTTATAAGTTTCAGGAGGAGGCCTTTGTGCCAGACCGTATCATAGGCGGCTGTAAGATCGAGAAACACAGGCCCTGTCTTCAGTCTGCTCTCGAAGCCATTTTCAATGAAGGTGGTTAGGGCCAGTACTTGTTCTCCTGTACTGCGGTCCTTGCGGAAACCTGCTTGATCCACACTTAGAATATCCTCTATTTCTGGGGAAATGCGTTGCAGTATTAGGCGCTCCATGATTTTGTAAGGAACGCTGAGTAGGGAGATTGGGCGGTAGCTTGCTGGTAGTTTGTGGTCTTTGCCAGGTTTTGGGATGGCAATGACCTTTGCTGTCCGCCATTTCTTTGGGATCGAGTTCGTTTGTGTGATCCTTGTGTAGAATTGTGTCAACCAGGTTAGGGCTTGGGGGCCAAGATTCTTCATGAATTCTGGGAAGATGTTATCGTATCCTGCTGCCTTTCCACATTTCAGGCCCTGTAGGACTTTCTCCAGTTCAGCAGCCTCGAAGGGTTCAGGGTTCGTTTCCTCTACAGGCATTTTTTGGTGTTTTTTTTAGCTCAGTTGTAACTGCTCTTCTGGTGTCTTTGTCTTGGGGTGCTTTGGCGATAGTCAGTAGGTGGGATGCAACTTGGTTGGGTGTGACGGATGCTCGGCTTTGGCTAGGGGGCTTCTGTGCAGCTCCTAGGCGACGGATGAGGCTCCAACATTTCCTGCTAGAGTGGGTAAAGCTCCGGTCAGCAACTGTCTCCTCCCATTTCTTTCGCCGGGCTGTATTTAGCGATTCAATGAGATGGTCTGCTATCTCTGGGTCCCCTGATGTTTGATAGGATTGTAGGAGGGCAGCACTTTCTCCGTCCAAACATGGGACATAGAGGGGTCGGTAGCCTCGTGGGATTGCAGAATGGGCAGCCTTGAGGATTGCGCTGCAGAAGCGGTTGTATGCTTCATCTACAGTGATGGTGTGGAGTGGGATGGTAACAATGCTCCGGTCCAGAGTTTCACTGAATTTCTTCCAGTTGGCTTTGCGGAAGTTCCAGCGCATCTTCCTTGGGCTGTATATGACTGGAAGTTGTAGGCCAATGTGTACAAGCAGGGGCCGGTGTTGGCTGTGTGGAAAATCATCAAGAATGAGGATCTGTGTAGGATATGGCTCCCCATTCAAAGAGCTGACCCAACACAGGTCAGGAGAATAGTCCTTCTTCCACCTAGCAGAGTGGAAGGTTCCTCTTTGTTTGGGGTCGTATATCAAAGCGAGGTCATTTCTGGATGCCCAGTCTGAAAGTGCCTCCCCATCACTGTCCACTGCTGGGTACCCCCAGTCAGGGTGATGGCTGTTAAAGTCCCCCACATAGATGGCAGGGTGGGGTAGGGTGGGTAAGACCTGCAGATCCCAGTTGGCATTAGGGGGCTTGTACACATTGACAATATGGAAGCCACCAATGATTATGGTGTCTGAGAAATGTGTTGTTATCAGGTGATTTGCTTCAACTATGTCAGAACGCACATAGGTGGCACGTCCATGTTTAGCATGTAGAACATAGCACAGGAGGTCAAAGCCTTTGATGGTGAAGCGGCCAGCTTCCTCTGTGCCAATATGAGTCTCTTGGAGGCAGATTACATCAATCGAATGTTGGAAGGCGAGGACTTCGATAAGGCTTCGCTTGGCTGCAGATAGGCCTTCAACGTTTAGTTGTAATATGCGAAGGGCAGATCCTACCACAAAGTGCTCTTGGGGCTGTTTGCTTTCGGCTTTAGGACTGTGACTAGGATTCTTCTTTGACTTGGCACAGAGGCGTCGTCTCTTTGAATTTAGTCTGCTGGTAGGATCATTAGCTTCCCCAGGCAAGCCCGGGTACTGGCGGAGGGCGCGACGAGAACGCTGATCCATTGCCCCCCATTTAATTTAATTTAGTTAGATTTTATATTGAGCATTTATCTTATAAGAACTGACTGTTGATTTTTCCCTCTGAAAATTCATGGGATGGTGTCTCCATTTGGTTGGCTGCTCTCAAACAAAGAAATGTTTTCACATTGGATAACAGCCATTTCAAACTGATTCTGAAAGAGTAGATTGGTCGTTTGACGACTGACCTCATCAGTTTTACGACCCGGCGAGGTAACTTTAAAAGACAGAAGTTAGATTTGAGTAGAGAGAGAAAAAACATGAGGGAAAACAGGGTTAACAGTTGAGTCACAGCACAGTTAAGAGTTTTTAAAAAAGTCAGAGATCAGACAACAGGCAGGAAGATTAGCTAGAAATAGAATTAAGAATTAGAGGAACTAAATTAAGATTAAAGAAGCAGAATAGTAATCTAGATCTCAGAAGATTTTATTCCACCGTTTCAAGGCCCTGTGAAGTTTTATTTTATTCTCTGTGTGTTTGTCAAATCTTTTCTTATATTCTGGAAACTGAGGAGAAACCATTTTTCTTTAGAGCTCGTCCCTTTTTAGAGAATCAAATTCTCAAACTTTTTCCTTCACCTCAGAAGCCATTCTTATCCTAGTAAATATTTTTCTAACACTTTTTTTTTTTAATGACTTTTCACGCCATTAAAGTGGACCTTTAATTTGCCTAGTTAAAGAGAACAGAGACTGAGAAGATTTTTCTTCAGTTTTCGGGTCGATCCCACTACAAGAGACCCCAAATTTGGACTCTTTTTCAAAGGACTTGTCACGCCGCTCTGTGACAGACCACCCACTGCTGCCATTGTCTGGAGAGCCCCCAGCTGAGTTTACACTTCCACGGCTGTGAGGAGGCATCTTGCAGCAGCTTCCTCCGACGTCCTAACTTCAAAACCCAGCGGTACCGACCCGCGGAACTTGGACCAACGGCCGTGTGTAAGTGAGACTCTTATTTCTCCTATTTCCTGGGTTAAAACGTGATGTCCTAACAATTAAATTACAATTGAATATGGCCCGTATTTCAGGGCTCAATTAGTCTCTCAGCCGCAGGATAGAGCTGTAAACTGAAGCAAAAACTCTTAGTCATTTTAAGTAACTGCCCTTAAAATTTTGTAGATTAATTCAGGAGTCATTTTTAGATAATTAGCTTATGAATTTTCCCCATAAAATTGCGTTGTTTTGTTAAAACATTCCAGTCTCACCGTTGAAACATAAGTCTAGTTTCTCCTTGGTTCTACAGAGGTGTAATGCTGGATTTTATGTTCAGGAACTCAATATCAGTTGATGTGATATTTTACGCTGTCATCATCTGAATCTGTTTATTCATCATTTGAACGCCATGCCATGTAACCTGAATGATTTTAATAAACGAGTGAATGAGAGCAGTTGAAGCGTTTTCCTTTCGCATATACAGGTTTCCTAATCACGGCAGGACAAAAACTCACTGAAACTTTGAGACTGATTCATTAAGTAATTTAAGGTACAAAATTAATTAAAATTAAAGTTAATCTTATTGTCCATTAGGACTGGTGCCCCTTTTACGAGTGCTTTTATTTAATTTAGCGGGTGTAGAAGTGATGGTTCAACTCCGCCCCTTTCACACCCACTATTAAATAAAATAAATAATTCCTGTACCTTATGACAAATAATTTTATAGGCTCTTCATCCTACAGTATATAAAAGCAAAAGGATAGGGAATGATAAAAAAACGTTAATGGATTTAGATTAATTCAGATTTTAATGCATCTTCCTTTGTATTAAGCAAGGTTAATATTTTACTGCACGTTGTCCCTGTTTAAATAAAATAAAATTATAAATAACAAATGGGTGATAAACTTGTTTCTTGCATCTGTGATTCCGGTGCCACTGGAGCAGTAATAAGATGTGACAGTCAAGCAGCATCACGGCAGATGTACTATAAACCATTGACCTCCTATGTCCCACTCACAGATAGGTATACTGGCTGTGTTTACAAGACACGATTATTAGTGTCTCAAATTTGACCTATAAACACATTTTAGGAAAAGTTGAAATGACTGCTCTAGACTTTGGTGTTATTCAAGATGTTTTTGTCATTGCTACTGTACGTGCAGAACATACGGGAGAATTGAAATGCTGTTTCTGTATCTTCAGTGGTATATATATATATACACTACCGTTCAAAAGTTTGGGGTCACCCAGACAATTATTTTGTGTTTTCCATGAAAAGTCACACTTATTTACCACCATGAGTTGTAAAATGAATAGAAAATATAGTCAAGACATTGACAAGGTTAGAAATAATGATTTGTATTTGAAATAATAATTTTTTCCTTCAAACTTTGCTTTCGTCAAAGAATCCTCCATTTGCAGCAATTACAGCATTGCAGACCTAATATGATTGCACAAGGGTTTTCTAATCATCCATTAGCCTTCTGACGCAATGAGCAAACACATTGTACCATTAGAACACTGGGGTGATAGTTGCTGGAAATGGGCCTCTATACACCTATGCAGATATTGCACCAAAAACCAGACATTTGCAGCTAGAATAGTCATTTACCACATTAGCAATGTATAGAGTGTATTTCTGATTAGTTTAAAGTTATCTTCATTGAAAAAAAGTGCTTTTCTTTCAAAAATAAGGAAATTTCTAAGTGACCCCAAACTTTTGAACGGTAGTGTATATATATATATATATATATATATATATATATATATATAAATGACAACTGTCATGAACCTTGGCCTGCTTTCCTATTTATTTTCCATCAGGCACTTCAGGGAGTCCTTTGGGTCCTCGCTCCCTGACAGCTCGGGCATGCCCCCTCCTCCCGTCGGTATCGCCAGCTGATCTGTATTTTGGATGTTTCACACACATACACGCTCACACTTCATTCATTCTCATTCACACACTCATGCATTCACTCATGCACACGTTTTAAATTATGTCCAGCCCACACATCCTCACACCGGCGTTCTCTTCCCTCATTAGTATTACGACTACTTAAACACTTTGAGAGTAGAGAGAGACCGCCGGAGCATTATATGTGCTTCATTCAAGGCAGCGTGTACCTGTAAGTTGTCATTACCTGCGTTTATTTTCAGCCTTACTAAAGTTGTCTTCTCTTGCACTACGTGACTGTGTTAGTTGGTTGGTGTAAGCAGCTGTTCTGCCTTTTTCTCATCCACCGGACTGCATGGAATGCCCCGGATGCTCCAGCACCGTAAGCTCATGTTTGCCTTTCTCCCCATGCCGACAGCAGCTCTGCGGCACTAGGCATTCCCTCCCTCGGGCTGTAGAGCATCCAGGTGGCATCCCTGTATGTCTGGTGGCCTTTAGCTCAACCATATCTTCTCTCTGTTAACTGTGTGAGTTTGCTGGACTTGTTATTTTGGGGTTTTTGTTAATAAATTGCACAAATTTATTCCTGCGTTTGGGCTTGTCATTCATCCCTTGATGCGCTGCCTAATGGCGCCCAAGGGATCATAACAACAACAGCAATCTATATACAGTAATGCTACCCGTAGTGCATATATAAAGATAAATATGCTGTGGAGAGAGGAATATTCAGGTGGAGAGGTCCAGAGCAGAACAGGCTTTATTCATCACTCTCTCCTACATTCTCTAGAATCACGAGCATCAAAAGGGTAACAGGTCACAGGCACCTCTGCTCTTATAGCATACCACTCGGTCAGCCCTCTGTAGTGCTGCATTAACATCAAAACACTTGCAATTCCCATTCTCTTTGTCACTGTTGACATCAACCCACCAACCCCCGCATCAACACACAAACCCCCATGACGATTCCCCTTGTCCTTCCGTCTGAGTGGAAACAGACTGAGGTGGATTCCTCCCCCCCCGCCCCCAGAACTCAGATTGAGCCTTGACCCTCATGTCCTTTGAGCTTCAGCCTACGTCCATAGCGGCTGTAACGGGGGGGTCTGCGGCTTCGGGGGGGGGGGGGGGCTCTTGGGGGTGTGTCCGTCTGTGGGAGGACATTGGGATGGGGGGAAACATCTTTAGCATGCCATTGTGACTGACCTGATGAGTCATCTACCTTGGGAATTCTCTGGGGGTCGTCTGTGCCGAGGAGATCGGGCCAACACCACCTGCTCATCTGCTAAAACGAAAGCGGGCTTAAGCCTGTCTATACAGACTGTTTCCCTGCGTCCCCCCAAGTCTAACACAAAATGTTTCTCCCCGGGTTCCAGCACTCTGAACGGGCCATCGTAGGGTAGACTCAAGTGGGTTCGGTGGGTATCGTGCCTGACAAATATGAATGACGCGTCCTTCAAGGCCTTTGGCACAAAAGTGTGTGGAAAACAGTGGTGGACCGGACTGGGTACCGTCCCTGCCACTGCGCTATGCGGTGAAAGCGTGGATGGATTGGTGTTTGGTGCGGGGCTGTCCGGCAAAAATTCCCCTGGGAGCTGCAGCGGCTGGGAAAAAAAACAGCTCTGCTGGGGAGGCTGCCAAATCCTCCTTCGGTGATGAACGCAACCCGAATAGAACCCACGGCAACCGGTCTACCCAATTTGCATCCATAAGCGAAGTTCTGAGCGCTGCTTTAAGTGATCTATGGAAACGCTCACACAACCCATTGGCATTGGGGTTGTACGTGGTCATGCGATGAATTGTGATGCCCATGCTCCAGGCCATGGTGGCCCAGAGGTCGGAAACAAACTGCAGGCTCTGATCGGACGTGATATCCGAAGGGGCACCAAAATGTGCCACCCATGTCGTCAAAAAAGCGGGTGCAACTTCTGTGGATGTGGTGGAAGCTAACAGGAGTGCTTCGGGCCAGCGCGGGGTGCTGTCCACCACTGTCAGGAGGTGCGTGAACTCCTGCGATGGCGGGAGGGGGCCCATGAGGTCCACGTGAACATGGTCGAACCGCTTAGCCGGGATATGGAATGGCTCCAAGGGGGCCTTTGTGTGCCTGTGCACTTTGGCTTGTTGGCATGCTACGCAGGCTGCCGCCCACTCTTTCACCTGTTTGTGCAGGCTCGGCCAGACGAACTTTGCTCCCACCACTTTGACTGACGCGCACACTCCTGAGTGAACCAGGGAGTGAACTGACTCAAAAACGCGGCGGTGGCAAGCACGTGGGACCACCAGGCGCGGGCGGCCCGTGGAGACGTCACAGATTGGGGGGGGGGCGTCCTGCAGTACTCTGCTCTCCAGCCTAAACCTTGTCGGTCCAGACTGGAGCGTGCAAACGTTCGCATTGCTGATCTGTTCAGCGGCCATGGCCGTGTAATCTATCCCCACGTACACTGGGGCCACTAATGCGCACGAGAGGCAGTCCGTCACCACGTTGAGTTTACCGGCCGCATGCTGAATGTTGGTCGTAAACTTCGAGATCACGGCCTGCTGTCTCTGCTGCCGGCCCGACCATGGTTCCAAAACCTTGGCCATCGTGTACGTTAGCGGCTTGTGGTCCACAAACGCAGTGAAGGTGCACCTTTCCAGCCAGACCTGGAAGTGGCGTATGGCCAGGTGGAGAGCCAGTAACTCTCTGTCGAACGCGCTGTATTTACGCTCACTGCCGCGCAAAGACCTGCTAAAAAAGGTGAGCGGCTGCCAAGAACCGGCAACGCGCTGCTCCACGACGGCCCCTTTGGCCATGTCGTAGGCATCGGTAGTGATCGCTATCTGAGTCGCTGGGTCCGGGTGCGCCAGCAGTGCGGCGTTCGCCAGGGCTGTTTTAACCTCGGAAAATGCCTGCTCTCGCTCAGGAGTCCAGTCGACTCTGTCCGCCGGTTTCCGTTTCTTAAGTGCGATGTACAATGGCTGCGCAGGGGAGGAAACAGTTTTAAAAGTTAACCATCCCCAAAAACTCCTGCAGTGCCCTGACCGTCTGAGGCCGGGGAAAATCTGCCACCGCACGCACTTTGTCCAGTAAGGGCATCTCGCCCTCCAGTGAGATGCGGTGGCCCAAAAAATCGATACCCGTCACCCCAAACTGGCACTTCGCCGGGTTGATTATTAATCCGTGCTCCTCCAACCTCTGGAAAACTGTCCTGAGGTGGGCTACGTGTTCATCCTCGGACGCGCTGGCCACCAGGATGTCGTCCAGGTAGACGAACACAAACGGCAGATTGCGCAACACCGCATCCATCATGCGTTGGAATGTCTGTGCCATGCCTTTTAACCCGAAAGGCATGCGTAAAAACTGAAAAAAGACCAACCGGGGTTATTACTGCCATTTTATGTATGTCCTCAGCACGCACTGGAACCTAGTGGTAACTGCGGACCAGGTCTATTCATTCATTCATTCATTCATCTTCTTCCGCTCAATCCTTTTCGGGTCGCGAGGGGGCTGGAGCCTATCCCAGCATCTTTGGGCGAGAGGCAGGGTACACCCTGGACAGATCGCCAGTCCATCACAGCGGACCAGGTCTATCTTGGAAAAAATGCGTGCCACAGTGAGGTGAACGGAAAAATCCTGAATATGGGAGATCGAGCACCGGTCATGCGCTGTGGCGTTGTTCAATCTGCGGAAATCTCCACATGGTCACCACGATCCCTTGGCTTTAGGAACCATATGTAGCGGGGATGCCCATGGGCTGTTTGAGTGTCTGATGATGCCCAACTTTTCCAAGTTGGCAAGCTCCTCACGCGCTATCGCCAGTTTAGTTGCGTCCAGATGGCGAGGTCATGCGAAAACGGGCGGCCCCTTGGTGGTAATGAAGTGCTCCACCCTGTGTTTAGTGACAATTGCCGAAAAGGTAGGGACCATGAGTGCTGGGAACTGGGTGAGTAATGTGTGGAACTTACCCCCTGGAGCTGTGACGTTGGCTAGCGTTGTGGACCCGGCTCCTCTCGCTGTACGGGGTAGAGAATCCAAAGACATTGCGTTAATCAAGCGTCTGTTAGCCACATCGACTAGTACAAATTGTACGGACGTGCAAGGATACAGTCAGTGTCCTCTCACCAAAAGTCTTTATGTCTGAGCCTTTTGCGGCCATCAGCTTGGGGCCGCTAGTTCCCGCCAGCCGGTCAGCATAGGACAGCAAGATGAGACTCTTTTGGGAGCCAGAATCCACGAGGAACCGTTTCCCCGAGCATGAGTCTGTCACATAGAGCAGCTTTCTTGCTTCATCGGCGGTCGCAGCTGCTACCGACTGCCGGCCCTGGCATTTCCCGACCGCTTGAATTGGCACGGTGGTATGCAACGGCATGCGTCCTCTCTAAAACAGCGGTGGTAGAAGTAAAGTGTGTCTCTCTGGCGCGTCTTGGCTTCCGCTGCAGCCACCATCATCGGCTCCTCACTCCTGCTGGTCGTCTCGCTGGGTTCCGACGCCGCTGCATTCACTGCGAGGGCTCTGGTGGTGAGGATAATCCAATCTGCCTCTTGCGCTAGCGCATGGTAGTTGCGTCGCAGCAGCGGCGAATTGGCAAGGACCGCCCTGGCGGAGGTTTCGGAGGAAAAGGTGGGCAAAGAGGAAATGCCCGTCATCTGTGCCCATCAACGCCAACATCTTCTCCATTGACTCGACCGCCGACCCATCTCCCAACTCGAACCGCGTCAGGAGCCTTTCCGCTCTCTCGCAGTCTGAGACCGTATAGCGCTGGGTCATCGTGGTCTTGAGAGCCTCGTATTTGTCATGGGCTGGGGGCCATTGGAGCAGGCTCGCTACCTGCTGAGTTGTGCAAGCGTCCAGTGCTGCAACCATGTAGTAGTATCTGGTGTCATCCGCCGTTATTCCCCGGAGCGCGAACTGGGCCTCAGTGTGGAGGAACCGAGACTTCGGGTCGTGTAGCCAAAAGTCAGAATCAGAATCAGAATCAGAATAAAGTTTATTGCCAAGCACATTTACAAGTAATAAACAAGTAAACATACGAGGAATTTGAATTGACATTGGGTACGACTGATAGGCGCTTCCCAATGACGCGGCGAGCCATGGAGGTGCCTGTCAGCAGGAGGGGAATAGAAGGCAAGGGGAGGGGGAGACACAATAGGAGAGAGAAAAAAGCATTGTTGATCAAAATAAAGCTCATTTTTATGACCAATATTATGATTGCAAGAAAAAAACTCTCAAATGCACAATTAGCAGACAAAAGAATTCACACAATGACAACCAGCGCAGAGGGAGAACAGTGAATGAATGTGTCTTCGTCAGTATAAGTGGGTCAGTTGTGTGTGTGTTGGGTGCAAGGGTGGCAGTTATCAGTTAGGTGAACAACAATAGTCTCTCTTTCAGCAGATGTTATGACTAGTGTCTGAAGGCCGAGGCACATGTCCTTGAGCACGGCAGATGGAATACTCTGAGTCAGACATAGCTGTCCTTGAGAGTCCAGATACTGTACACCAATGTTTATGAAAGGGAAACAATTATACTGTTATTCATCAGGAGGACTGAATGCTGAGGGCGCCGAAAACAGGTCGAATAGCACTGACTTCAGAGAAAAAACTTTCCATTTTCTTACGGATTCAGTGCACCAATTCCATCGTTGCCAGGCTTTGAAATCATATCCTGGAGAGCTCTAAGCGCCACCGTGTTGTTATCAATCTTCCTGTACAGTTCTCCATTAGCCGCTATTAGAGTCCTCGCCAGCTGATCGAATTGATGAGAGAGCTTCGTTGGGTCAGCTCTTTGATAAGCTCTGTCCATCTTCTTTAATTTGCGATACACCAGGACTATCCCAAAGCCGATCAATAGAAGTCCTGAGACCGTAGCTCCAAATAGATATATATCTTCTATATCTTCAATTGAAAGGTCGCTCAGACACATAAGTTTCCAATTGTATGTGTCCTTGATGTAACCTGCGGCAGCCGTGCCCGCAGGACAAATGGGCTCCCCCGGACCCGATTTCCTCGTTGAAAAGACAGTGTCGATTGCGTTCAAAGCCCAGCTTATAAAATCCATAATTTCGTTTGATGAATCAACAGTAGACAGCCACGCAGACACAGACAAGAGCAAGCTGGGATCCAATCAGTTAGGGAGGGAGAGACAACGTAGCGGAGCACAGAAAAATGCGACTGCTCTCTCTGGAGGGCGGAAGTGAAGAGGAGTCAGGGAGTTTGAACGAAACGGTGCACGCGTTGCAGGCACCTCCCATCCGCGTCGTGTCCGGGGTGTTCGCCTAGAGTTCCATTGTGCGTCAAGGGTCACCAGTGTGGAGAGAGGAATAATCAGGCAGAGAGGTCCAGAGCAGAACAGGCTTTATTCATCTCTCTCCTACATTTTCTATCACAGGCACCCCTGCTCTTATAGCATACCACTCGGTCAGCCTTCTGTGGTGCTGCATTAACATCAAATCCCTTGCAATTCCCATTCTCTTTGTCACTGTTCACGTCAACCCACCAACCCCCGCATCAACACACAAACCCCCATGATGATTCCCCTTGTCCTTCCGTCTGAGTGTAAACACACTGAGGTGAATTCCCACAATACCACCAAAACCTGGAATGTGAGTGTGCAGGATGGACAATTGTGATACAGATCCAAATGTAATATAGATTGAATGTGAACTATGATGTTATTTGTCATGGGCAGGGAGAGCGCCCCCCCCTCCTTCCCGTTCATCTCTCCTCAGCTCATCAGCACACCTGAGTGAGAGGACACACCTGCGCCCTCTCATCAGCCAGCATTCTTAAGGAGGCATCCTTCAGTGATTCAACGCTGGCTTTTCTGGCTTTTCTGGCTTTTCGTGTTCACACCGGTGAAGAAATTATTAACCTGTGTGCTTTCTTTCCCTGTTCAGGTTGCTGCCATCATGCGGGTGTGTTGATGGGACTGCACGCGCTCTCCTGCCACATCTCCACTCACCAACAGCTAACCTCCACCCGATCAGGCACTACCATCTCCACCCTGCTGGTTCGTCAATTCCCCACTGGAGTCCTGCCGGTGCTCCCTCAGAGCCCATGTAAGTGGTAATTTGGCTTGCTCATTTTCCCTTACTCCAATCCTCCTCTCACAGCTCTCGTCTTCTCTCCACAGGCTCCTTCCTCTGGTGAGTGGCTGTTTCTGTAGCTGTGCGAGGATTTTTTGCTATTTAATAAAGAACCTCAAACGTGTACTATTGTTTGATTGTCTCTTTGTTGCTGTATCTCGCACGTGGGCTGAATTATTATATCGTTCATGACAGTTATTATACTTTGGATCTGGTAACAAAAGGAAGAACAGTTGTTTCAGAAAACTTTAATATCCACCCAAAGTGCTTAATACAGGGTGAGACCTGATGCTGTGCTACAACATTCAAATAATTTACATGATATCATGCATTGCAGTCAGGCACTAGGACCATTTTCAAGTTATGAAAAAGAGTTTTTCAAAACAGCATATGCAAAAATAAATATTGGAAATCTGAATTGAGACATTTGTGGCAACAGTGGTGGTACTATGATTTTGAAATCCGCGGAAAAAGATATCTTCAGAATGGCAGTGGTACCACATATTTCAATGTTATGAAATACACGGCTTAAAATTTTCTGGCAGCATGCCGGATTTCCGGCATGTGTTGTTTGTTGTTTGTTTGTTTGTTTGTTTGTTTGATGTTTTTGTTTTTTTGGCTGTGGGGAAATTTACTTCCTATTTCTGTATGCAGAAACATTTTTTGTCTGACCTATCTGTGATGGTGGATGAATAATGCTCAAAATAAACAGTCAGTTCTGCATAGTTTGGAGTTCTTTTAAGATATTTAGAGCAGTGAATATAGTATTTGGGATGACAGGAACATATACAGCTTGCACTCTCCACTGATCTCAACCATAGCTCACACCCTATTAGCAAGTACAGAGCCGAGTGAAGCCACCTGGCCATCACATTAGGGAGGAAATCGAGTATGTTTATTGGCCGTCGATTTCTATAGTTCACTGGTTGTACAAGATTATAAGTTTTGTCTCTATGCCAAGAAGTTCAAAATCTGTTATTTTTGGGGGGAAGTTATTGAGGTAAAAGTGGCACCATTTACTATGAAACCCTTTTGGTAGTACTAACATGGCAGCCCGGCGGCCTCACTTCTAGTGGCCAATGATCTATCTAGTTTTTCTATAGATATACACTACCGTTCAAAAGTTTGGGGTCACCCAGACAATTATTTTGTGTTTTCCATGAAAAGTCACACTTATTTACCACCATGAGTTGTAAAATGAATAGAAAATATAGTCAAGACATTGACAAGGCTAGAAATAATGATTTGTATTTGAAATAATAATTTTTTCCTTCAAACTTTGCTTCCGTCAAAGAATCCTCCATTTGCAGCAATTACAGCATTGCAGACCTAACATGATTGCACAAGGGTTTTCTAATCATCCATTAGCCTTCTGACACAATGAGCAAACACATTGTACCATTAGAACACTGGAGTGATAGTTGCTGGAAATGAGCCTCTATACACCTATGTAGATATTGCACCAAAAACCAGATATTTGCAGCTAGAATAGTCATTTACCACATTAGCAATGTATAGAGTGTATTTCTGATTAGTTTAAAGTTATCTTCATTGAAAAAAAGTGCTTTTCTTTCAAAAATAAGGAAATTTCTAAGTGACCCCAAACTTTTGAACGGTAGTGTAAGTGACGTGCTTCTAATCATAGTGACAGCGAGAGTGAGTCACTGGAAACGCGAGTGTTTCATCCTTCAGCATGCAGAAAACCTTTCATAAAGTCTGTAGAATGGACAGTAAATTTTTGAGGCCTGGGCAAGATGTCCTAATTGACAAAGGACTTAAAAAGAAATAGTGCTGGGCATGAATTGAAGAAATGGGCAGAGACAGTAAGCCTTTTGGCAGCTGGTGTAAAAAAAAAAAATAAATACAGAAGCAGGAGCTTGTTTCTGCATGTTGTGCTTGAAATAATGTAGTTTAGAGTATTGTATACAGTTCACTGTTGCTGTTTACAATTTGTTATTAAAAATACATGGTGCAAATGTTGCACATTTCATTACAAAATAGTAAATCAATGGTCTTTTCCATATACTCTTTACTGAATGGCTGCTAATCAAATCTTATTCCACCAGTGAATTAGTTCACTTGACTGAGTTTCACATACCCTTATTCATAAATTTCATGTTATAGATTGTAGGTTATTCTGTACATAATTATATAACTTGATACCAACAGCATCCTAAATGTTAGATGTTTGCACCATATTTGAGTGAGATGCAGTACTATTGCCACCTACTGACCTTCCTTGTTATCGCTATTTCAAACAGTCCACAATAATCTAGTCTGAATTTACCAATAGATATTGCAGGTATGTTACTAGCTGGTTTCAAGGAAAATCATTTTCATATATATATATATATATATATATATATATATATATATATATATATATATATATATACGTATATACTGTATATATATAGTGTGAGTATACACTACTCACACAAAAGTTAGGGATAGTCAGGTTTCAGGTGAAATTTCAGGATGCACCTTAAACGCACTAGAACCTTTACAGGTGAACTTAATTTGACCTTCTCTAACATTTTGAATGCACATGTCCAACTGTTCAATGTTTCAGTACTTTTTGCATAACT
Organism: Pholidichthys leucotaenia; assembly: GCA_020510985.1. Classification (NCBI taxonomy): domain Eukaryota; kingdom Metazoa; phylum Chordata; class Actinopteri; order Cichliformes; family Pholidichthyidae; genus Pholidichthys; species Pholidichthys leucotaenia. The sequence continues at coordinate 241,893,374 of CM035845.1, forward strand.
TACTGTTCTCTAACAAGGTGCTTAATCGCAAAATTCACCACAGGTGTTTGATCCATGAATCGACCAATAAATTTTGTGGTTTAATTAGAATTGGTATTTAAACAGTCCTCTTTATCATGCTGTTCACATTTTGACATCATGAGACCAAGACGACACCTCACAATTGATCAACTGCACTTCGCCTCAAACAGGATGTTCTCAGAGGGAAGTGGCCACTGAGCATAGAGTGTCATCAGCAGGTTGCAACAGAGATACAAAGAAACTGGAAGAGTAATAGAAAGGCATAGAAGTGGAGGTCCTTTGGCAACATCCCACACTGATGACCGCTTCATTGTGAACAGTGCCCTGCAGAACTGAATAATAAATGTCACTCAACTCCAGGAACAGTTAAGGGAGGTGAGAGGCACCCAAGTGTCACGTCAGACCATTTGAAACAGTTTACAGTTGTGTGAAAAAATTAGAACACACTGTATAAGCCTGTGGTTTTGTTTTTTTTTTTGTTTTTTTTTTTACATATTTGGAAATACAGATATTTAATAAAAATAGTAAAAAAAATACTGGGAGATTCATATAATACAAGTAAACAATTAAAAATGAATTAAATATTTTTTTTTCAAATTTTCTGTAAAATGTAATTCTAACCAAATGGTGAGGAATAAATTAGGACCCCCCCATCTTTTTTAGCACACCCCCACATTCCTTACCACTTAAAATGGCTAAAATAAATGTTAAAAAGTGCAAATAGAAACCAAAAAACAAGGTTAGACATAGATATGTGAAAATTTATTTATAAAGAACTGAATATTTAATGGGGTGTCCTAATTTTTTCACATGACTGTACATCAGTGTGGTCTGCATGCTAGATGACCTACAAGGGTACCTGACCACACCATCAGGAACATGTGTCATCGTCTTGCCTGGGCCAGCGAGCATTTACACTGGACAAGGGAGCAGTGGGCCTCAGTGCTGTTCTCTGATGAAAGTCAATCATGTTGAGCAGAAATGATGACCTTCAGTGATGTTGGAGATTTCAAGGAGAGTGCTATGCATCAGCCACTGTTGTCACCAGATGAGCCTTTGGTGGTGGTGGTGTTACAGTTTGGGCAGGTGTGTCTACACCGCATTCCGAATTATTATGCAAATAGGATTTTAGTGTCATAAACATTCATTTTTTTGTTTTTGTTTTTCAATTAAACTCATGGATGGTAGTGTGTCTCAGGGCACTTTGGATAACTGAAATCAATCTCAGACACGTCATAATTAGTTTGCCAGGTGAGCCCAATTAAAGGAAAACTACTTAAGATGGATGTTCCACATTATTAAGCATGCCACAGGTTTCAAGCAATATGGGAAATAAAAAGGATCTCTCTGCTGCTGAAAAGCATCAAATAGTGCAATGCCTTGGATACGGTGTGAAAACATTAGATATTCCATGAAAACTTAAGCGCGTTCATCGTACTGTGAATAAATTTGTGGCTGGCTTCAGAGCACAGATGGGTTTGTGCAGATAAAGGCATAATGAGGAAGGTTTCTGCCAAACAAATTAATCGGATTAAGAGAGCAGCTGCTAAAATACCATCACAAAGCAGCAAACAGGTATTTGAAGCTGCTGATGCCTCTGGAGTCCCACGAACCTCAAGGTGTTGTCATGTGTCTGAGCGTGTGTCCACAGAGTTAAGACTCTTGTACACCTAAAGCTTCCACGATTTGAATGTGTTTTTGCTATTCACAGCAAGTATTTGCTAAATATTCTGTGAATCAGAAAATATTTTACCAATTAACATGGGTAATCACTAGTTTAGGATTATGTTTAAACAAAACAGTGTCATATATTAGAAGCCTTAAACCAATGCAGCATTTAGAATTAATAACTCCAGGTGCAGGCCTAATCTCCGTTTCCAGGAGTTTATGGCACAGGACCACAATCTGTGTTTGTTTTTTTTTTTTTTGTTTTTTTTTGTGTCCTAAAACCCGTCAGACCTTGAGTGTCCTTCTTTTTATTACAAACATCTGAGTCCTTTGAAGGCTGATTCTGTCTGTTTACCGTTACCTTATCTAGGTCAGTCTGATACAACTCTTTTTGGCTGACTCCATCCGCCGCTATTCAGTCTGAGTTTACCACTGAAATTAAATTCCCTTTCTCCATTTTGGAAGAAATCTTGTGTCTTTTCTGTTCATAAATTTACCATCTCCGGATAATACAAAAATCTCATTGTCATCTTGCTGTGTTCTGCAATCCTTACAGCAAAATAAGCTATTATTTCGTTTTCCCTTTCTTCTACATGGACAGACTGAGGATCAAAATATAAATAAGATTGCAAATGCCATTTATTAAAAAGTGAATTTAATGTTATTGGAACAAAGCAACAATATGACATAGAATTACCAAAACCTGTGTTTGATAGTCAGTAGACTCTGGCAAATCACATGCACAAACACAGAAATCAACCTCTTCTGTGCTTTGAATCACTTTGTAATATTGTAATATAATTGTAATATAATGTGTACACAAAGCCTTCAGTGATTAAGCATTATTAGGTGACAGCATGATATTGTAATATTCAGTTAATTTCATCATTGTCATGCTGGTAGCATTGATTAAGATGCAAGCAATTGTACTTAACTTAGATGTTCTATGCGCCTGTGGTCTCGATGAGGCAGGCACAGACAGTGGTGAGAGAGAGGCTCCCAGAGGCTGGTTGTTTTGGCGACAGCGGGGAAATCGTTAGTCCTGTGTCCTGTAAAGTCCACTGTTATGCTTCAGTCAGAGAAATAAGGCAATTGAGTCAATAAAAGTCAGTGATACGTCAAAAAATTGAGTACAAATAGGTCAGTGTTTTTCATTTTCCAAAGAAAAACTGGAGGAAATGAAAATTTTGGCTTTAAAAATATGTAAAAAAGTTTATCATGTACGCATCATTAGAGTGAAAACCCACAAAGTTAGACTGAAAAAAAGTAAAACCCCCAAGCTTTTGCAAAGAATACCCATATATAGATTATTTCTTTCACTCCTTTTTTCTCTTCTTCTCACTCACTCACTGTTAAACACAAGGGCCTGCACATACAACGCACACACACACAAGCAACGCAGTTCTGTTATCTCTCCAAGGTTACTTTCGGGCAGCTGTTTAGCAGAGAAACAGAACTATAGCCTTAAAACAAGCTTGAAATGGCAACCCCCAAAAAATGCTTGGAAAAGCAAATGTGGCAACCCGCCGTTCCCTTTTTTTTTCCCTACCGCAATGAAAACACAATAGAATTTCTCACCCAAAACTATAATTTGCAAACGTCCACAATTTTAATCCTTTCCCAAAAGGATAATAAGTAATTAACCAACTATTTTATGCTCCACAAATACCAGATAAAATCACCAACAACAATTTTACAACCTGTTCTTTCCGCCTCCGTGGAGAACTCTCGCTTTTTCACACCGGAGCAAATTACATAGAGACAAAACAAACCAGACTGCAGTATCTTTTATCCAGCGCTTCAACAAATTCTCAAAATAAAATGTACCAGTATTTCAACGGTCACGTAACCCCTCTGCTGTGTGCCGAAAGCCCCAGTAAGACCTCCTCCCCCGGTATCTTGCAACAGCTCGTCGTAGTGGGGGAAACCCCATGGGCGATAAGCAGACACGGTAAGGGCACAGATCTTCCGTGAAAGTCTGCTTTTCTGGGATCACGTCACTCCTCCACGGGACGTCGAGAGCCTAATTATTTAGACAATAAAATGTCTGTGGTTAAAAGAGCATGAATCTTTCCGTTTTTTCATTGCATGGAACTTCCGGCACCTCCACCGCTCTGACAGGGTGCAGAGGACAGCGAAAACCCTAGGGCGCCTCCCTGGGTCTGGCAATAACACTCACCGTTGGCAGAGAATCTCATTCTCCCCAAGGGAATATTGCAATATCGCTCACCGTGAGCAGGATAAACCCAGCGATTTCAAGCCGTAATAATGCAGCCAAACAGCATCCGCAATGTTCATTCGGTCCAGGTAATCACACTATCTTTTATCCATAAACAACAACAACAAATGTACTTACATCCAAGCCGCCTGTAGGATTCTCAGATCCGTCACCCAGTCAGTTCCAGCGTCCCGGTCTGAAATGCCTTCACTGCAGTAACACTGAGCCTTTTTTTTTTCTCTCACTTAGCCTGGGAAGGTCTTTTTTATCAGCTGTGCACTTGCTGAAATCAAGCAGAAGCACCGGAAAGATGGAGATATGTGGATCCGTTGTTCAGAGTGCCAATATGTTAGAATAATTTTGAGCTTAAATTATTCAAAGTCAAAAATCAGGCAGAAAGTTGGATTTATGTACATTTATTACAAAAATATATAAGGTGTCACCCCAATGGCCACTTGGGGGAGAGATTATAAAGCATGGCATTCAGACACACCTAAAATCTCTAAAGGATTCACTTCTTTAGGTCTGATATATATAGGTAGGAGAAATGAGAGGGAGGATAAGGATAAGGGAAGAAACAGAACGGGACAGTCCTGAAAATCAAAGCTTATCTGGGGAAACGTCACAGACGTTCTGGAGACATGGGGTCATGGAGACATGCACATGAGGTCCATAAAACTAACAGAATGTCTATATATCTAATCTATAGAACTGATCTATTCAGGCTGAGGAGTTACTGTGCATTCCTGTGACCCGAAACAGGACATGTCAAAGAGATTATGAGAGTGACTTAAATCATTCCTTACGCATGTACTGATCCTGTACTGATCTTCAGTCTGAACTCTCTGAAATTGTTCACAGAAACATGCCAAGAATATATGAACTTATTCCACATGGAAAGCACATATAAATATTAAATATGGCATATGAAAGGGATGATATGTCTCAAATATATCAATGTATTATTAATATCAATAATGTAGAAAATATGGAATTTTTCTATCAAGTGCATTTTGAGGTTTTTTTGAATTATTATTTTTGCCAAAAAAAAGTTGTCATTGGGAGGTTAGTTCAATAAAATTTGAATTATGCTCTAACGGTTGATGACTTGAAAATTATACTGACTGTCATTTGCATCGACTGTTTAGGAAAATCTGAGACAAATATTTGCATAATAATTTGGAACGAGGTGTAGTCAATACACAACTGCCCTACACTTTGTGAATGGTAAAGTGACAAGCGGATACTACCTGAATAACATCAATAATCCAGTCATTGTGCCCCAGCAAGAACAACACAGGCCTAATTTCATCTTCATGAATGACAATGCTCCAGCTCACTGAGATCGCATCATTAGGGAGCGGCTGCTGAAGGCTGGGGTACCTCAGATGGAGTGGCCTGCACTTTCTCCAGACCTGAATCCCATGGGATCAGCTGAGTCACCATGTAGAGGCTCACAACCCTGCAGCCCACAACCTCAATTACCTGGGGGCCGCCCTTCAAGAAGAGTGGAATGCCATGCCTCACCAGACAATAAGTCGACTGGTGAACAGTATGAGATATCATTGTCGAGCTGTAAATAATGATCAAGGGTACATAGCAAGTTATTTAGACACTGACATTTTTTGTTGTGGTATACCCACCACTGTTGTTGGATTTTTTTTTTTTTTTTATTTAAGTTTTTGTAAAGGGTATACAGGTCATTACAGCATTGCGTTGTTTACATTTTCATCACATGTTCCCTTATTTTTTGCTATTTGACAACATTGGTAGGATAATTATTACAACACCCTTTTTTTTTAAAGTGAAAGAAAAAGTGAAATTAAAGAGAATAAAATAAAAAACAAACAAACAGAACAGCAAAAAACAAACAAACAGAAAATTAAGTAATTAAAAGTAAAAGAGCATCTGAGTAGCGTTGGAACAAAGAACGGTGCCATTATTGAAATGGTATTTGTCAAGGATTAGATCTAATGGAAGACACATATGCGATCCAGGGTTGCCAAGAGTTCAAGAACCCATCCGTGTCCTGTCTCAGTGCGAATGTCAACTTTTCCATCGAGTAAATGTCTTGAATCACGTTAATCCAATCTTCAGGTGTAGGACAGTCCTTCAGCATCCATTTTTTAGTTAGGGCTTTTTTACTTGCCAATATTAAAACATTGAATAAGTATTTATCTCCTCGTCTTTCCAGTGAGTCTGGTAGTAAACCCAAATACAAAGTTACAAAAGAAAAGGGAACTGTTATTTTGAATATTTTCCCCAATATTGTCTGTACATTGGTCCAATATTGGTGGATAACTGGGCATGACCAAAACACATGAAAATGATTTGCAGTCTTTTCACCACACAAGCGCCAACAGTTCAACCCCTTATGGGTAAATTTGTTTTGTGCAGGTGTTCTGAAAAATCTTACCAAATTTTTTCATCCAAATTCTCTCCACTGCAGAGATGAGGTACTTTTCCATTGCTGTTTATTTAGCTTTTCCCATATTTCCAGTTGTAAAGTGAAATTCCCCTCTTTTTCCCATCTCTCTTTTATATATGATGTGTTGTCTCCTTTTAAGTCTTGAAGACCTTGGTATATTTTAGAAATGTATCTGATCCCTGGGATCCCTTTATATGCCATTAAGAAGACCTTCAGAACACCTGACTGGGCCCTTTCCAAATCCTCCTTTTTAAGTATATTGTTTATGTGGTGTCTAAGCTGAAAGAACCTGTAAAGATCTTGATTTATTAGACCTTGTTTTTTCAAATCTTCAGAACTTCTTAAAGTTTGCCCCTTAAAAAAATCATAATATTTTATCAGCCCCTTCTCTTTCCACTCTTTAAATATAGTGTCTGTTTTATTGGGGTAAAGTCTTGATCATAGGCAATCCATTGCAGAAGTCGATAGGGCTCTTTAGCTTGATTCTCTCTGACTATCTTAAACCAAATTTTTAGCGGGGTCTCTATCCACGGGTTAGTGTTATTCAAGAGTTTAGGTAAGGCATTGTTCCCTATCATCACCTGTAGGGGGATGTCACTTGTTATTTGGCATTCGATCTCCTTCCATTGTGCAGTGTAGACTGGGTTACATATCTCTATTAAAGTTTTAATTTGTGCGGCTTTAAAATAGTCCCTGATATTTGGCAACGCGAGCCCACCTTTGTCTTTGTTTAGCTGTAAGGTTCTATATCTGATTCTAGGTCTCTTGCCCTGCCATATGAATCTTGAGATCCTTCTGTCCAGCTCCTGCCATGTTTTTTTGGGAGGTTCTACCGGTATTGTTTGGAAAAGGTATAGAAGACGTGGAAGTATATTCATTTTGACTGCTTCAATTCTTTGTGCAGTACCTAAGAATGGTATCATATTCCATCTTGCTAGGTCAGTTTTTATTTTTGTCACCAGTGGATCATAGTTTAGTGTTATAATTTTGTTGAGTTGTTTCGGGATATTGACCCCCAGATATTTCATAGATTCCATCTCCCAGTTAGTTTTGAGTTCACTTAGTGAATAATGATTTGGGTCATAGTTGAATGTTAAAACTTGGGTTTTATGCATGTTTAATTTGTACCCCGATAAATCTCCATAGTCTGAAAAAACTGAGATTAGTTCTGGTAAAGAAGTGTCCGGCTGCCCTAGCTATATTAAAATGTCATCAGCAAAGAGTGCTATTTTATGTTCCTTCTGACCAAGTGTAATACCATGAATTTCTTGATTTTGTCTTATCCATTGGCTCAGAGGTTCTATGAAGATTGCAAAGAGCAGTGGAGACAGGGGGCAGCCCTGACGACATCCTCTTTCCAGCTCAAAAGATGATGATAAATTACCGTTAATCCTTATTTTAGCTGTTGGTTTTTTATATAATGCCTGTATAGTTCTAATGAAGTTGTTATGAAAGTTGAAACTGGATAAGATTCTATATAGGAAAGACCAGTCAACCGAATCAAATGCTTTTTCAGCATCTAATCCCAATATGACTGCATTTAAGTTATATTTTTTTATATGATGAATTATGTGTAAAGTGCGTCTAATGTTGTCTTGTGTCTGTCTTTGTCTTATAAGTGAATTAAGTCTGTCAGTATGTTTTCTAACCTTTTGGCAAGGATAATGGTAAAAAGCTTATAGTCCTGATTTAATACACTGATTGGTCTGTAGTTGGAGCATTCTAGTTTATCGTTTTCAGGTTTAGGTATAACTGCAATGACCCCTTCTCTCCAGGAGGGGGGGATTTCCCCTGTGTGGAGGACATAGTTAAATGTTTTCAGGAGGAGAGGAGATAGTTGCTGTTTAAAGGTTTTGTACCACTCTGCTGTATAGCCATCTGCTCCTGGGGATTTGTTAGCTTTAAGTTTCATAATTGCTTTTTCCAATTCTTTAGGTTGTATTTCTGACAGTAGTGTTTTATTTTGTGACTCCGTAAGTTGGGGAAGGTTTAATGTGTTTAGGAATGTCTCGGATGTGTTTTTATGTTTTTTGTGGGAGTATAAGTTCTTATAGTAATTCTCGAAGCTTTTAAGAATATCTTGAGTTCTGAATTTTATTTCCTTTGATACTGGGTCTCTGATTTTGTAGATTGCTCTTTCTGTTTGTTGTTTCCTCAATTTATAGGGTAGTAATTTTGCCGATTTACTGCCTGCTTCATAGTGTTTTTGTTTCAGAAATGTAAGTTTCTTCTGGATTTCTATTGTGTAGATCTCATTTATTTGATTTTTAATTTCTTTAATCTTGAGCGAGTCACTAGAATGAGTGTTGCCTTTGTGCTCTTTTTCTAGGTTCTTGAGTTCTGACTCTAATGTGATTAGTTTTTCTTGTCTCAGTTTCTTTTGGGATGCCAGTTTTGCAATAATTTTTCCCCTTATCACAGCTTTGCACGCATCCCATAATACTAAAGGGGATACTTCTCCATTATCGTTTTCTTCCAAATATCTGAGAATATCTGATTCCAATTCATCTTTCAGTGGTCCTTTCAGGACATTTGAATTCAACCTCCAGGAAAATGTATTATTTGTGTATTTTTGGATGTTTAAGTCCATTAGATCGGACTGTGGTCAGAGAGATCCATCAGTCCTATTTTAAATGTTTTTACTCTTCCAATGTCTCTATTAAACATAAAAAAGTAATCAATCCTTGAGTAAGATGAATGTGGCGTTGAATAAAAAGTATAATCTTTTACATTGGGGTTGAGTTCCCTCCACACGTCACAGATTCCCATTTCTTTTAATAGCATCCGAGTGTTCCTACTTTGAGTGTTATTTTGATGTGAAGAATTACCTGTTGCATCCCAGTATGGATTCAGTCTTAGATTGAAGTCTCCACCACATATCACTAAACCTTGGGCTTTAGTTATCATTAGGTCGAATATATTTTTATAAAATTTCCATTTAGCCCCTGGTGGTGCATATACATTCAGCAGGGTGATATCTTCTCCCTCTAGCCGCCCAATTACCAAACTGTACCTCCCTTCTTTATCTTTGTGTTCTGATTTTTTTTCAAATGTAATTTTGGTTGATATCAATGTTGCTACTCCCCTCCTCCTCCCTGACTTATATGAAGATGAAGAGATCATTTTAAACCCTTGTCTACTGAGTTTAGTGTGTTCCACGTCTGTTAGGTGGGTTTCTTGTAAAAATATTATTTCTGCTTTTTCTTTTTTCATTTTGCGTAGAATCTTGGATCTTTTTACTGGATTCAGGATCCCTTTTACATTATATGAGGCTATTTTGGTTACACCCTGTTTCTCCATTGTATTTTCTTATTTAGTATAACAGTGTGGTGGCCCTCTTTTTTGCTACTCAGAAACTGAAAGAACATTAAGAACATAAAAAACATTAAGAACATAGTGTACGAAACTTTAAAACAAAAAAATGTCAAAAAAACTTCCTGAGCTGGGGTCTCTTTAAAGACCCTGTAAGAGCCCTGATGGAGTGTAGGCTCTGAGGGAAATTCCTCAAACTCTGTGTTGAGGGCCCTCTCTTACCCCTGTAAGTTGTCCCATGTTTTTAACGTGAATTTCAGATCCCAATCCGAATTTGTAATGATTTTTTTTTTTTTATGCCTATACTCTATGAGATTGTGTGCACCCTCCCACTCCCATCACAGCAATCATTCACTCTAAAACGGTATTTGTTAGTGTGGGGAGAACATGTGGGTCATTGTCACATTTCTATTTTAACAAGATTTTTTTTTTTCCTTTAAATTAAGAAGACATTTGTTTCTAATGCTATAACTGCTCCATGAAATGTTTTACCACATGCTGATTCTGCATCTCCTTTAATGTTTGTTACCTTGTAGGAGGGGGGATGGAAGTGCAGAATGACTGAAAAGAAAAAAAAAAAAAAAAAAGGTCGCTATTCCTTCCTGGAACTGGAAAGCTTATCTTTGTAGCTCTGGGGCTGGGTTTCCCGCTGCTGGCCCGTGGATTTTGAAGGTCTCTGAGTGGACCACGTTTGAGCTCTGATCCTCTCGCTCAGGTCTGCTGCGGGATTAAACACCGATACCGGGAGCCCTCTTCTCGCCATGTCAATTGTTGCTTCTTCCGCCGAATTATAGAGACATGACTCTTCACCATAAAAGACCCTTAACTTCGCAGGAAATGGCGTCTGAAAGCGTAGATTCTGTTCCCGTAGTACCTTTTTGGCGTTGTTATATTCCCGTCGCTTTTTAAGTACCTCCGGGGCGTAATCGTGCTCCACGAAGACTTTTCTCTCTTGATGCATAAATCCTTTTTTCTGCCAAGCCCGTCTTACAACCTCTTGTTTTATTTTGAAATCGGAGAATCTTACCACCACCGAACGTGGGGGCGCTTCTGCCTCTGGCTTTGCGGCTAATGTACGATGGGCCTTTTCTATCTTCAAATCAGTGGTTTGTGGAACATCCAACTTCTCTCTCAGTAAGGATTCCACGCATTCCGCCATTGTGTTGAAACTATCTTCAGCTCCTTCTTTCAGACCGTGAATTCTAATGTTGTCTCGTCTCTGTCTTCCTTCTTGGTCGGTTAGCTTAGCCTCCAGCCTTGACTGTTTTCTGTGTAAATCCAGCATAGAATCTTCAAGCACTTTAATTCTTTCTTCAGCTTCCAAGATTCGGTTCTCGGCCTGTTCCACTCTGCTGTTCGTCCTTTTTAATTCCTCTCTGAATTCATGAAATTCGGCCCGAAATCGTCGTAATTCATCAAATAGCGATTTCAAGCTAACCTTCTTGTTAGCTGTGTTCAGCTCCTCGTCTTCTGAACGGAGGTCCTCCGGTTCAGATTCTGCGGCCGCTGTGCGTCCTGGCCTGGGGAATGTCAGTTTCTTCTGTTTTTGGTTAGGCATGGTGTTTTTTTCTTTTGATTTTTATTCTTCCAAAAATCCGTTAAGTCTGATTTTGAAGATGTTTTCCTGGATTGGGTCTGGGAGCTTCAGCGTTAAGTTGCTATCACCATGGCGTCCAGACCGGAAGTTCCACTGTTGTTGGATTTTGTTTCAATAAATTGTTTGAGATGAGGAAATCACCATTGCATGCTTCTACTTGCATGCCCTACTTTCATGATATAATATCACTGTAGCATGAACTTTTTACATTTTCCATAATTTTTATCCAGAAGCCAAATATCCCTAACTTTTTATGAGTAGTGTGTATATATATATATGATATCTCTTCATCTTCATCTTTTTCTGCTTAATCCTTTTCGGGTCGCGGAGGAGCTGGAGCCTATCCCAGCATCTTTGGGCGAGAGGCAGGGTACACCCTGGACAGTTTGCCAGTCCATCGCAGGGCCAATATAAAATTGATGTGTGCACGCATGTGTGTCTCCACAGGCTCAGGATTTTTTATTGCTTTAACCCCTGCAAATAAAAATGGCATTTGGCAAGATGTTGGACGATAGATTTATTAAAAGTTGTACATCTGGATGAGGATCTCATGGGAGATTCCTGATCAACATTTTACATGAATACCCTAAATACCCAGATAGAAGAAAACTTGGGGGTGGCTTTAGCGCAGGTGTAGTGTGGCTGACTGCTGATCGGAGGATCAGGAGGTTTGATTCCCACTCTGTCTGCAGTCATGTCGAAGTGCCATTGAGCAAGACACTGAGCACCCAGTTATTCCTTGTGGGTCAGGCCAGCGCTGGTGCTTGGCTGTCATCAGTGTGTGAATGGGTGCTATTTCTACTGGCTGTTCTGACTGTTTTTTTTTGGTTGTTGTTTTTCTGTAGTGTTATCATTTTTCAGGATTTGCTATTTTGGTAATATTTTTTTTTTATTATTTTTCAAGCACTGTTTAATTACTTTTCTCACGAGCTGTAAATGTAATTAGTTTTTTTTTTTTTTTCTGTAATGCAATTTCATCTGTATTAATTCATGTTCACATTCAATCTGAATTTATTCCAACCTTTGATTTAAAATATTTTCAAGTGATATCATTTTTGATAAATTCACTTTTAATTTGGACTAGTTGTACACCTTTTGAGTAAGGGTGCTTTTTTTTTTTGTACTTATTTTGTACCCGTAGGTAGATTTGTTTTGCAGTCCGGTGACAAGCCACCAGCTGCCGGCCGCTGCGTGCGCAAGCGCCCCGTATCCCTAACCTGCATGTTTTTGGCATGTGGGAGGAAACCGGAGAAATCCCGGAGTAAACCCACGCAACACGGGGAGAACATGCAAACTCCACACAGATCACTGTTGGCCGGGGGCAGGGATCGAACCCACGATCTCATGATCCCCGCCATCCCCCGGCCGAGGGTAAACTGTGCTGCCGCAGTGCTAACCACTGCGCCACCGTGCAGCTTTCACGCCTAAATTCATTTAATTTGGTCCGAATCAGTTGACAAGTTTGTTACTTTGTATCATTTTCTCCTTGGTTCGGTCCCCTTTCTCACAGGCAAAAATTGAGGCAGACCATAAGCAGACTAAACTGCGTCACGTTAAATCCTGTGAGACTTACGTCAGAGCGTTCTCCATTCTTATTGGTCAGATTTTTTTGCCACAAGAACAAAAAAGGTAAATACAGGAAGTAGGAGGACAACCGTGTGTTTATGCATTTTGGGGAGAAAATAATACAAATCATAATGTAATCTATGGGGGGTTTTCATTGCCCTGGTTATCGTTAATTACATACGTGCATAAACCACTTTTGGCAAATCGTACAGTTTGAAAATGAAGTGTTGCTATGGATGGAAAATAACATGTTAACGTTCATTAATCCTCCAGAACCGTGACGTGTTCAGCCACAGATATTTTCAATCAGGTATGTGCAGTGACATAAAATGTTTTACCATTTGCCGCTGGTCCCGTTTTAGTGCGGTCGCTTTGTCACCTGCAGGACCACACCAGAGTTCGCCATTTAATTCGAACCAAGACCACCCCTTTCAGGTGGTCTCAGTACATTTGTTTTGGTACACACTTGAGTATGATTTTCGTGTTCTCACCAGACAAAATGAACCACACTAACGGAAAAAATGAACATGAATTCGACTGAAACGGGCTAAAGCCTGCAGGTGTGAAAGCACCCTAAAAATCATTGCTAGGCATTACACATTAGAATTAAATCCATTTTTGACATTTAAATGTGAGTTCAAGCTCATCATATTACTCTGTGTCCGTGTGTGTGTATGAAGTTCACAGCAAAGAGAGTTAACCTTGAAGTAATCTCAAACTGATAAAAGTCTCACAGCCCTGCTTTTCTCTACAAAGAAAGTTAGTTTTTATTTTTTTAACTGCCTGTGATCATTTTTCACCGATATTATGTCCATTTATTTTGGCTTTTCTGCATTTTCTGTTCTTTTGTGCTTGTTTTTAATTAAAAGTAACAATTTGTGCCACTTAAAAAAGCATTATTTAATATATTGTGGAGAGCGTGAAAAGATGAGGCTGAGTTTATTTCTCAAATCAGATTTATTCACTTGTCTCCAACATCCTCCAAACAGAAAAAGAGACACATCCTCCCACATCTGTCCTTTTTATACCCAGGACATCAAAGTACAGAGTCACATTGTCTTTAAATCCCAAGACACAATACATCGTCCTCCAGGTCTTCTCCCCTCCACCTAAAACCCTGGTGGTCAGGAAATCTCTCAAGGCCATCTCTAAAGATCACATTTCCTACTCTCCTGTTATCCCCAGGAGACCCAGACCTATTGTTCATTCTGAGACGTGAGGCAACAGTAATATACATATGCAGCCTAAGCAACTCACATATGTGTGCCACATGACCCCCCCCCCCCCCAAACATCTAAGATGAAACAATACAACACAGTTTGCATATCATGATAAAATCACAAACATCAGTCCACGTGCTGTTTGGGCTTCAATCGTCTTCCGAACTTGCTGTAAGCAGGCTTTACCACTCCCGCAGCGCCATCCTGCTGTAAATCTGCTATCTGAGGATGAGAACTGTTAGTCAATCCCTGTGGGAGCTCTGGGGAATGCTCCCTGGGAGGTCTGCCCCGGCGAGGAGCCCTCGCCAACTGCACAGCTTCGTCAGCCATCACAAAAGCGGGTTTGAGTCTGTCTATGCCAATTGTTTCCCTTCTGCCCCCCCAAATCTAGTAAAAAGTGCTTATCACCTGTTTCCAGCACTCTAAATGGGCCATCATAAGGCGGTCGCAGGGTTGGGCGATGTGCATCGTGTCTGACAAAAACAAACTCCGCATTTTTTAAAGCCTTAGGTACGAAAACATGCGGAAAACTGTGATGAACGGGGCCAGGAAGCGTGCTCGCACCCGTGTCGCTCAGTAACCGCTGAGCAGGGGGGCACTCTGGCACAGGATTATCTGGGAGAAACTCCCCGGGCAGCCGGAGTGGCTGCGCAAACACCAACTCAGCTGGGGAGGCTTTTAAGTCCTCTTTAGGTGCAGAACGCAAACCCAATAAAACCCATGGTAGCCTGTTTACCCAATTTGCATCCGTAAGCGACGCTCAGAGGGCTGCTTTCAATGACCTATGGAAACGTTTGCATAAACCATTAGCCTGGGGGTGGTACGCGGTAGTGCGGTGGATCATTACCCCCAGGCTGCGGGCCATCGCTGACCAAAGCTCGGAAACAAATTGAGGACCTCTGTCGGACGTAATAGCCGACGGAACTCCAAAACGAGCTATCCAAGCCGTTAAAAACGCGCGCGCCACCTCCTCGGCTGTGGTTGATGCCAGTGGGACCACTTCAGGCCAACGCGTGGTGCGGTCCACCATTGTCAAAAGATGTGTGTACCCCTGTGACGGCGGGAGGGGGCCTATGAGGTTGACATGCACATGATCGAACCTCTTAGCCGGGATGTGAAAGGGCTCTAAGGGGGCTTTAGTGTGTTTGTGTATTTTGGCTCGCTGGCAAGCCATGCAGGCTCTTGCCCACTCCTTAATGTGCTTGCGCAGGCTCAGCCACACAAACTTCTCTCCTACCATTTTGACTGACGCGCGCACCACCGGGTGCACCAGAGAATGAATCGAGTCAAAAACGCGGCGGCGCCATGCGGTCGGCACCACCGGACGCGGTCGTCCGGTGGAGACATCGCAGATTGGGGGGGGGGGGGGGCATACCATCTTGCAGCACCCTGCTCTCCAGCCTTGACCCTGTTGGTCCAGACTGGAGCGCGCACACGTCCGCATCGCTAACCTGATCCGCGGCCATGGCTGCATAATCTATCCCCACACGGACTGGGGCCGTGCGTACTTCCGCGCCGCTAGCCTGCTCCACGGCCATGGCAGTATAATCTACCCCTACGCGGACTGGAGCAGTTATGACACGCAAGAGACAGTCTGCCACTACATTAAGTTTACCCGCTACGTGTTGAATATCGGTAGTAAACTCTGAAATTGCAGCCAGCTGCCTCTGCTGCCGGCCTGACCACGGCTCCGAAACCTTGGCCATCGCGAAAGTCAGTGGCTTGTGGTCGACGAACGCAGTGAAACGACGACCTTCCAGCCAGAACTGGAAGTGGGGAATGGCCAAGTGGAGCGCTAACAACTCCCTGTCGAACGCGCTGCATTTTCGCTCGGTATCGCGTAAAGTCCTGCTGAAAAAGGCAAGCGGCTGCCAAGCCCCGGCAACATGCTGCTCTACTACCGCCCCTATGGCCACGTCTGACGCGTCAGTAGTGAGCGCTATGCGGGCCGTTGGGTCTGGATGTGCTAACAACACAGCGTTTGCCAGGGCTGTTTTGACCTCCGAGAATGCGCGATCCCGCTCCGGGGACCATTCGATTGTATTTGTGGGTTTTGGGGTTTTTTGCGCGGCATACAGTGGTTGCATGAGCTGCGCTGCGCGGGGGAGGAAACGGTTATAAAAATTCACCATTCCTAAAAACTCCTGTAATGCTTTGACCGTTTGTGGCTGGGGAAAATTTGTTACTGCGCGCACTTTGTCCGGCAGCGGAACTGCTCCTTCTGGAGAGACGCAGTTCCCCAAAAAATCAATCTGTGTCACCCCGAACTGACACTTCGCTGGGTTGATTATTGACCGGTGCTCTTCCAACCTCCGGAAAACTGCCGTGAGGTGTTTTTCGTGTTCCTCTTTGGACGCGCTGGCTACCAAAATGTCGTCCAGGTAGACGAACACAAAAGGGAGATCGCGCAACACCGCGTCCATCATGCGTTGGAACGTCTGCGCAGTGCCTTTAAGCCCGAACGGCATGCGCAAAAACTCGAAAAGGCCAAACGGAGTTATTACCGCTGTTTTGGGTATGTCCTCAGCACGTACTGGGACTTGATGGTACCCGCGGACCAAGTCTATTTTAGAAAAAATGCGCGCCCCTGCCAGATGAACGGAAAAATCTTGGATATGAGGGATTGGGTAGCGGTCGTGCGCTGTAGCGTTGTTCACCCTGCGGAAATCACCGCAAGGTCGCCACGAGCCGTCAGCTTTAGGGACCATGTGAAGTGGGGAAGCCCATGGGCTGTTCGAACGCCGGATGATGCCCAACTTTTCAAGGTTGGCGAACTCCTCACGCGCTATGGTCAGTTTAGCTGCATCCAAGCGCCGAGCTTTTGCAAAAACAGGGGGACGGGCAGTAGTAATAAAATGTTCCACTCCGTGTTTAGCGACGGCTGCTGAAAATGTGGGAACCGTGAGTGCTGGAAACTGAGTGAGGAGTGTGTGGAACTTACCGCTTGCGGTAGCAACGTTGGCTTGTGCTGTGGGCGGGGTCACTCGGGCTGCACAGGGAATAGAGTAAAAAGAGAGTGCATTAACCAAGCATCTATTGGGAAGATCAACCAACAACCCATGTGAGCACAGAAAATCAGCCCCTAGCATGTTGAAGCTCACCGCAGCTATAATAAAAGTCCACTCAAATGTACGGCCTTGCAGGGACAGAAGCAGAGTCTTCTCACCGAAGGTCTTAATGCTCGAGCCGTTCGCTGCCGATGCTCCGTGACTCCCGGGGCCTGCCAGCCGGTCAGCATAGGTTGGCATGATGAAACTCACTTGGGAGCCTGTGTCCACGAGGAATTGCCTCCCCGAACGCGCATCCGTCAAGTAGAGCAGCTTGTTCTGTTCACCGAGGGCCGCGGCTGCTACCGACCCTCGGCTCTGGCGTTTCCCGAGCTCTTGAACTGACCCGGTGGTATACACTTGCGTGCCCTCTCTGCAAAGCGACAATGGTAGAAACAGAGGTCATCTCCTCCGCGATGTTTGGCCTTCACCGCCACCGTTGCTGGTGGGTCTGCTGCCGCCGCCTCTGGCCACCTGCCATCTCCGGCCCTCGCGTCGAGTCCTGTCTCTGCTGCGGTGGCCGCGCGCTGTCTGCTGGTGTTGACAATCCGCTGTGCCTCCTGGGCCAGCGCGTGGAAGTCCCGCTGGGCCAACAACGGTGAACCGGCCAGGGTCGCTCTCGTGGCCGACGGTAGGGTTCTCAGGAAAATGTGGGTGAAGAGAAGGTCGTCGCCGTCTGAGCCCCTCAGCCTCAGCATGTCTTCCATCAGGTCGACGGGTGTGCTGTCTCCCAAGTCGTTCAGGGCCAGGAGTCTCCGCTCTTTCCTTGACTGAGGGAGTGAAACGCTGGATGAGCGCAGCCTTCAACCCGCCGTATTTGTCTTCGGCTGGTGGGCGCTGCACCAGGCTCTGCACATGTCGAGCCGTGCGGTTGTCGAGCTTGGCGATAACGTGGTAGAATTTCCTGTCATCTGCCGTTATTCCCCGGAGAGCGAACTGAGCTTCGGCCAAGAGGAACCAGGAGTCTGGGTTGTCCTGCCCAAAATCTGGTAGTTTGACTGAGACTGCGTTCGCCTGGCTGGTTCCTGGCAAGTCCGGCTCTGGGGAATTTCTTTCGTCCATGATACGTCTTAAGGTCACCAGTGTGGAGAGCGTGAAAAGATGAGGCTGAGTTTATTTCTCAAATCAGATTTATTCACTTGTCTCCAACATCCTCCAAACAGAAAAAGAGACACATCCTCCCACATCTGTCCTTTTTATACCCGGGACATCAAAGTACAGAGTCACATTGTCTTTAAATCCCAAGACACAATAGATCGTCCTCCAGGTCTTCTCCCCTCCACCTAAAACCCTGGTGGTCAGGAAATCTCTCAAGGCCATCTCTAAAGATCACATTTCACACCCTCCTGTTATCCCCAGGAGACCCAGACCTATTGTTCATTCTGAGACGTGAGGCAACAGTAATATACATATACAGCCTAAGAAACTCACATATGTGTGCCACAATATACAGTATATAGGGAGTATGGATATGAACAGTAGCAAGAAGAATTAAGTGCAAGAATATTAGAGATAATAGCAGCAATATGGAACATGAATAATATCAGTAGGAAAGCATAAATGCCCATACAACAGTGTAGCACACTGCTAATCTCAGTTCTTTAGGGCAGGAAGAGTGTGAATGTTTCTGCAGGGGCCCGAGCATGATGAGCTGAGCACCTTGTCCAGTGAGGGGTGTAATAGTGTCTTCGGGGCGGGGGGGGGGGGGGTGACTGCATTTGGAGGGTTTGTGTGTGTGTGTGTGTGTGTGTGTGTGTGTGTGTGTGTGTGTGTGTGTGTAGTGGGGGGGGGTGGCTTTCACACCTCTGGAAAAGAAGCTGTCTCTCAGTCTGGTGGTGGTTGTTTTAATGTTCTTGTACCATCTGCTAGAAGGAAGTGTGGTATAAACAGTCTGTTGCCCAGGTGGGTGGGTAAGGCCTGCTATGATACATCTGGCCCTCTTCTGAACCCAGCCAGTGTATACTGAGTCCAGATCTAGGGGGGGGCATCCTATGATCCCCTGTGATGTTCTCATCACCCAGACCAATTCCTTTCTGTCCGGTGCCATGCGGCTGCCATACCACACTGTGACAAAGGATGCTCTCTACTGTGGCTCTGTAGAAGTTTGTAAGCAGCTGAGAGAAGATTCCAGCCCCTTTCAGTTTCCTGAGTAAGATGAGCCATTGTTGAGCTTTCTTCACCATTTGCAGTGTGTTCAGATACCAAGACAGATCAGATGTCATGTGTAGGCCCAGGAACCTGATGTTGTCCACACACCCAACCGTTTTCCAGTCTATGAGGAGGGGAGTGTATTCTGTTTTCCTGGACCTCATGTAGTCCGCAATGACCTTGGTCTTACTGGTGCTCAGGAAAGGGTTGTTGGCTGAGCACCAGTGAGTCAGGAGGTGGATTTCATCTCTGTAGTGGGTCTCACCATTGTGAGACCACGGTGGTGTCATCCACAAACTTTATGACTGTGTTAATAGGGTGGATGGCAGAACAGTCCTGAGTGAAGAGAGTGAAGAAGGCAGGGCTGAGCACACACTCCTGTGGCGTGCCTGTGTTCAGAACCAGGGTGGACGATGTGCCGTCTCTTATTCTCACCACCTGAGGCCTGTTGATGAGAAATTCTCTAATCGAGGAACACGGGGATGGGGACAGACCCAAGTGGCACAGCTTCAGTGCCAGCTTGTCGGGGATGACAGTGTTGAATGCTGAGCTACAGTTAACAAACAGCATCCTAACATATAGTAACTGTTACGATGCTGCAGGTGGGTCAGGGATGTGTGAAGTGCTATGGAGACTGCATCCTCTGTAGATCTGTTTCCCCTTTAGGTGAACTGGAGGCTGTCTTGATCAACAAGGATGGCATCCTTGATGTGTTTCAGGAGGATCCTCTCAAAACACTTCATGACTACCGGGGTCAGAACGACGGACTGGTATTCACTGAGGAAGGTGACAGCATGTTTTTTTTTTTTTTTTTTGGCACAGGCACAATGATGGAGGACTTGAGGCAAACAGGAACCATAGCCAGCTGCAGGACCTGGTTGAAGATGTCCAGAAAAACTTGATCAGTTGATCAGCACATACTTTCAGTGTTTTGCCCCATACCTTGTCTGGTCCTGCTGCTTTGCTGGTGTTGATCTTCCTCAGAGTGGAAGTCACTTTGTGAACCTGCAGGATGAGAGGCTGGTGCTGCTCCTCCAGCTGGGATAGATGTACAGTCTCCCTGCAGCTCAATGTGTTGAAGTGTGCGAAGAAGCTGTTCAGGGTGTCAGGCAGGGTGGGACCATAGCTGACCTGCTGGTTGCTGCTCTTGTAGTCAGTTGTAGACCCGATGCCTCTCCACATATTTCGTGGGTTGTATCTCTCATCATTATTAAACCAATCCTTGTGCTCTGGGATGTATTGATCACTTCAAAAGAGTATTGATTTCTTTATATAGATACCCAGTTGGAACCAGTATCTGTGATAGCTTCCCTCTGCTCAGATGATCCCCTTTCTGTATTAAAAAGGTGAAGAATGTAAGTTTGGCAGTGCTCAATCCCATGAATCCATCCCCTCCCTGTGGACTGGGTAATACTCTGTACTTTGATCTTTTGGGCCATTTCTCATGTCTAAAAGAAGCCACAAATGCACAAAAGAAATGAACTATACCTCTTTTTATTTGAAAGGAGAGAAAGCAGATGTGTCCTTTAATGCTATACACAGCGGTCGACTGCAATTCTTCTTTGCCTGTGCCTTGCTTTCTAATCAGCTTGTGAAGTTGCAGTGCACTGTGCTATTTGTTAATGTTACTGACAACAGAGACCGCTTGGCTGGTTGTCAGCTCCATCTGCCATGACTGACAATGCTAGATTGGAGATGCTTCCTGGGTCTTCTCTCCATGTCAGTGCACTCTGTAGGTGACTGGGTCCTCACCAATTTACTTGTCACTGTGATATCAGATAATTTAGAAGAAGTCAGAATTAGATCAGAAGATGTGGTACAAGTAAGCATCATTGTCTAAGACAGATACTTGATCTTTAAAGAATTCCATTTTCTGACCATGCTGAATTCAGGCTTGTGAACAAAAAATGTGATTGAAACTGAGTTTCTTCATCATTTTAATTACACTAAACAACAAGCACAAAGCAGATATTGCATTTTCATTCTATATTTGTATAGTGCTTTTTCTGCTTCTGCGACATAAAAAAGGGTCGTACTATAATATTTTTGTCCTATTAAAACTGAAATTATCATTTGAACTTGTTGGAGATACACAGCTATGCAGGAATAATTTCAGTTGACATTGTTTACATCAGATTGCATTGTAAATGCTTTTGGAGTATAATCAAATCAAAAGGCAGTCTGTGTTGAATTTCAAATTAAAAAGAGAAAACAGTGCAATATTTCCTTTATAAAAAACTTGAGATGCATACAGATATGCTCAAAATAAAACTGAACAAATAAATAAATAAATGGAAATTCAGGCCTTTCTAGGGTTATATTAAAAATTATATGAACACTTTCAACATACATAGTTCTGCCATACAACTTGATTTTACATTAGAGATCACTTCGCTCAATGACAATAAAGCCTCTTATCTAAAACCATGGAAGAAGAAGGCAGCTGTCATTTGTTATTTGTTGTTAAGGCAGACATCACCAGAAGCAATGTCAACCTCATTCAGAGTGCCACTAATTTACACTTCCATGACCCTTTACCCTGTCTTGTAGGAAGTACAGTAGTAGCTGTATACTGTAGTTTGACAATTCTGGACCACTGAAAAATTACTTCAGTGAAGAAGTGCATGTTTAAATTCAGTGAAATCACCTGTTGAAGACACTGGTTCAAGGTAAAACCCACATTGTCTTAACCATGACACATGGTTACTCACTCCAGGCATAGACTAGGAGTCACAGCAACTCCCCGGTGCGATTAAAAAAAAAAAAATGTATAGGAGCAGGTGATTTGTCCAGGCAACCCTTTTCTTAAAGGCGTCGGTCGGAGGAAAATTCAATATCGCTAAATCATATCTTAAATTTTTGTGTGAGACGAGCTAATTTGAACCGCACATGTTTTGGTGTCAACAAATGTCGCATAAGGTGACAATGCGCTCTTGAAGTATGCTGTCCTTGAGAGTTGTCTGACTCAGCCAAGCGATCAGTGGCTAAGATGGCCACTGACTGTGTGACGTAATTTCAGGGACAGACACGCACACGCTCGGTGGACATTGCTTATTGTTTACGTTTTAAAATTGGCGATTACGGATATTTCTCGGAGTACTTGTGGATTACAAATAGATTATTTATTAAGATTAGGATTTCAGTAATCGAATTAATTATGGTTTGGCGTTGTGTTGTCTACGGGTGCGACGGTATATCAGAGGAGCATGCGGTAAGTGTTTATGAATTTCCCGTCCCTGGGAAAATCAGAACGGCATGGGTGAAATTTGTTCAGAAAACGCGAAAAAATTGGAATGATGTCGGTAAATAACTCAACATGTGCAGTAGACATTTCGTTGACAGCGATTTCGAGAATAAGATGCAATTTGTGTCACGACTCGCGGCTCCAGCTGCGCGCACACCTGCGCCTCGTCAGCTGCCGACGCCAGCCACCTGTCCCTGCAAGTAAGCAACATTATCACCGATTATCCCTGTCTCGGTGTGGTGCCCGTTACCCTTGTCCTCTGCTTTTTTCCGGCTGAACGGCGCGCTGCTCTGCTGCCTGCACATCAACCAGTACAAAGATGCGAGCAGTACATACGATCCCCCAGCTCCTGAGAGACTGCAACCTAACACAAAAAACAGTTTCACACAATGAAACAGTGCATGTATTATATATATATATAAATTATCCCATTGATTTTCATCATTTTTGGTGACATATTTCACATCTACAATTTATTTCAGGCACAAAGGGCTGTGAAAAAGTTATGATCAACAAAACACGGGTCCTCAGGGATGTGCGAAAGCTGAGTCCAGGGCAGCAAACTTCAAATGTGGAGGCTTTCCACAGTCTGATTATTCATTTTGCACCAAAGAGTGTACACTTCTCATTCCTTGGAATGTTGACAAGGTGAGGAGATGCAATATGTGACCAAAAATATGAAATGCAATTATAATAACTGACATGTTTCAGGACCCAAGAGACAGACACATACAAAATAGTTATTCTTTATTGTCAAGTGTGAGTGAGTGTAGTGCAAGTGTAAGTGCAGATATAGCAGCCTGGTCACCGGAGCTGAGCGATACAGAAGACGACCTGGCAACCCTAGAACACACAAGCAGAAACCGTTAAGGCTGTTCAGCACAAAAGGACAAGTGCAGGTGTGCAGCTTACTTGAGGTTGTCTCTGACTGTATCTGGCTGTTCCCCGATGTCCGTGAGCTGTGGTGGTTCTGGTGCTTGAAGCTGTGATGGTGATAACTCCAGTAACCGTGGTGGAGTTCGTGGCGAGAGCAATGACTGCACTGACAGCTGTGACGTTGTTCCCGTAGCCGTGACAGTGATAATGTCCGTAACCGTGGTGGCAATGACTCCTGTGACAGAGGGAGTGACAGTACCTGCAGCTGCAGTGGAGAGAATTCCTGAATTAGCGAAGGCCAGGAGGAGCTCCGGAAGGGAGAGGGTAATTCTCCGTCCGTTGGAGATACCGGTCCGCCGCCTGGGAGGTCCACCTGTGCACAGGGGTAAAGATTAGGCGTAGAAAAGCAAATAGTCTTCTTACGTGGTAGGTCTTGTCGTGGCGTTCTTGACTTGCCTGTGAAACGAAGCTCTGGCTCATACTCTGTCGAGGAAGACAGACGACTCCGTGCCGGACTGTCCATGATGCTGGCTTTTAAGAGCCGCTGATTAACACCTGTTGGTCTATGCGCGGCTGGAGCTGATGAGCGGGATGACGGCCCAGCGGCCGTCATGACAATAACAGTGCCAATTACATAGAGTTTCTGCTGATAGATCACTTATATGTCCAAAAATAAATCATTGTGATAATATTCTAATTACAGACTTTGTTTAGCTGCAATGCACTTTAATGAAAATGCAGGCCGCAAGAAGGCACAGAATCGTGATGGTGAGCCGGTCTTCATCATCAGGTACCGAAAATTCAAAAAAGGCGGATATAAACTGCAAGCAAAGAAAGTTAATCCAACTTTCCGCGAGTATAAGAAATATTAGTATCATTTTCTAGGCTTGTATATGATATTTACAGTGGGTGGAGGGTTGGTCTTCATTCAACTTTCACATTTCATAGCTTTTATCAAATTATGTTAATTTTGGTCAAATTTGTATTTCATACTGTAGTCAAATGGATGTCTAATTTTTATTGAATATATTTTTTTTCAGAATATGTGGATGTTCAACAAAACCTTGGTTGATCCAACCCACTTATGGGAGCAGTGGCACTATGTACAAGCCAGAGTTCCCACCACATTGAGTGCCGAATTGAACCCGAATTTTATACCATAAAATGGTAGAAAAATTATTCAAATGTATATGACATGCAACTTTGATGAATGCTGAAATATTAGAATTATAAAATTGACATGAACATTAATAAACTCAATATATGATTTTACAAAATTTTATTTAAATATCATTTTTCACAAATCTAATCTTGGTAGGCAAAATCCCTTGTAGTGATCCGATGGGAATGTTTCTCTGATGAGGCTCACAGCACAGGCAGGCAATATCACCCTCACTTCTTCCTGAGCTGACATCACTGCTGCCTGCCCCTATCGACAGATGGCGGTACTGCAGCATCACTAAGTGAAAGATGGGCTATTGCCAAATAAAGTCATTTATGGAGGCTGGTGACACATATTAAATCACGGGAATGGCCAGAATGGAATATTTTCATACAATCAGTTTATTGGTTCAATAAAAAAATGTCACCGTCTGAGGACTTTAAGCGGGGCGGACTTTTGGGAGAAAACATGAACAAAGTATTTCTTGACAACATGACAATTTCTTACTTAACTAACATCCCTCAAGGATCAAGTAAAAGTAGTTTTACCATATGATATTAATTACTCAAGTATAAGTACCCAAAAAGGATTAAGCGGAAGAAGATGGATGGATGGATGGATGGATGGATGGATAAGTAAAGCTAATATTTCAAGGAGCAGTGAATGACAACTGTTGCGATTTTTGGAAATGTCAACTTTTCTGACAAATGTTCATGAAAATCGGAATTCATATTTGTCATTAGTGGCATATAACAATATTTAACCCAATATCTCATGGAGTGGTGAATGATGAATGAATCTTTATTTCAGATAGATTAGATTAAAAGATTAAAAGAAAGGAACAGAACAATATATCAAGGGAAAAAAAATCCAGCAAGGTTGAATTAAAAAATAACTCCTCGGATTATACAATTCAACATAAGTTATCCGAAATGGGTGGTGGCTGAAGCTGCAGCTTATATTGCCCACCCATGTTCCATCTAAGAAGTCAAAAATAAATAAATAAATAAAAGTGAATACAAAACAAAACAAAGCTAAAACAAAATGTGACAACACAAAACTAAGCAACAGCACAACAGACTGGATTTGATAATTCTTATGTGATTATACATGTCATTTTGTATATACTGTATGTTTGGAGTATTTCTTCCTTTAGTTTCTCTTTAAATTGTCCAAGCATTGTACATGATTTTAATTCAGCTCCAAAAGTGTTACACAGTCTGACTCCCCGCACTGAGACACAGTGTTGCTTGGTGGTAGTTCTCACTGAAGGTTTTAGAAATATACGTGTTCCTCTGAAATGATTTTGTTTCTCCCTTATTTGGAACAACTTTTGGATATTTGCGGGCAGTGATAGATTCTTCATTTTAAACATTATTACTGCAATTTTAAAATCAACAAGATCTTTCAACTTGAAAGCTTTTAATTTAAGAAAAAGTGGGTTTGTTGGCTCCCTGTAAGCAGCTTTGTTTATTATTCTAATAGCTCTCTTCTGAAGCATAAAAACTGGATATATGTTTGTTTTATATGTATTTCCCCATACTTCAGTACACTATGTCATGTATGGGAGTATTGATACAATGTATATAATGGGGGTTGATTCAGCAAATATTCAGCAAATATTTCACTTTGTGTAGTATTGCAATTGATTTGGATATTTTACCTTTAATATAATTAATATTTGACTTTCAACACAATTTATTGTCAATTATTACTCCAAAGAATTTAATTTTGGATAACCTTTCAATCTCTAAACCATTTACGTTGAGTTTAGATACTGAGTTGTTGTGATGGTTGTTAAAAATTATAATTTTTGTCTTACTTAAATTGAGCGTTAATTTGTATGAATCAAACCACAGTTTAAGCTTTCCTAATTCCTTTCTGAATGTATCCAAAAGTTGTTCCAAATTGCTTCCACTGCCTAATAAATTATGGCCCTTTTCCACTAGTACCCAGTCGGCCTTACTCTACACTACTCGGCTCTATTTGGTTCAGCTCGGTTGTGTTTCCATTGCAGCTTGGTACACCTGGGGTGGGTGGGATTTTTTTTACAGCAAGGCAGCACCACACTCCCGTGACGTAAAACACGTGACCCAAGCAAAACATAACATGGCGGCTGTACAAGGCGACTCCTCGGTCTGTGGCTTTTTGTCACCGTAAAGGCCAAAAAGGACCGCCAGACAAGGGTACAGGCAGCGAGACGAAACACTCTGGAAAAGTACTGGAGCGTCTGGGAAGCCATAGAGCCGAAGACGTGAGGATACGAACTATATCACATATGACGGTAAGCTAATGATTGCTAATGCTAGTTTGCTTTAAGTATGTCGTACTACACTGTAATGTCTCCAAGTTATCGCTATGAGGTACTAAAATATGTATGCTGTGTGTATGTGTTTCAGATGGCTCTGTTGTGGGAAAATTACCACTTCAAACGGTCGGGCTGGCATTCAATACAGCCTGTCACTGATGTCACCCCAGCTTCACAAACGATCAGTGGTTATAGAGCCTAAGCATGTCTGAAGAAACACTGAGCTTCCTGTACAACAAATTGCTCTGATCTGTGTGAAAATCATGGAGAGACTGTTGAGACATCATGGGACGTACCTGCTCCAGCAGCACTGAGTCTGTGGTGGTGTCATGGCAAGAAATGATCAGCTGACACAACTTGATCGCCAGGTTGTAGTTATGGGATTAAATTAACCACAAAATATATATTCAAAAGGTAAACAGTACTGAGGTAGGTATAATAAGATATATTTGACAATTATGATGTATTTTAGGCCAAAACAAACTTGATCTAGGATTAAAAGCAATTAACCTCTTGCACTCCGGGATACCGCGGGCGGTCACGTCTCTGTGTCCTAGTGCGTCTCAGTGTGCACTGAAAAAAAAAAGAAAAAAAGCTGCATTTCCGTTCTTCCAGTACAGACACAGCCGCGAACAGAAAGCCAAAGGAGTGTTTTGATTGGTTTAGATTTGAGTGACCTCTCATTCGACTAATAAGAGCCTTGAACTGGGTTTTTGAAACCTTGAAGAACCAATGACTGAAAACCTAGCAAGAAGGACCTGCCTACCAACGACTGCGAGTACAACGAGCCAATTGAAGCAGAGAAGTTTGACGATTGAAACGCGTGCGTCCCGTGCGTAAAATCTGTTTTCTGTAAGCCGCTGTGTGTAACGGTAGCGTTCGCCAGTCTTTTTTTATTACTACTGTTCTTATTTGTTTTGAAAAATCGTTCGCCAAAACCGCAATCATGGAAGTGCAAAACCGCAATCATGGAATCATGGTTTGACCGGGTCGCGTGACCAGAACCACGAGTCATAACAAGCGGACCATCTTCATGTTCGTCTGACAATGAGGAACAGATGTTCGCCAACGACACTGCTGTTGTGGACAGGTAAGTGTTATAAGCTAAATTATTCTTTATCACTGAAAATAGTAATAAAAATTACTTTTGACCGATCGGTAATTACAACGGTGCGTCATGGCCACATGACGGACCATTGACGGACTGTTTTTTGTGCGCCGAGCTCCTCTGTAGCGGGGGTGGGGGGAGTTGTTATCCTCTACATTGCAGATATTTTAGTATAATTTTTATTGCACTGTAGGTTATTTTTTCTTGTAAAAAAAAGGCCACACATTTTTTTACGTGGCATGCTTCTTTGTGTGGGGGGGGGGCTTGTCTTGTTTGTTCATTCATTCATTCATGAATGAATAAACAACCCCCCCCCCCCACACACACACACACACACACAGCCCTGAGTGTCACCTTTCATTAGAGCCCAAGATGAAGAGTATATGTTGAATCATTCAAAAGTTACAGACGTTTTTCCAAACTGTGCCATTTGGCACAATTTGGCACAGTTCAAAAATGCCTGGGAACAACCTGAGAAAAAAGCTGTGTAATATATTCATTTTTTTGTGGTATGATTACAAAATTTTGACCTCAGCTTGATAACACTTGGTTCTACATTTCTGTTGCATTTTCCAGCCAGTATCTGAGAGCTGTGTGTTATTTGCAAGCATTTGTATCTAAAAAAACACCCAGGCAAACTTTATTTTCTTCAAGTTCAGTATGTTTAGATGACTGTTACTCAGTGGCAGGAGCACTTAGAGAGATTATGACTATTTTACCAAAAAATTCAAAGTGTTTTCTTTTAAATGAGACCAACCCCATGAAGATGCTGCAAAGGGTTGACGAACAGCTTTTGATTTACTTTGGGTATGTTATTTTAGGTGTTTTTAGGGAAATTGACCAGAGTGCAAGGGGTTAAAATAATGCAGTCACAAGGTTACATGGAAAATTCTTGATTCACTAGATACATGTACTGTAGAAATATATATTCTCTGCATCAACAATGTACTATACATGCATTCATGTAGTATTGCACTGGGAATTGCACTGACAATAAACCTTTGACGTTTTTGCAGATGTCTCTCTTTTTATATGTGAAGGTTACCACCAAGTGACATAAATTACATACTGAAATATTGGAAAAGCTGTCTAAGAACAATCCAGCAGTTTGAGAAATCACTTTTGGTTTGGTGTAAGTCTGTCAGCAGAATTATGAACCATAAAGCAGTTTGTGTTAAAATGTTAAATCCCATTAAACCCTAACCCAGGGGTCTCCAATCATGTGTCATGGAGGGCCAAGACCCTGCAGGTTCTCTCTTCTAAAAAAACAAAACAAAAAACACGCGGTCATACACGCCGGCCATGCTGCCTCACTGAGAAGCAGCTGGGATGTGCCACTCAAGCTGGACCCAGTTCAGCAGACCTTCAGTCTGCATCTCTGTAAATAGTAAGGCAAGGTCCAGTTTGGGGTGGATCGTTTCCCTCTTGCCTAGACAAAAGACAGAAATAGGTGGTGGTTAATTAAAGCAAGTTTAAAACATATTTGGGAAATACAGTTGTTGCTAAAAGCCAGTGGTGGAATGTGAATGAATGAATGAATCTTTATTTTGGATAAATTAAAAGTAAAGATTAAAAGAAAATAGAATAATATAACAAAGGGGGAAAAAATCTAACAAGGTCAAATTAAACAATAACTCCTCTGAATATACAGTTCAACACAGGTTATCCGAAATGGGTGGTGGCTGAAGCCGCAGCTTATACTGCCCACCCATATTCCATCCAAGAATTCAAAAGAAAAACAAAACAGGAGCGATTACAATTCGAATGTGACAATAAAGTACTTCGTTGTTGTATTTAACCACAATTTTCATGTTGATGCGCTTCAGTAAAGTAGATTTTACAAGGGCTGGGTTATGTTTAAAATCATTTGTTTTTACTGTGGCCTCAGCAATCAGAAGGAATTAATACATTCACTTGAATGGAATCTAGTACTTTAACTGAGGGTGCGCATCACCGAATATGGAGTTGCTCAGTCAAAATATGGAATTTTTATCAATAAAAGTTTAGCCACCGCTCTGTCACCTCTGTGTCTCTTCTTGCCCTGGCTTCAAGTGTGGGCGGTGTTTTGTACTTGTATTGCTAAAATATAAAAGGAAGCACTACACTGGGTCTCAGATATTTGTAATGTATCATGCTATTATAATACTGCATGAGTTTATTGATGATAGACTATAAACTCCACATATAAACTAAATTGCAGTGGGGCAAAAAAGTATTTAGTCAGCCACCAATTGTGAAAGTTCTCCCACTTAAAAGATGAGAGAGATCTCCAATTTTCATCATAGGTATACCTCAACTATGAGAGACAAAATGAGAAGAAAAAAAATTGGAAAATCACATTGAAGGATTTTTAATGAATTAATTGGTAAATTCCTTGGTAAAATAAGTATTTGGTCACCAACAAACAAGCAAGATTTCTGGCTCTCACAGACCTGTAACTTCTTCTTTAAGAGGCTCCTCTGTCCTCCACTCGTTACCTGTATTAATGGCACCTGTTTGAACTCATTATCAGTATAAAAGACACCTGTCCACAACCTCAAACAGTCAGACTCCAAACTCCACTATGGTCAAGACCAAAGAGCTGTCAAAGGACACCAGAAACAAGATCAAGATCTCACCCCGTGAGGTCAAAATGATCACGAGAACGGTGAGCAAAAATCCCAGAACCACACGGGGGGACCTAGTGAATGACCTGCAGAGAGCTGGGACCAAAGTAACAAAGGCTACCATCAGTAACACACTACACCGCCAGGGACTCAAATCCTGCAGTGCCAGACGTGCCCCCCTGCTTAAGCCAGTACATGTCCAGGCCCGTCTGAAGTTTGGTAGAGAGCATTTGGATGATCCAGAAGAGGATTGGGAGAATGTCATATGGTCAGATGAAACCAAAATAGAACTTTTTGGTAAAAACTCAACTTGTCGTGTTTGGAGGAGAAAGAACACCATACCTACTGTGAAGCATGGGGGTGAAAACATCATAATTTGGGTCTGTTTTTCTGCAAAGGGACCAGGACGACTGATCCGTGTAAAGGAAAGAATTAATGGGGCCATGTATCGTAAGATTTTGAGTGAAAACCTCCTTCCATCAGCAAGGGCATTGCAGATGAAACGTGGCTGGGTCTTTCAGCATGACAATGATCCCAAACACACTGCCCGGGCAATGAAGGAGTAGCTTCGTAAGAAGCATTTCAAGGTCCTGGAGTGGCCTAGCCAGTCTCCAGATCTCAACCCCATAGAAAATCTTTGGCGGGAGTTGAAAGTCTGTGTTGCCCAGCAACAGCCCCAAAACATCACTGCTCTAGAGGAGATCTGCATGGAGGAATGGGCCAAAATACCAGCAACAGTGTGTGAAAACCTTGTGAAGACTTACAGAAAACCTTTGACCTCTGTCATTGCCAACAAAGGGTATCTAACAAAGTATTGAGATGAACTTCTGTTATTGACCAAATACTCATTTTACCGAGGAATTTACCAATTAATTCATTAAAAATCTTTCAATGTGATTTTCTGGATTTTTTTTTCTCATTTTGTCTCTCATAGTTGAGGTATACCTATGATGAAAATTGGAGACCTTTCTCATCTTGTAAGTGGGAGAACTTGCACAATTGGTGGCTGACTAAATACTTTTTTTCCCCACTGTATATTGATGACTGAACAACTCCCATTCCCCAAAGTGCAACATACAGTTATGAACATAACTCACAAAGGATCACACAAGGGATCTGACAAAAAAAAAAAAAAAAATACATTAACAAGCGGTTTATTTTACAGTTGATGTGCCAGTCATTTTCAATTATTCTGTAATTAATATTCACACAATCAAATAAATCTCAGTTCAGTCCCTTTTATATTAAGTGGAAATTATGCTACTTTGGTTCTGGCACTTTACCTATAAAAGCAAAGGATTTCAGTATTTTCCACAGTGGCAAGGTCCGTTGTGGGGTGGCTGCTTTTCCTTTCCTCTTGCCTAGACGAATGACAGAAATGGATGGTGGTTAGTTCAAGCAAGTTCAACACATATACAGGTACATCTCAAAAAATTAGAATATCATGAAAAAGTTCAATATTTTTGTCACTCATTTCAGAAAGTGAAACCTATATATAGATTCATTACACTGACAGTGATAGATTGCAAGTGTTTATTTTAATTTTGAAGATTATGGCTACAGCCCATGTTAACCAACATTTCAACGGCCAACATTTCTATTTAAAAACTATTTTTTAAAATTAATTTTATGTAATATTCTAATTTTTTGAGAAACTGAATTTGGGGTTTTCAGGGGCTGTATGTCACAACTTGCTCTCGCCTGTCTCCTGCTCCAGCTGCGCGCACACCTGCGCCTCATCAAGCTCGGGCTATTTAGCCCGCTCCGCCTGGAGCCTCGGTCTAGAGCCGTCTGCTCACCAATGCTCGTGCATTCCAGCACTCGTCTATTCCTTCCAGCCTACGCATCCCTGAGTCCTTCCTCGCCAATCAAGTAAGCCATCATCATTCTCACCTCTTCTCCAGTCTCTCTCCCCTGTGCACAGGTGGATTCCCTGGCTGCAGATTTCTCCCTCCTCATCGCCATCACCTCTCGCACAGTGCCAAGCGCGCACTGGAGCGCTGTCTTCCAGGCAGGAGACCTACGGCTAAGCTGACGCCAGCCACCAAACCACCTGCAAGTAAGCACCAGTCTGAGTGTAAATTCCACTGGGTGTACACCGGCAATTAACCCTTGTGTTTGCTCTGCCCTCAGGGTTGCCTGGCTGCACGATGCACTGCTTCACCCTCGGCGCTTCCCGTCCTCCAACAATACACTTACACCCTGCTCACACGCACTCATACACTAATTATTGTTCAATAAAATCATTGAATCTTGCTCGAGCCTGTGTGCATATTCCCTAGGTCCGAACTTATGTCAGTATGGCTCCAGCAGAGCGGCCCAGCGAACAGCAGGCTCGCACACCTGCTAAACATCATTGAGGCTCGAGTGGATCAGATCACTCATCAGCAACAGGTGATTTTAAATCAACTTACCCAAATTACCTGCCGGCTGGACCGTTTGGATCCCAGCAGGCGTTCCCTCTGGCTCCTCACAGCAGGTAGGCTCCCGCCGGTCCTCCTGCTAGCCAGGCTAGCCCGGGTCCGCTAACCCGGCTCACCCCAATTCCCACGCCCACGCGCTTCAACGGTAAGCTTGGTGAAGTTCGGGGGTTCCTCCTCCAGTGTGAGTCGGTGTTCCAGCGCGTCCCCGGGGACTTCCCAACTGATCACAGCCGAATTGGCTATATTGCTAACCTCCTGGAAGAGCGAGCATTAGCGTGGGCCTACGCCGTAATGGTGAGACCCAGCTACGCGAACCTGACCTATGCTCAGTTCGTGCATGACTTCAACAAAGTTTTTGATCATTCGGACCGTGACAGTGTGCTAACCACCCAGCTGCTAAACCTTCGCCAGGGTAGCCGGTCGGCCGCTGACTATGCTGTCAACTTCCGGGTGGTAGCAGCGGAAGTTGGGTGGGGAGATGCTGCTCTCTGCAGCATTTTCACCCGTAGCCTGAATCCAAGTCTCCGGGATAAGCTGGCCTGCCGGGACCTGCCGGAGCGGCTCTCCGAATTAATCTCCCTCACCATTAGTCTTGATAACATGTTGAGAGAACAGGCCGCTGAACGGAAGTCGTCTAGCCGCTCGGGCGGTGCGTTCTCCCATACCTCTCAACCATGCCCCCTGGCTTTGCCCGCGCCAGAGTCCGCCAATGAGCCGGAGGCAATGCTGATTGGCCGGTCTAAACTTCCACTGGCGGAGAAACAGCACCGCAGGGAGCTGGGTCTCTGCATGTATTGCGGAGACAACCAGCACTCCGTGGAGTCTTGCTGGGTGAAGCCAAAAGGGGGAGTCCGCGAGTCACTGTAGGGGGCCTCGCGGACACATCCCAATCTAACGCCCTATCCAAATTCCTTTTACCGATCAGGTTCTGCCATAACTCCACTGAACACCTCACGCACACACTGGTGGACTCGGGGGCGGAGCAGAGCTTTATTTCTAGGAGCCTGGCAACCCGCCTGGGCATCCCGTGCCAACCCCTGCTGGCTCCTCTTAACCTCATCACCCTCTCTGCTACCCCACTGGAGAAAGTTACGCATCGGACTGTCCCGGTCCCTGTCATCATCTCCGGAAATCACCGGGAGGACCTCAGCCTGTTTGTGCTGCCCACCTCTGCTGCCTCCGTTATTCTGGGTTACCCCTTGCTGCGCCTGCACAACCCGACCTTTGACTGGCAGTCTGGAAGTGTTCTCTCCTGGAGCACCTTCTGCTTGGGCGCCTGTCTCCAGTCCGCTGCCTGTGCCCCGTCGCTTCCTCCTTCCTCCTCTGACTCACCCCCTCCAGACCTCTCCAAGGTGCCTCCGGAGTTCCACAACCTGGGAACCATTTTCAATAAGTCTAAAGTGCTGTCTCTTCCCCCCCACCGCCCCTATGACTGTGCCATAAACCTCCGCCCGGGGGCGCCCTTACCATCCAGTCGGCTGTACAGCCTGTTGGCGCCGGAGCGTGAAGCCATGGACACCTTCATCAAGGAGTCGCTCAGCGCCGGCATCATTCGCCCCTCCTCGTCTCCAGTCGGGGCAGGGTTTTTTTTCGTCAACAAGAAGGATGGGTCCCTTCAGCCTTGCATCAACTTCTGGGCGCTGAATGACATCACGATCAAGGACAAATATACGCTGCCTTTGATGGACTCCGCCTTCGACTCGCTCCAGGGAGCTTCCTAGTTTTTGAAGCTGGACCTCCGCAGCGCATATCACCTCGTTCGGATCCGGGAGGGCGACGAGTTGAAGACGGGGTTCCGGACACCCAGCGGCCATTTTGAGTACCTGGTCATGCCGTTTGGGCTCACCAACGCTCCGGCCGTCTTCCAGCGATTAATTAATGACGTTCTTCATGACTTCCTGGGGGTATTCGTCTTCGTCTACCTGGACGACATCCTGATCTTCTCCCAGTCTCGGGAGGAGCATCAGGTTCACGTGAGGTGGGTCCTCCAACGTCTCCTGGAGAACAGACTCTACGTGAAGGCGGAGACGTGTGAGTTCTATGCTGACAAGACCTCCCTCTTGGGCTTTATCGTTTCCCACAACCAGATCATCCCCGACCCTGCCAAGGTCAAGGCGGTAGTCGAGTGGCCCCTCCCCTCATCCAGGAAACAGGTCCAGCAATTCCTGGGCTTTGCCAACTTCTACCGCCGCTTCGTCCCGAAGTATAATGCTATCACTTCTCCCCTGACCCACCTCACCTCCCCCAAGGTGCCGTTCCGGTGGACTGAGGAATCCGCAGCTGCCTTCGCTGCGCTGAAGACGGAGTTTTCCTCCTCCCGGGTCCTGTCTCAGGTGGACCCCGCACTGCAATGCCTCATGGAGGTGGACGCCTCCGATACAGGGATTGGGGCGGTGTTGTCTCAGCGCTCTCCAGTGGACGGGGTGGTTCGCCCCTGCGCCTTCTTCTCCTGACGCCTGTCCGCGGCGGAAAGGAATTATGACATCGGCGACAGAGAACTCCTGGCTGTGAAGCTTGCGCTGCAGGAGTGGTGTCACTGGCTCAAGGGGGCAGCTTAGCCTTTTGTGGTCTGGACAGACCATAAGAACCTGGAGTACCTGAGGATGGCTAAGTGCCTGAATTCCCACCAGGCGCGTTGGTCCCTGTTCTTTGGCCGCTTCAGGTTTACCATCACCTACCGCCCCGGCTCCAAGAATGGTAAGCCGGACTCTCTGTCCAGGCAGTTCGCCCCAGAAGCCCCCGAAGACCAAGATCACACCATCCTGCCAACCTCGTGTGTCATGGGGGCCGTCTCTTGGTCCATCAGGGACAAGGTCCGGAGGGCACAGGAAACCGAACCTGATCCTGGCGGCGGTCCAGCTGGGAGACTGTTTGTGCCATCATTGGTCGGGGGTGATGTCATCCACTGGGCTCACACCTCTAAGCTTGCCTGTCACCCTGGGATCTCCCGGCTGATTGAGCTTCTCCAGAGGTCCTTTTGGTGGCCGGGCCTCTGGGACGACGTTGCCAATTACGTCCACGCCTGCCCCCAATGTGCGACTGGTAAGACGTCGACCTCTCCCCCACCAGTGCTCCTCCACCCCCGCTGGTCCCTGGAAGGCCCTGGTCCCATGTAGCCTTAGATTTCGTCACCGGTCTCCCGACGTCCAACTCGTTCAACACCATCCTGACCATCGTGGACCGGTTCTTGAAGGCCGCCCACTTCCTGCCGCTCCACGGCCTTCCTACGGCGTGGGAGACGGCGGATTTGTTGGTCCAACACGTTGTGAGGCTGCATGGGATTCCGGTGGATGTCGTCTCTGACCGGGGGCCTCAGTTCGTGTCCGGGGTCTGGAAGTGTTTCTGTAACACCTTGGGGGCTACGGTGAGCTTGTCATCCGGTCACCACCCCCAGTCTAACGGGCAGTGCAAGCGGACTAATCAGAAGCTGGAAGTTGCACTGCGCTGCGTCACCGCCTCCAACCCCTCCTCCTGGAGCGCCCATGTGCCCTGGGTAGAGTACGCGCATAATTCCACCTTGTCTTCGGCCATCAGGATGTCTCCCTTCCGGGCATCTCTGGGCTATGACCCCCCGCTGTTCCCTGAAAAGGAGGGGGAGGTGGCAGTACCGTCCGTTCGTGCTCATCTCAGGCGCTGTCGGCGCTTTTGGACCACTACGTGCCAGGCGCTTTTACGCACGGCAGCGTGCAACACCAGAATGGCTAATCATCACAGGAGGGCCGCTCCTCGCCATCAGGTGGGTCAGCAGGTTTGGCTATCCACACGGAACATCAACCTGAAGGCTGAGAAGAGGAAGCTGGCCCAGCACTTCATTGGACCATACCCCATCACTAAGATAATCGATCCGGTGGCTGTGCATCTGGCTCTCCCCCCTCCCCCCACATCTCTCTGATGTTTCACGTTTCCCAGATTAAGCCCCTGGTGTCTAATCCTCTTTGTCCTGCTCCTAGGGCTCCACCCTCTCCCGTGATGATCGACGGCGACCCGGCGTGGAGGGTCAACTCCATCTTGGACTCCCGCTGCCGGGGTCGCGGACTGCAATATCTGGTGGACTGGGAGGGGTATGGCCCTAAGTGGAGATCCTGGGTGTGCCCGTCGTTTGTGCTGGACAAGTGCCTCATCACGAAGTTCCACCGGGCGCACCCAGGTAAGCCAGCGCCGGGAGGCGCTGCTGGGGTGGGGGTTACTGTCACAACTCGCTCTCGCCTGTCTCCCACTCCAGCTGCGTGCACACCTGCGCCTCATTGAGCTCGGGCTATTTAGCCAGCTCCACCTGGAGCAGCCTCGGTCTGGAGCCGTCTGCTCACCAATGCTCGTGCATTCCAGCACTCGTCTATTCCTTCCAGCCTACGCATCCCTGAGTCCTTCCTCGCCAATCAAGTAAGCCATCATCATTCTCACCTCTTCTCCAGTCTCTCTCCGCTGTGCACAGGTGGATTCCCTGGTGGCGGATTTCTCCCTCCTCATCGCCATCACCTCTCGCACCGCGCCAAGTGCGCACTGGAGCGTTGTCTTTCAGGCAGGAGACCTATGGCTAAGCCAACGCCAGCCACCAAACCACCTGCAAGTAAGCACCAGTCTGAGTGTAAATTCCACTGGGTGTACACCGGCAATTAACCCTTGTGTTTGCTCTGCCCTTAGGGTTGCCTGGCTGCACGGCGCACTGCTTCGCCCTCGGCGCTTCCCGTCCTCCAACAATACACTTACACCCTGCTCACACGCACTCATACACTAATTATTGTTTAATAAAATCATTGAATCTTGCTCGAGCCTGTGTGCGTGTTCCCTGGGTCCGAACTCATGTCACTGTAAGCCATAATCATCAAAATTCAAATAAATAAACCCTTGAAATATATCACTGTCTGTGTAATGAATCTATATAATATATGGGTTTCACTTTCTGAAATTAGTGACAAAAAATATTGAACTTTTTCATGATATTCTAATTTTTGGAGATGTACCTGTTTTAGGGAAATACACTTGTGAAAGTCAGTGATGGGATGTGACAAAAATGCTTTGTTTCCCTGACCAGTGAGCACCCCAGGATCCACTCTGTACATTTTCAATCCAGGGATTTATGGTGGAACAGCACTGTTCCAACACTTTTTTTTTGAAAATCCACAGAATAGTTGTTTGGGTCTATTCTGACACTTTAGAAAATTATATGAATCACTTTATAAATCACTGGTTTGAAAATGCACTTGTATATGTTTAGATTTTGGATCCTGGGGTCCACTTGACCTGTAAAAACACAACACTCCTGAGGGCGGCTAACCCCTGGCATGTGGAAACAGATTCTAGAAAGAAATTACACACAACTTTATGCACAGCACCAAAGTGCAACACCTACACAAACCAGGACTTTAACCAGTATTAGCATATTTCATTGTTTTGCGCTCACAAGCGAGTACTTCGGACAAAGCAGGCGCGAATCAGCAGTTGGCTACTAGCTAGCTAGCTACTAGCTAACACTCGTTAGCCAGCACAGGACGGCATTGTGTTGCTCAAAAAAAGTGAGCTTACCACCAACAGGATAAATAAGCGAGAAGATGCACAATATCACAAATCACACACCATCGATGGTTCTCTCACTTTCATCTTCAGCTTGTCCATAGTCCGGTTCTATGCTGGGCTGCCATCTGTTTCGGTGCGGGGTCGCTCCATGTCGCTCTGGATACTGATATCTGCCACCAAGCACAGAAAACTCGGCAGCTCTTTGTTGGACCTTTAGTCCGAGAACTATTGCAAATGGTGGTCGTGTCGATTCCACAGAAGACGGACACTTTCATGACGTTACGCCCTGACCAATCAGTGGCCTGCAGTCTGTTGACGTCACATTTTCAGTTCGACTCAGCGCAGTTGTACCCTGGCCTCGAATAAGTACTAAAATAGTACCTGGTAACAGGTACTAGGTACTAATGGAAAAGGCTACAAACCGGGCCGAGTAGAGCCGAGTAGGGCCAACTGGGTACTAGTGGAAAAGGGCAATTAGTGTCATCTGCAAACAATATTAAATCCATTTTTTTTCCAAAATTTTACATATATCATTTATATACAGATTGAATAACAATGGCCCCAAAACTGAATCCTGTGGGACTCCACAAGTAACCTTCAGTAACTGTGAGATTTTGCTACCTACACATAAGATAAGATAAGATAAGATAAGATAAGATAAGCCTTTATTAGTCCCACAACGGGGAAATTCCAGGATTGCAACAGCACAGGGATAGCAACACTCAGAGCAACAATCAGAAGGCAAGAAAAAAAACAAGCAAGCAAGAGCAGCTAATATACATATGTACATATTACTATAAGATATACTGTATATACGTATATACACACACACACACAGACACACAGTGCAGAGCATTGTAGCTGGATGGAATAAATATATGAATATATGAACACACAGTGCAGAGCATTGTAGCTAGATGGAATAAATATGTAAATATATAAACACCCACAGTACGGAGCATTGCAGCTAGGTGGAATAAATATGCAAGTATATAAACACACACAGTGCGGAGCAATGTAGCTAGATGGAATAATATGTAGATATATAAAAACACAGTGCGGAGCATTGTAGCTAGATGGAATAAATATATAGATATATAAATATAAACACACCCAGTGCTGAGCATTGTAGCTAGATGGAATAAATATGTAAATATATAAACACACACAGTGCAGAGCATTGTTGCTAGATGGGATGAAACAGCATAACCGACTACTTAGTTATCCTACATGGTATGATTATGTGCCCATACATATTCTCACCCTCCATAGCGACCGGTATGTTCCTAGTTGTATGCCGGAGAGGACCATTGTGTAAGTCTATTGCATCTTTTGCATTCAAAAAACTATTAGTTTGTTACGTCTTTTTGCTATCTCTGCGAGCAGCCCTGCTTAGGTTGTACAGTCTGACAGCCGTTGGTAGGAAGGACCTACGAAACCTCTCGGTTGTGCACCTGGGATGATGTAGTCTGCTGCTAAATGAGCTCCTCAGTGCATCCAGTATGTCCTGCATAGGACATACTAATATATATACATACATACTAATATCTGTTCTTTAGGTAACTACATAACCAGGACAGTGCTACCCCCCCCATACCATAATTTTGTAGTTTACTTAACAATAATTTATGATCCATTGTATCAAATGTTTTTTGCTTTTTTTTTAAGATCCAGGAATACCCCAACTGAATACTTTTTATTTTCTTCAGCAGTTGATATTTTTTGTATAAATTCCATTAGAGCAAATGCAGTTGTCCTCTTGTATCTGAACCGATACTGAGGCTCACACAATAAATTATTCTTCATTACAAAGTTGTCAATTCTCTCACAGAATATTTTTTTGAGTATCTTTGAAAACTGCGGCAATAGTGAAATACACGCGTGGACAAAATTATTGGTAACCCTCTGTTAATTAAAGAAAAACCCACAGTGATCACAGAAATAACCTGAATCTGACAAAAGTGGGAATAAATAAAAATTCTATGAAAATTAACCAATGAAAATCAGACAATGCTTTTGAATTGTGGTTCAGCAGAATTACTTTAAAAAACAAACTCATAAAACAGGCCTGGACAAAAATGATGGTACTCCTAGAAAAGATTGAAAATAATGTGACCATAGGGACATGTTCAACCAAGATGTGTCCTCTAATTAACATCACAGATGTCTACAAACTTGTAATCAGTCAGTCAGCCTATTTAAAGGGTAACAAGTAGTCACTGTGCTGTTTGGAGACATGTTGTGGACCACACTAAACATGGACCAGAGGAAGAAAAGGAGATAGTTGTCTCAGGAGATTAGAAAAAAAAATATAGACAAGCACGTTAAAGGTAAAGACTATAAGACCATCCCCAAGCAGCTTGATGTTCCTGAGACTACAGTTGCACATGTTATTCAGAAATTTAAGATCCAACCTCCCTGGACGTGGCCGCAGGAGGAGACAGATAATACGAATGGTAACAAAAGAGCCCCGAACAACCTCTAAACATATTCATGGTTAACTCCAAGGTCAAGGTACATCAGTGTCAGATTGCACCATCCGTCGTTGTTAGAGCCAAAGTAGACTTCATGGGAGGTGACCAAGGAGGACAGCACTTTTGAAAACAAATCATAAAAAAGCCAGACTGGAATTTGCCAAACTGCATGTTGACAAGTCACAAAGCTTATGGGAGAATGTCCTATGGACAGACGAGACAAAACTGGAACTTTTTGGCAAGGCACATCAGCTCTATGTTCACAGACACAAAAATGAAGCATACCAAGAAAAGAACACTGTCCCAACTGTGAAACATGGAGGAGGTTCTGATATGTTCTGGGGCTGCTTTGCCGCACAGGGTGTCTTGAATCTGTGCAGGGTACAATGAAATCTCAAGACTATCAAGGTATTCTAGAGAGAAATGTGCTGCCCAATGTCAGACAGCTTGGTCTCAGTCGCAGATCATGGGTCTTGCAACAGGATAATGACCCAAAACACACAGCTAAAAACACCCAAGAATGGCTAAGAGTGAAACATTGAACTATTCTAATGTGGCCTTCTATGAGCCCTGATCTAAATCCTATTGAACATCTGTGGAAGGAGCTGAAACATGCCATCTGGAGAAGGCACCCTTCAAACCTGAGACAACTGGAACAGTTTGCTCATGAGGAGTGGGCCAAAATACCTGTTGAGAGGTGCAGAAGTCTCATTGACAGTTACAGAAATTGTTTGATTGCAGTGATTGCCTCAAAAGGTTGTGCAACAAAATATTAAGTTAAGAGTGCCATCATTTTTGTCCAGGCCTGTTTCATGAGTTTGTTTTTTAAAATAATTCTGTTGAACCACAATTCAAAAGCATTGTCTGATTTTCATTGGTTAATTTTCATAGAATTTTTATTTATTACCACTTTTGTCAGATTCAAGTTATTTCTGTGACCATTGTGGGTTTTTTCTTTCATTAACAGAGGGGTACCAACAATTTTGTCCATGGTGTGTAAACCTATAGTTTGAAAATTCCCCTCTGTCACCCGTCTTGTATATTGGAATTACTTTGGCTATTTTCATTGCATTGGGAAATATACCTGTTTGGAGAGACAGGTTACAGGTATATGTCAGTGGCTTCACTAAGCATTCAATGATAGTTTTTACTAAAAGCAAGTCAATACCATCACAATTTGTGGGTGTTTTACTTTTAAACAATTTAACAATTTCAATGACCTCTCTCTCATCTGTGTTCTTTATGAAGATGGAGTATTTTATTGAAATGTTTTTGCTTTTTGTATCACCTGTAGGTGCCGTAATGGGTATTTCTCGATCCAAATTAGGACCAAAGTAAACAAAAAAATTATTAAATTCATCTGCAGGTGAGACTGCATTCACACTCTTTGAGTCGTTTTTTTTTTTTTCTTTTTTTTTTAAGATTGTTTGGGTAGCTTGTATTTCTGTTTTTATTTCCAAGAGTATTGCTAAGTATTGTCCATGTATTTGTAGTGTTATCTCTTTTTTCTCCAGTTCATCACTGTAATAGTCTTTTTTTACTACATCTCATTATATATATATTAATTTATTTTTGTATGTTTTGTACTGCTGATCTGCTTCTTTTGCCCTTTTCTTTATAAAAGCTTTATATAATGAATATTTCTTTTTACATGCTTTCTGTAATCCTTTGGTTAACCATGGCTTGTCGACAAATTTCTGTTTAAGCATTCTCTTTACAAATTGACATTTTTTTTTTCATAAAGAGCGGTTACAATGTTCATGAATATATCACAGGCTTCATTTACATCTGATACATAGACTTTTGTCCAGTCTTGCTTCAACAGGTTTTCTTTAAAAGAACTGATTGCATTTTGTGATTTATATCTGAAAGATTTTAAAGTTTTTTTTGTTTTTTTTTTTCTGTATTGGCCCACATGTGGCCATGGATTAGTGCAAAGACTGGCAGATGGTCACTTATGTCATTTATCAATAATCCACTTTCTATTGTCTTCTCAATAATATTAACAAACAGTTTGTCAATAGGTGTAGTAGTGTGGACTGTGATTCTACTGGGATGTGTT
The DNA here is from genome assembly GCA_020510985.1 of Pholidichthys leucotaenia. Taxonomy (NCBI): domain Eukaryota; kingdom Metazoa; phylum Chordata; class Actinopteri; order Cichliformes; family Pholidichthyidae; genus Pholidichthys; species Pholidichthys leucotaenia. The sequence continues at coordinate 241,936,376 of CM035845.1, forward strand.
TTTGTGGGATATAGACTCAAACTGTACATAGAATTCATGAACTCAGTGATTACATTTTGTTGAAATGGATTTATAGATAGATACTTTATTTTGAACAAAAAAGTATAACAAAAACAAAACAAATGACAAATGCAATAAAGTAACAATATACACTGTTCGAAAGGGAGAAGGAAGAAGTGAACACTTATTAATTCCATCTTCTCTTTGCCATAAATACACCCATGTGAATTATATACAAATTACCACATTTTAGACCCCCAAAAAACAATTAACTGTATTTTGTACATATCAACATTAACACCCATCCATCCTAGCATACATTGATGTCCATACATCAAAACCAGCCTCAAACAACACAGATATACACAGTGCTGTCCCACCCACCATTCCATAGTGTCCCATAATGTCCCAGAGCGAGCATAGTGAATCATACATATAAATACTACCCTTCTAACATATATCCTTTCAGCAAATAATGTTTGTACCTCTTTTTGAATTGATTTCTGTTTGTACATAGTTTCAGGTCCGGCTCCAGACTGTTCCACAAATCCACCCCACAGACAGATATGCACATACTTTTCTTGGTTGTTCGTATCTTGGGTTTTGTAAAGTTTAAGTCTCTTCTCAAATTATGATCATTGTCTCTTTTTTATTAAATGTTTTTTTGTATATTAGTTGGGAGTTGATTATTAATTGCCCTGTACATGACTTATGCTGTCTTAAATTTAACTAAATTGATGAACTTTATGACATGTGACTTTAAAAACAATGAATTGGTATGGTCTCTATATCCTACATTATTTATTATCCTTATAGCTCTTTTTTGTAATGTGTATATTGACTGTAGGTTGGTCTTGTAGGTGTTTCCCCAGACTTCTACACAGTAGTTAAGATAAGGTAGAAACAGTGAATTGTACAGTAAGACCAATGTTTTATAGTCCAAGATGTGTCTTGTCTTCCCCAGTATGCCTATACATTTTGCCAACTTGGCCCGGATGTGACTGATGTGAGGTTTCCAGCAGATTTTATTGTCTAGCGTCACCCCCAGAAACTTATTTTCCTGTACTGTTTCTATTCTGGTATCATCTATCGTTACCATTATTTCATGAGTTCTTTTATAATTTCCAAACAACATAATCTTTGTTTTTGTTTTTTTTTTAGATTTAGAGATGTCACCATGGGTTGAGATGCCGTCTCGGCACTCAGCCCATGTTTTCCCTCATCCCTGCTTCCCATTGAGCAGCGTCTCAGCTGGCCCCCAGCTGGCAGCATTATGGACGGCTGGGGCCAATTAGTCTTCATCAGCTGGGGCGCTGCCAATGAGGATAAATAGGAGCAGCCTCGATGACTCGGGGCTGCGACATAAACACATTGCTAAGCTGAAGCCCCTTCGTCTGGTGTCAGCTTATACTCCTCTTGCAGCCTTCCTGTGTTTGTATCCCGCTGTGAGGATGTACGTCTTGCTACCCCCACGTCCGGTACGTGCTGCTTACCTCTGCGCTGTGCAACCTGTGAGTGTACGTCTGCATGAGTATCTGTGCTCTCCTCATCCCTTCCCCTTTACCCTGAATAAAATATCACGACTCACTGGCTTGTCCCTGGCTCTGATTGCCCGGCTCCCTAGAGCCGGATATGACAGTATGTCGCAGCCAGAAGAGTTGCCGGCGGCCGTGAGTCGCTGTGGAAATGTACCTTTCTGTCCGGGTGTCAGCGCTGCTAGCATGCCGTTTCCCAGGAGTCACTTCCGGCGCCAGGGCGACGAGCTGAGGTCCATCTCGGAGGCTGTCGACGGGACGCTCTTCACCCTGCACGACGCCTCCAACGCGAGACGCTGGCATCCGGGCCGTGCTGAGGAACTCCTGGACTGTCACCCTCACTCTCTGTACCATCTGGAGGACAGTGCCAGGATAGACGCTGCAGGTACACAGCGAGAGAAGCTCCACGGGGTGGATGGAAATCCCGGCAGGGAGTCGAAGTGGGCGACGTCTTTCCCCGCTTCGGAGTCCCGTTCCTGCCGCCATTCCAGTCCGGGAGTTCGCGCCAACCAGAGGACTTCCCCCGACCTGCGCCACGTCACTCGGGATTCCCTTCAAGGAGCCGCAGCTGACAGCAGTTATGTCCGGGGTCGAGTGGCTGTCGCGAGCTCTACTGTGTTTCCTGTCACCACCTTCAGGCATGTGGCGGCGGCAGTGAGGTTGATGGAGAGGACTTCAGGGCTACGAAGCTTTCCCGTGCTCGGCGCCTTCCTCGCCTCGATCTCCAATCTGGAGCGGCGAATCCTGGGTTTCCCCCTCGCTTCGTTCCCCGGGAATAGCCGCCATCACATCGCCGAGTCACCTCTGCACGAACCTCGTCCGGATCCAGTTCTGAGCCATCGTCAGGACAGTTCCTCCCACGCAGCTGTCACCTCTTCGCCTCGTCTGTGTGGAGATTCTACAGCCCCGTTCCCTGAGCCTCATTTCCCCGCTGTCATTCCTGGACATTTGGGCTGGCTCACCCCGGCTGTTTTCCCCTCCTCCTCGACGCGCTTCCTGACTGCTGTGTGTGCTTGGAATTCCGGCCTGGTGAGCTCTCTGCTGGAGACAACGCGAGCGATCCTCAGACGAACTCCCGGGGGGTCCTCCGTTATCGCCGGGCGGGGAGAGGAAGAAGCAGAATCCACTACAGCAGGCGATACTCAACCTCCAGGGGGCAGGCAAGTCATTGTTTTTTCACACCTGCTTAATGATTTGCTCTGTCACATCCCTGGAGGAGAAGTTCAGGGTTCGCAGCTCCCTGAACTCTCCCCACCTGCTGTAACCTGTATGCCTAATCCCGCATCCTCTGTGTCTCTCTCCGCCGAGCGGTCCCCGGCTCCGGGTCAACGTGGTGGGATATGGAGAGGGCCTGTGGTTCCGCAGCTACATTGCGGACGGAGGAGGGGGACTGACTGCTGCGTGGAGTCTACGCCGACGATTGAGCGTCCCCGGGTCTCCACGGAGGAGCGGTTCGGTCCAGCGGGACGAGATTCTTCTGGCTTCACGCCGAGTGGATCGTCGGCGGGGTTACCTGAGCTGGAGGGATCTCAAGCTGCGCTGACCATCGTGCTGGCTGCGGGGCCCGACGCGGCTAGATGGGAGCCTGACAACGACCTCCTGACGACGGATCCTGGATCTTCGCAGTCCTGGACGGCGTCAGAACCCGAGATCAGGCGAGTGCTCTCCTTTCTTTTCTCTCTTTTTATCCTCGAGCACTTCAGCCTATCTCCAGGGGAGACGAGCAGGGTGCAGCCGTCCGCTGCGTCTGAGCTCGTCTCGCCAGGTTCTGGCGCTGCCGGTGATCCTGATCCCGGTTCTGTTTTCTCTTCTGAGCCTTCTTCCAGGGTCACCGGCAAGGAGTTGCTGTTCCTCGTGGTGCTGGAGGGTCCGGGTTCAACGTTGGAGGTCGGTTCTGGTGCAGTATTCAACGTGGGTTCGCCCGAGACCCAGTCGGGGTCCAACGTGGGTTCGCCTGAGGCCCGATCGGGGTCCGACGTGGGTGCTGCCCCAGTATTGTCCAGGTCCGGTGAGGAGGTGGCCGTTTTCCTGCGGCCTGACGCCCGCCGTCCTCGTCATCGGCTCTCCCCTGAGCCTCTTCCACCGGGATCCGCTCTGATCCTTCGCCCGTCTCAACGGTCCTGGTGGTTGAGTGATGCGGGTCGACGACCCGACCCACAGAACTTTCGGTTCGGTGATCTGGTTCCCCCCACTGGTCTGTTTCCCTCTGGGCAGCCTGGTTCGGCTGCCGGTGGACTGGATTCCTGGGATCTGGGTCCAGAGTTCGCCGTCCGAACACTTCTCTTTCCCTGATTCGCCAGCTGGACAATGGGCGGGGAGATCTCCGGAGCCATCTCGGCCATTTTTGGACTCTGCCTGCCATTCACCTCGGGTGTCACTTTTTCTTTTGTTATTAAGGTCACTCGGGTGTAATGTGTTGTCCTGTTGGTGGATTCGTTTTTATAGTGCTGTGTTTTCCATCGCTCTTGCTCTGCATTTTACTTTTTGTGCCATGTTTTTAGCCTCGTTTTTTGTATTGTAGAGTTATGTTTTGTTTTCCGTAACACCATGCTCTGCAGTTATCCATTTATTCCAGTCACTTTCATTTCTTTAGGTGACTGGGTATTTATATATTCGTGTGTGTGGGTTTTTCTTTGCCTGCACTCAGTATTTCTTTTTTTGTCCTGTTGGTTCATTATAGAGTCATGTGCCTTGTTTTCCATAACACCATGCTCTATAATTGTCATTTGTTCCAGTCACCCTCACTTTTTTTGGTGACTGTGTGTGTATGTACTTAAATTAGCACTGTGTATAGGTTCCCCTTTATTTAACCGTACTCAGCATTTTTTGCCCTGTACCTTTTTGGTGGTTCTTTTTTCCTTGCTCTGGGTCACGCATGGTTGGTACTCTCTGGGTAGTATGTAACCGGCGTGCTGACCCAGTTCTTCTCCCCATCTGTACCTGGGTTAATTATTCTGTTTTGTCAATATTGTATTTGGGTTTTTCTTTCCCGGTACCCTACATTGCCCCATTGGTGTTGTCCTTCCCTTGGCTTCTTCCCCTCCGGTCCGCCTCCCTTCCTCCCACCCTAGGTGGGGGGGGGGGGGGGGCTGGGATGTTCCTGGTTGTTCAGGAGCCCGACCTTGAGGGAGGGGCTCTGTCACCATGGGTTGAGATGCCGTCTCGGCACTCAGCCCATGTTTTCCCTCATCCCTGCTTCCCATTGAGCAGCGTCTCAGCTGGCCCCCAGCTGGCAGCATTATGGACGGCTGGGGCCAATTAGTCTTCATCAGCTGGGGCGCTGCCAATGAGGATAAATAGGAGCAGCCTCGATGACTCGGGGCTGCGACATAAACACATTGCTAAGCTGAAGCCCCTTCGTCTGGTGTCAGCTTATACTCCTCTTGCAGCATTCCTGTGTTTGTATCCCGCTGTGAGGATGTACGTCTTGCTACCCCCACGTCCGGTACGAGCTGCTTACCTCTGCGCTGTGCAACCTGTGAGTGTACGTCTGCATGAGTATCTGTGCTCTCCTCATCCCTTCCCCTTTACCCTGAATAAAATATCACAACTCACTGGCTTGTCCCTGGCTCTGATTGCCCGGCTCCCTAGAGCCGGATATGACAAGAGATAATTTATTTTTGTTGAACCACTGCATTAATTTTTTCAATTCAGTTGTGACCACCCCTAAAACCTGCTGCAAATTCTCACCAGTGCAAATGATATTTGTGTCATCCGCAAACAAAATAAATTTCAGAATTTTTGATACTTGGCATAGGTCATTTATATACAAAATAAAGAGTTTGGGTCCCAAAACTGACCCCTGGGACACACCACAAGTGATGTCCATGAAGGGTGATTTGTGCTCACCAATTTGTACAAATTGTTGTCTGTTACTTAAATAACTTTCCACCCAACTCAGTCCTACCCATCTTATCCCATACCTTTTCAGTTTCCTTAGTAGTATTCTGTGGCCAATGGTGTCAAAAGCTTTCTTTAAATCTATAAATACTCCTACAGCAAACTTTTTTTATCTATACAACTAGTAATTTCTTCTATAAGTTTGATCAGTGCCAAAGATGTAGATTTATCTGCTCTAAAACCATACTGGCTGTCTGTAAGGAGGTTGTGTTTTTCAATGAAATCATCCAGTCTCTTAGTGAAGATTTTTTCAAGTATTTTGGAGAATTGTGAGAGTAAAGAGACTGGCCTGTAATTTGTGAAACAATGACTGTCTCCTGTTTTGTATAGAGGTATTACTTTTGCTATTTTCATTTTGTTTGGAAATTTACCAGTTTGAAATGACAGGTTACAGATGTGGGTGAGTGGCTTAACAATTCCTTCAATTACTTTTTTCACTATTGTCATGTCAATTTCATTCCAGTCTGTTGATTTTTTGTTCTTAAATTTACTCACAGTCTCGATAATTTCCTTTTCAGTAACTGCACACAAAATGATTGTGTTTGGATTTCTATCTTCTATTTCATTTACAGAATCACTGTTGTTTGTTTCTGTTGTCACTATTGATTTTGCTAATTCAAGACCAACGTTTACAAAAAATTTATTGAAACCACTGACCACATCCTCCATATTATTTATCAAATTGCCATTTTCAATAAAATATTCTGGATAATTAGCATTCTTAGGTCAATTACTAATAATCCCATTGAGTACTTGCCATATTCCCCTTAAGTTATTTTTTATTATCCTCTAATATTCTGTTGTAATATTCTTTCTTACAGGTCCTCATTATATTAGTATGCTTATTTTTATATCTTTCATATTTAATCTCAGCCTCCACCATTCTGCACTTAATGAATTGTTTATATAATGTAGTCTTGTTTTTACATGCATTTATTAACCCCTTGGTGACCCAAGGAATATTTTTCTTTTGTTGTCTGTCACTGTATTGTTTTATAGGACAGTTTTTTTTTATTGTACAATGAAATATTTGTAAAAAAATTATCATATGATTTATTTATATCATTTTCATCATAAACTATCTTCCAATCTTGTATTAATAATTCCTTTGTCAGTAAATACATAGATTCTTTGGTTCTTATTCTTTTATATTTAATATTTTTGGTATACTTTTTCTTCTTATAATCACATTGACAGACAACAAAAATCGGCAGGTGGTCACTGATATCATTCAATAAAAGCCCACTCCTGATATTATTTTCCATAATGTTTGTGAATATGTTATCTATTAGTGTGGCACTGTGTGACGTGATTCTGCTACGTCCGGTAATTGTTGGATGTAAGCCCATACTGTACATTGTGTTGATAACTTCTTCTGTCAAACTATGCTGTTTTGAATTCATCAGATCTATATTGAAATCCCCACAGATGAACATAACTTTATGAGTTAGTTTTGCATACATTTTTTCCATCCAATCCTTAAATAAGTCAACGTTTGATCCAGGTGTTCTATATACACAGCTCACTACTATATTCTTCACATTGACCAGACAGATTTCTATTGTATACATTCAAATAAATCATCCACAGTTACTGACAGATTTTCAACAACCTTGTATTTCAAGCTCTTGTCAACATAAATTGCAACTCCTCCCCCTTTTTTCACTTTTCTATTTATATAATTTAATTCATAGCCATCCATGGTAAAATCCATTCCTTTCTCTTCACTGAGCCACGTCTCTGATAGTGCCACAATATTGAATGGCTCTTTAAACTGATGTAAATAATCTTTAACGTTATTAAAGTTGGCATAGAGACTTCTGCTGTTGAAGTGGATCATAGAAATATTGAAATCAGATGTGACCATTGTGTTAAACTGTTCATCTGTGTAGTAACTGCAGTCATTATTGATGGAGCTAAATAAATTATTTTCCGGGTCTATGTTATATTCTACGTCCTGTGGGTTGTGATCTGTATATTGCCACCAGGAGTTCTGTTAACAATAACTGTAAAATATTCCACCGCAGAACCACATTTGGACAAATAGCTTTCTCTATTAAGGGCAGTCACATCTGGAACACAATGCCAAATGAAATTAAAATAATAACGGACTTTAAAACATTCACTAAAAATGTTAAAAACTGGCTGAAAAATAAACAAGAATGTACTCATGTATGAATTATTTGTCTGCAAAGTGAGAGTGAATGAAGGGAAGGAATAAATGTGTTTGTTTATAGTGAGTGACGGAGGGAGGAAGGCCTGAAATAGGCAAATGTGAGTTATGTTATATGTGTTAAATGTGAGTCAGGCTGTTTTATTTGTGTATTTATAATATTTATGTTAAATGTGAGTCAGGCTGTTATATTTGTGTATTTATAATATTTATAATATTTATAATTGTGTATTTATAATTTTTCTGCATTGATGTATGTGGTTATTGTGTATATTTTTATCTTGATTCTTTTTTCTAAAGCCCATCCAGGGACAAGAGTTGCAAATTAGCTAATAGCTATACACTCTATGTGCAACACATCAGATTGATTGTCTTTGATTAATTGTCTATGTTTATTGCACTGTCCCTGTCAAATAAACTAATCTACTACTACAAAAACTTTCAGTTCCTATTGTTCCTGTTTGTTTATCTTTTGTTTCATGTTTTAGTAAATCAATATTGAAGTCTCCGCAGATTACAACCATTTTCTTATTAGTTATATTATTGTACAGCTTGACTAACTTATCTCTGAATGTCTGTTTTTAGCCAAAGTCAAATTCCTTGTATGTGTTGTGCATACTTGGCCAATAAAGCTGATTCTGATTCTGATTCTGATTCTCAACACAAGTTCCCGACATTCAATATATATACAACTTATAATTAGATTTTTTGTTTTATCATTTGTCAATCTCAACAGTAACACATTCCAGAATTGCTGGTTGTGTAAAGGACATTCCATTTACAAGTTTACACCTATACAATTCATCAATATACAGTGCAACACCACCGCCCTTTTTTTGAGATCTGTTAATATGAAACATCTGATATCCCTTTATTGCCATCAAAGAACCCTGCTCTTCCTTGAGCAAAGTTTCAGAGACTGCAATAGCTGTAAATTTTCTATACAGCTGTTTTAAATAGTCCTGAATTTGTGGAAAGTTTTTTTTAAGACTTCTGCTGTTAAAGTGTATTATTGATAGTTTACCATCTACTTGCACTTGACTTTTGAATTGCTTTTCAGTGTAATATTCACAGTGATTATGAATATTATTGAAGAAGTTGTTATCAGGATCATTATCATTCTCCATCTCTTGTAGTTTATGTTCGACATTATGAGATATTTTCAGAGTCTGAATTTCCTCTCTCAGTCAAATTACTTGCTCCAGTGGGGGATGATTGATGTCTATTAAAGTCAGTCATGAGGTTAGTTAGTTAGTTGGTTAGTTAGTTAGTTAGTTAGTTAGTTAGTTAGTTAGTTAGTTTGATTATTTTAAGTAGATTATTATTTTTGGTCACAAAAGACTGTTCTTGCCATGTGTGTGGATATGGATTATTGTAGTCTCTTAACTTTCTTAATCAGTGTTCATCTATATTTATTTAAGTGAGCGAGATTTCTAATTATTATGGCCTTTGCTTCCTCAGGTGTTCTATTTAGTTTAATTCAGACTCTACAGTTTCTTGTCCATGTTGCCTGTATCTTGTTTTGTCTTTTCAGCATTCATGTTTGCCGTGCTATTTCAGCTTTAGTCTTTGTTAAATGTTCATTTAGGTAAACTTTCTGCCCTGCCTCAGTATGTTAGTTTTTACTCTTCTGTTCACAAAGCGCATCACAATTGTTTTCTTTGTTTTATTTTCCTCTCTGGGTAGTGTATGGCAAGCTGAAATTGCATTTATTTCAACCTTTATGCTCCTGCTTTCAAGGAACCGAAGAACCTGGTTTTCCAAGCAGACTGATTCACTTGGGGGAGCCTCCTCGCCTCTCATTCCTGCTGTAGCATGAGCATATGATTGATATTTAATGTCTAGTCCACTAATGATTAAGTCATCCATACGAGTATATTGTTCAAGATCTGCAATGCGCCGCTCCAAGTCTGCAATTTTTTTTGTCTTTTTCCTTCATCATTAATTTCAGCTCTCGGACTTCCGTCATTAGCCCTAATAATTTGGACTGTTGATTGGCCACTTTGGTAAGTTCTTCCATCCATCCATCCATCTTCTACCGCTTTTCCGGAGGTCCGGGTCGCGGAGGCAGCAGTTCAAGCAGAGAAGCCCAGGCTTCCCTCTCCCCAGCCACCTGCTCCAGCTCTTCAGAGGGGATACCAAGGCGTTCCCAGACTAGCTGGGAGACATAGTCTCTCCACCGAGTCCTGGGTCTGCCCCGGGGTCTCCTCCCAGTGGGACGTGCCTGAAACACCTCAAATGGGAGGCGTCCAGGAGGCATCCTAATCAGATGCCCATACCACCTCAACTGACTCCTTTCAATGTGGAGGAGCAGCGGTTCTACTCTGAGCCTCTCCCGAATGACTGAGCTCCTCACCCTATCTCTGAGGGTGAGTCCAGCAATCCTACGGAGAAAGCTCATTTCAGCCGCTTGTATCCGCGATCTCGTTCTTTCGGTCATTACCCAAAGCTCGTGACCATAGGTGAGAGTAGGAACGTAGATTGACTGGTAAATCGACAGCTTTGCCTTAGAACTAAGCTCCCTCTTCACCACAACAGACCGGTACAACGTCCGCATCACTGCAGATGCTGCTCCAATCCGTCTGTCGATCTCTCGCTCCATTTTCCCCTCACTCGTGAACAAGACCCCAAGATACTTAAACTCCTCCACTTGGGGCAGGAGCCTGTCCCCAACCCGGAGAGGACAATCCACCTTTTTCCGGCTGAGGACCATGGACTCGGACTTGGAGGTGCTGATTCTCATCCCAGCCGCTTCACACTCAGCGGCAAACCGTCCCAGCAAGAGCTGTAGGTCATTGCTGGATGAAGCCAACAGGACAACATCATCTGCAAACAACAGAGATGAGATCCTGTGGTCACCAAGCATGACACCCTCCATTCCCTGGCTGCGCCTAGAAATCCTGTCCATAAAAATTATGAACAGGACCGGTGACAAAGGGCAGCCCTGGCGGAGTCCAACTCTCACTGGGAATGACTCCGACCGAGTGTTGGCAATGCGAACTAAACTCTCACAACGGTCGTACAGAGACCGAATAGCTCGTAACAACAAGCCCGATACCCCCTCATGGATCGTCACCTTATCGTGGTGGGGGGGTTTGCGTGCCCCAGTGATCCCAGGAGCTATGTTGTCCGGGGCAATTTGCCTCTGATAGGGTCTCCCAAGACAAACTGGTCCTGGGTGAAGGGCCAGACGAAGAACGATCCAACAGACTCTCATGATAAATTGTATATCAAGGATTCAGTGTACCCCGCCCGGTATGGGGTTACCGGGGCCCCACCCTGGAGCCAGGCCTGGGGGAGGGGCTCGAAGGCTAGCGTCTGGTGGCCGGGTTTCCACCCATGGGACCCGGCCGGGCTCAGCCCGAAGGAGTTACATGGGTCCGCCCTCCAGTAGGTTCACCACCTGCAGGAGGGATCATGGAAGTCCGGTGCTATGTGGATTAGGTGGCAGTCAAAGGCGGAGACCTTGGCGGACTGATCCCAAGCTTTCTAAACTGGTAAGTTCTTCTGACATGAAATTCAGAGATTTTTTAATCTCTTCAATTTTGTCTTTCTTTGGTGGCATTTTTACTGACCTGATGATAGCAGGATAGTTTCTGCTGGTGCTGCCAGTGTCTGGTCCAACTGACCTCGGATCCGGCTGGGGCCTCAGCTAGCCCCTCCGCTGCTAGCTCTGCCACTTACTGCCACTGTAGTAGAGCTCCTATCCAACTGGGGCCTCGGTTAGCGCCTCCGCCAAGTCCCGCCGCCCACCGCCGCTGTAGCCGAGCTCCGATTCTGCTGGGATCACAACAAAATGGATGGATAAAAAGGTTGGCAATCCAGAGCAGGGCATGCTCTGGGGAAGAGAGGAATAGTCCAGGGAGAAAGTCCATGTAATGCTGCCGCTGTAATGCTGAATGATGAGGGATTTTTACAAATGTAGCACGTTTTGGGTTTTGTCAGGCTTTGTAAAAGTTTCTGAAGCAATTCACAAACTGCTTTTAAGCTCCCAAACTGTTTTTCTCATTTAAAAAAAAAAAGTTTTTGAACATGTTACTAACATTTGCTGTAGGCCTCTGCAAATGGTTGTAAGCATTTGCAAATGGTTGTAGCACATATACAAATGGTTGTAATATGTGTCACAAAAGTTCTTTTTTGTTTGTCAAGCAATGAATGCTAGCATCTGTTGAAGAACATTTAACAACAAAACTATTTATGACCTTAAAAACTTTTGACAGTTTTGCAACCTTTTATGCACCCTGATTAAACCCAAAAAGTGCAACGGCTGTGAATGTTCCTTGCTCTTTGCTGCTGCATGAGATAGTAGCCCAATTTTCTTCATTCTTCCCCAACATTTGTCAGAGAAGTTGATCAATACAAAAATCACTTCATTCATCTGTGTTCTCCACTCTGTGAGTACTACTCTTAGTGACAATGAGCAACATCCACACGAATGTTTGTAAAGGTGTCTGAGAAGGACAGCTGGCGAACATTAGTGACTGGTTGCAAATACTAGTGACATTTTTTTTGATGATTGGAAACTATTTGTCACTCTTTTCCAACTGGGGAAATTTTGGACCTTTTTCCATCACCAGGTAAAATGCCAGGAGAACCTGAGGCAAATGTTGAACCCAACCCTATAAAAAGGGTTAGCAAAACTGCCCCAGCATTCAGATTTCTCCTGACCTTAAAAGGTTTGTAAAGGTTCTTAAACAGTTGCTTGTGTTCATTACTTAGCAAACCAAAGTAGTGGACATTTGCAAATGCTTACAGCTATTTTGCAAAAGTTTGCAACTGTTTGAAGAAAAACTAAATTCTGCAAAACTAAAATTTGTAAATTTGGGCATGTTGAAAATTTCTTTGTAACAAAAAACTGTGTGACAGGTTAAATTGGTACATGGTTAACCCAATAGCTTCATTCTCCTTTAATTCACTGACTATAGTTTTATGAATTTGATAGAAATGGTTTCATACAAATTGTGTGTGTGTGTGTGTGTGTGTGTGTGTGTGTGTGTGTGTGTGTCTCGTAATGTGTAATTAAGGCTCTTGCATACGTTTTGATAGACAAGGAAGACCGTCAGTTAATTTTGGATTGCGCTGTTATCTGTTGCTCACGCTTTTTTGCTCTGTGATCTGTTGTTTATGCCTTAGGGATCCAGTAGAGGGAGTTGGTGTTCTGCACCTCACTTAATACAGACAAGTGAAGGCAGCAGATGCATGTGTGGTCATTTCTCCTTCTCTCGCTACTTTTGTTCCCTACTTAAGGTAAATTTTGCACATAAAGCACTGTGAGTTTGAGGAAATGTGTTAGATTGTAGAGGGTGTAAGGGAAGGATGTGGAGGCGAGGCACGAGTGTAGGTCGACACAGGTTCTTTATTGACCCTCTAGCATAAATACAGCCAGCGGACCCCAGCGTTGCCCGCTGGGGCCGGGTGTCTGGTAGGAGAGTTCCTCAACTCTGTCTGCATTCTCTTAAATAGCCCCAATGGTATGCACAAAGAGCTGGGCTAGTGCATTATGCTTGTGTGTGACACATTAACATAACACTTGCTACGCTCCTGTACAAAGAGAATGTGTGACACATTAACACAACACTTGCTGCCTTCCTGACCATACATTCACCCCCCTGCCCTCATTGTCTGTGAAGTTACTCCTTGGGGGGATACCCCCTTCAGTCCATTTTTCTGCCCCTCTTCCTGCTTCTGGGTATGAGAGGAATGGCCACCCGCTGTGTCTAATGTCACCACACAGCCCCCCCCCCCCGAACACCCAGAAAGGGCTGTGACCTCCCCTGTCGTTTGGGCTCAAGTCGACACCAGAGGAGGCTGCAGCGGGGGGTTGCCGCTCCGGTCGAACTGTCTGCTGGTGAGGAGTGTCGGAGGGCATGTAAGCCTGTGGGGGGAAAGGGGGAGTGAAAAACGCTGTCTGCTCCGCTCCAAGTTCCAACACATGACGGCCATGGTTCGTGGGTGCACGGGGTCCAGTGTGCATCATGCATAATGGAAAAAAATGGTGATCGGCCGGCTTTAGGGAGTGAGATGCGGGAAGAATGATGTGGAGGAGGAGGGGGAGGTGGATGGGAATAAGTGAGTGTCGGCCCGGGATGTCAAAAGTGTCTGGGCCGCGCAAAAATTGCATGTGGATCAGCCATGGTGAGGAACTTTCCCGGTAAACCTGGCGGTGATCCACAGCGGCTGTGAAAAAAATTAAGTGTCTGACTCCTCTTGCGGCTCAGTCCTGCGAGGATGTGGGGAAGGTGAACGGCCAAATTCCCCTAGGATGTGTAGCGGCTGTGGAGAAAAAAAAACCAAAAAAAACAAAACTGAAGCTGTGTGAGTGAATTGGCAGTTTGGCTTTAGGTGCGGAAGAAGCCATAAAGTCATCGGGGAAAGCAGTCGGGTAAATTCCCATTTTACGCTGTGGCCGAGAAACCCATACAAAGTCCCATGTGTGGGCTGCATGTCTGCTTCAGGTGCGTGAGCAGCCCTAAAGGTTCTGGGGATGGCGATCGGCCATGTTTCTCGGGCATGTGCAGCGGCGGAGGACAATGAATAAGTCTGTGGAGCCGGTTTGTCCCTGGTGCGTGGCGTGCGCCTGGTGCAGTGACCACATAGCTGGAAGTTGCGCTGTCCTAGTAATCCTGTGGTGTGTGCACGGGGCTTCTGTGTGCAGAAAGTCTGCTGTTGGGAAATGAGTCAAGGTCGGGGAGCTTGATGGAAATCAACGCAGATGGCGCCGATGATCTTCACCGTTCAGGCTGTTTCTGTGCATTGCTCGTGCCGCTGATCCTCATGGGTCTCGGTCCCAGCGCCGCGCTCTCTGTCCGGCCCTGGAGGTCGCCATCGTGGAGAGAGGATAAGGCACGCGTGCTCCAGTGTCGATGCGAAGGATGTAGGCGATCCCCGGTCTCTGGAATCCACAGCGTGGTGAAAGGGAGCAGACGGTCATCCCACGTCAGGTCACCATGTGGTGTGCAGCGTAAGGGAGAGACAGTTCATCTCCGTCAGGTCACCAATGTGGAGAAAAAAGAATCCACAGCACGGCGAAAGGGAGAGATAGTCCATTTCACGTCAGGTCACCAATGTAGAGGGTGTAAGGGAAGGATGTGGAGGCGAGGCACGAGCGTAGGTCGACACAGGTTCTTTATTGACCCTCTAACATAAATACAGCCGGTGGTCCCCAGCGTTGGACCCCAGCGTTGCCCACTGGGGCCAGGTGTCTGGTAGGAGAGTTCCTCAACTCTGTCTGCATTCTCCTAAATAGCCCCATTGGTATGCACAAAGAGCTGGGCTAGTGCATTATGCTTGTGTGTGACACATTAACATAACACTTGCTACCTTCCTGACCATACATTCACCCCCCCCCCTCATTGTCTGTGAAGTTACTCCTTGGGGCGCTACCCCCTTCAGTCCATTGTTCTGCCCCTCTTCTTGCTTCTGGGTGTGAGAGGAATGTCCACCCGCTGTGTCTAGTGTCACCACAAGATATTATTTTCCACGTATTGTTGTACTGTTTGATGAGTTTAACACGGCTTTATTGATGAAAGTATGTGAAAATAAATAGACGGAATTTAAGGTAGCAGCAGGGAAACCCCATAGCTGTTCTACCGTCTTCAAATGTGCAACATATGGTCGTTGTCTTATAAGCTAGCCATGGGTTTATATGTGTGTGGTGATGAGATGTGTTTGTTTAAAACTGTATTTTGTTGTCAGTGAGCTCTTTTAGCAGTGAGAACAGCATAATCCATAATCCTTGGTAGCAATAATTTAAAGGGTTAAAAACACATCTTATAAATTCATGTGATGCTTAATGTGGTTAAGAAAAATGCATTTACAGTTTGACCTACTTTTGCTGTGCCAGAGGTGTACTAAGGCCCTGGACTTTTGTAGAGTTGCTGAAATGTGATTATGCTGAAGATATGTACATGTTATTGGTCATGTTCAAGTCTTAATACAGACGAGTGAAGGCAACAGATGCATGTGTGATCATTTCTCCTTCCCTCACAACCTTTCATCCCTATTTAAGGGTACAACATATGAAACCTTAAAAACTGTTTGCAAACTGTTTTGCAAACATTTACCAACCCTGACGAAACCCCAAAATTGAAACATTTCTCATCATTTGCCACTTAGTGAGATGCTAGATTAAGAGTCGCCACAAAAAGAAGTACTCTGTTTCTGCCATCTTTAGAGACTCTCCATCTGCTCCGAGGTCTGAGCCAATGAGGAAGCGCCCCCAGATCCCGGCACTTTGCCGGTCTCGTCGAGAGCCTGCTCCTCCTCTTCCTCATCCATCGTACGTTCCTCAGCCGGCGAGAGAGCTTCTCCGGAAACAGACGTGCCCAGCCTCCTCCCGCCATTCAGTCACGGCACATCAGAGGAACTCCCCCGTTGCAGCAGCTGTGTTGGCCAGTGACGTGTCTGCAGAGCGGGCTCCTCCAGAGTCTCCATGGGAGCCGTCACCCGCTGAAGCCACAAAGAGGGAGTTATCTGGGCTTTCAGCAGCAATTGCATCATGCCCTGGGAGAAAAGGCAAGTACATTTTCATTCTCAAACAATTTTAGATGAAATGCCTTGTCTGATTCCTGATGGTGAGGCTAAGCAGCAGCTCAGTTTAGCTGAGTCCTCACCATTTGCTGCTGCAACTTTATCCTTACCTGCTACTCCTGTGTCCCCTCCTGTTTCTCCTGGGTGTCTGCCGGTCCTGAGAGACAGCCACCTGACGATGGAGGGGTGTGTAGCCCTGGAGGACTCCGTTCAAGCCCCGCAGTCACGCCATGGACAGAAGAAGAGGACCCCCTGTGCCCTGAAGATTGAACTGACAAGAGGGTGTCCCCTGACTTCAGTTGCACGGGTCTCTGCACCAGAAGTGAGGCAAACTCCAGCATCAGCCGCCATTTTGGAAGGTTCACCAGCATTGGTCGCCACATCTGGAGGCTATTCAGCAGCAGATATCAACGCACCCCGGGAGATAAGGCAAGTGTGTTTTCATTTTCTTGTACATAAAAATGAAATCTCTTGCCTTATTCCCGGTGGTGAGGCTCAGCATCTGCAGCCCACGTTAGCTGAGTCCTCATTGCATGCTGCTGCCACCGATTCGTCACCTGCTTCTCCCATTTCTCCTCCTGTGTTCGTTGCGAGTCCGCCGTTCCTTGGATGGAGCTCCCAGATGATGGAGGAGCCTGTGATCCTGGAAGATTCTGTTACAGCCCCACAGCTCCACAGCCACATCCTGGATAGGAGGAGAATGCTACCTGTGTCCTGAAATGTGAGCCAACAGGAGAGTGTCCCCTGGTTTCAGCAGCACGGGAGCCAGCATCATCGGTGAGGAAACCGGCAGCTTCTGCCACAACACCTGGAGTTCCACCTGCGTCGGTCGCCACATCAGGAGGGTCTTGGGCTGCGTCCACTATCATGCCTGCTGCTGCGGTCATCACAGCAGAGTCACCAGAGTCCTGGATGTTGGTGGAGCATGAGTCCAGGAAAGTACTCTGTTCTGTGTTAATACCAGAAGATCTAGAGAAGTTTTGTCTGGTTCATGGTGAGAAGAATCAGCTGCAGATGTCCTCTGCAGATGCTGCAGATGTCCTCTCTTATGGCCTCTGTTTATTTATAAGTGGTTTGTTCTTAGTCGTGACCTTATAGTCTTGTCTATTTATTGTGTGTCATTTTGTATTTATGGTATTATTTGCATCTTTTAGGGATGTGTTATTTTATTCATGTATTATTATTTAGTTTCCGGTCTGTGTTTTTATTTTGATAGCACCATGCAGCTTCCAGATGTTAAATCCTGCCATTGATTATGTTACTTCTTCACTCATGTATCCACACATGTCACTCAATCATTTATGTATTTGGCTATTTAAGGATACAGCAACATTTCCCCCAGACACCACCCCTGCATTGACTACAGACAACTAAACAACATCACCATAAAAGCCCTCCCACTCATTAATTCTGTGTTTGACCTCCTGAATGGTGCTACTATGTTTACGAAGTTGGATCTGAGGAGTGCCTACATTCTGGTCAGAATATGACTAGTGGAAGATGGGATTATATACCCCCTTCGACCACTTTGAGCATATGGTAAAACCATTTGGTCTAACCAACACCCCTGCAGTCTTTCAACAACTAATAAATGATGTGCCGAGAGACTTTCTTAACACCTTCATTCAAGGTTCAAAGGCTTTATTAGCATGTACACAGTTAAGAAATGCTACATTTCCTGAGCAATGAAATTCTTACTTTGCTCTCTGAACAAATGCCAAGGTAGAAGGTACAGAAACAACAATTCTAATAAGGTCATGACACACTAACACAGTAACTCCACCCATCCATCCATCTTCTACCACTTTTCCGGAGGTCCGGGTCGCGGAGGCAGCAGTTCAAGCAGAGAAACCCAGATTTTCCTCTCCCCAGCCACCTGCTCCAGCTCTTAAGAGAGGATACCAAGGCGTTCCCAGACCAGCTGGGAGACATAGTCTCTCCACCGAGTCCTTGGTCTGCCCCGGGGTCTCATCCCAGTGGGACGTGCCCGAAACACCTCAAGTGGGAGGCGTCCAGGAGGCATCCTAATCAGATGCCCATACCACCTCAACTGACTCCTTTCAATGTGGAGGAGCAGCGGTTCTACTCTGAGCCTCTCCCAGATGACTGAGCTCCTCACCCTATCTCTGAGGGTGAGTCCAGCAATCCTACGGCGAAAGCTCATTTCAGCCGCTTGTATCCACAATCTCGTTCTTTCGGTCACTACCCAAAGCTCGTGACCATAGGTGAGAGTAGGAAAGTAGATTGACTGGTAAATCGACAGCTTTGCCTTAGAACTAAGCTCCCTCTTCACCACAACAGACTGGTACAACGTCCGCATCACTGCAGATGCTGCTCCAATCCGTCTGTCAATCTCTCGCTCAGAATCAGAATCAGAATCAGAATCAGAAAAGATTTATTGCCAAGTACATTAACAGATCACTGATAACATACGAGAGAATTTGACTTGACACAGAAAATGAACCTGCATTTCCAGTGACTCGGCTGCATCAGAGACGCGCCTGCCAACAGGATAGTGGGTACAAGTAGCATAAGAATAAGAATAATACGAGGAACAATAGGAAGGAGCAAAAAAATCATTGATTCAAAATACTGGTTACATAATTAATCAATATTAAGATTTCAAGGAAAAAAAAAGCTCTCGATGCACATTCGCTACACAGGATTCACAAGACACAAGAGAGCAGTGTGTGTATCTTTATTCAGTTCATGGATCAATGTGTGTGCGGTGTTGAAGCAGTGTTGATGATAATAAGAGAGACAACAAGGACACTTGGCAGGAGCTGTTTTGTCTGGCTGCCGCCGAGTCCTTATCTTGGCAGGCTGTCCAGATGGCTGTCCAAGGCCTTATGCTCGATGATTTTGAAAACACAGACTGCAGACAGCCAGGAGGAATTTTCATGGGGAAATTGAGCCAAATCGGACTGATCACAGAGAAGGCTTTTTATTTCTTCTGTAGATTCAGTACTTAATCCTTCATTGCGGGGCTTTAAATCCATCGTGGAAAGACCTAAGCGAGACCATGATGTAATCCACCTTCCGAGACAGTTCTCCATTTGTCGCTATCAGGGTCTTCTCCAATTTTTAAATTTGACAGATGCACCTCGCCTGGCCAGCATTTTGATAGGTTGTATCCATCTTCAGCAATTTGCGGTACACCAGGACAATCCCAGTTCCAATCAGAAAGATCCCGATCACCATTACCACGAAGACATACAAATCTTCAATATCTTCGATAGAGAGATTAGTGAGACACAAGATTTTCCAATTACTTGTGTCACGTAAATAGCCCGCTGGAGCCATACCTGCGGGGCAGACAGCTTCCCCCGGAGCACTTTTCCTTGTTGAAAAAATAGTGTCAATTGTGTTCAAAGCCCAGCTTATTAACTCCATAATTTCTTTCTTTCGACGGTCGCAGTTAGACGCAGACAGACAACAGCAAGCTGGGATCCAGTAGTTGGGGGGGAAGGAAAAAAAGTCAGAGCAGGAGAGGAGGAAAAAGTGTCTACTCTCTTGGGAGGGCGGAAGTGAACATTTTCCCCTCACTCGTGAAAAAGACCCCAAGATACTTAAACTCCTCCACTTGGGGCAGGAGCCTGTCCCCAACCCAGAGAGGACAATCCACCTTTTTCTGGCTGAGGATCATGGACTCGGACTTGGAAGTGCTGATTCTAATCCCAGCCGCTTCACACTCAGTGGCAAACTGTCCCAGCAAGAGTTGTAGGTCATTGCTGGAAGAAGCCAACAGGACAACATCATCTGCAAACAACATTGATGAGATCCTGTGGTCACCAAGCATGACACCCTCCATTCCCTGGCTGCGCCTAGAAATCCTGTCCATAAAAATTATGAACAGGATTGGTGACAAAGGGCACCCCTGGTGGAGTCCAATTCTCACTGGGAATGAGTCCGACCAAGTGTTGGCGATACGAACCAAACTCTCACAATGGTCATACAGAGACCGAATAGCTCGTAACAACAAGCCCAATACCCCATACTCTCGAAGCACCCCCCACAAAAAACCACGAGGGACGCAGTCGAATGCCTTCTTCATGTCTACAAAACACATGTAAACTGGTTGGGAAAACTCCCACAAACCCTCGAGAATTCTCGAGAGGGTAAAGAGCTGGTCCGATGTGCCACGGCCAGGACGAAAACCACATTGCTCCTCCTGAATCCGAGGTTCAACCAACGGCTGGACTCTCCTCTCCAGTACCTTGGCATAGACCTTCCCAGGGAGGCTGAGGAGTGTGATCCTTCTAAAGTTGGAGTGCACCTTCCGGTCCCCTTTTTTGAAGAGAGGAACCACCACCTCGGTTTGCCATGCCAAAGTCACTGCCCCCGACCTCCACGCAATGTTGCAGAGGCGTGTCAACCATGACAGCCCAGCAACATCCAGGGCCTTGAGGTACTCAGGGCGAATCTCGTCCACCCCCGGGGCCCGGCCACCAAGGAGATTTTTAACCACCTCGGCGACCTCAGCCCCTGTGATAGACGAGTCATCCCCCTCGTCCACAAACCCTGCTTCCTCTGTGGAAGGTGTATCAGTGGGATTGAGGAGATCCTCAAAGTATTCCTTCCACCGCCCGACGATATCCCCAGTCGAAGTCAACAACGCCCCATCCGCACCATACACAGTGTGGACAGGGAGCTGCTTTCCCCTCCTGAGCCGCTGGACAGTTTGCCAGAATCTCTTCGAGGCCGACCAAAAGTCTTTTTCCATGGCCTCACCGAACTCCTCCCATACCCGGGATTTTGCTTCAGCAACCACCCAAGCTGCACTCCGCTTGGCCTGCCGGTACACCTCAGCTGCTTCGGGAGTCCCACAAGCCAACCAAGCTTGATAGGACTCCTTCTTCAGCTTAATGGCCCCCCTCACCACTGGTGTCCACCACTTGGTTCCGGGGTTGCCACCACGAGATGCACCGACCACGTTGTGGCCGCAGCTCTGGGCCGCCGCTTCAACAACAGAGGTGGAGAACATGGCCCATTCAGACTCCATGTCTCCAGACTCCCTTGGAATGTGGTTGAAGTTCTTCCGGAGGTGGGAGTTGAAGACCTCCTGGACAGGGGCCTCAGCCTGATGTTCCCAGCACACCCTCACTATACATTTGAGTCTACCAGGTCTGAATGGCTTCCTCCCCTGCCATTGGATCCAACTCACCACCAGGTAGTGATCAGTTGACAGCTCTGTACCTCTCTTTACCCGAGTGTCCAAGACATATGGTCGCAGGTCTGATGACACGATAACAAAATCGATCATCAACTTGCGACCTAGGGTGTCCTGGTGCCAGGTGCACATATGGACACCCTTATGCTTGAACATGGTGTTCATTAGGGACAAACTGTGTTTAGCACAGAAGTCCAATAACTGAACACCATTCGGGTTCAGATCGGGCAGGCCGTTCCTCCCAATCACCCCCCTCCAGGTTTCACTGTCATTGCCCACGTGCGCATTTAAGTCCCCCAGTAGGACAATGGAGTCTCCAAGAGGAGCACCCTCCAGCACCCCAGTCACAGACTCCAAAAAGGGTGGGTACTCTGAAACATCATTTGGTGCATAGGCACAAATGATGGTCAGGACCCGTTTTCCCAACCCAAAGGCGCAGGGAAGCAACCCTTTCATCCACCGGGGAAAACTCCAATATAGAGGCAGCAAGGTGGGGGGATACAAGAAAACCCACCCCTGCTCGTCGCCTCTGGCCCGGGGCAACTCCAGAAAAGGCCAAGCTCCAGCCCCTCTTCAGGATACTGGTTCCGGAACCGGAGCTGTGTGTTGAGGTGAGGCCGACTATATCTAGCCAGTATCTCTCAACCTCATGCACCAGCTCATGTTCCTTCCCCACCAGAGAGGTGACATTCCACGTACAAAAAGCCAGTTTAGAAAGTTTGGGATCAGTCTGCCAAGGTCTTCGCCTTTGACCGCCACCTAATCCACATAGCACCGGACCCCCATGATCCCTCCTGCAGGTGGTGACCCCACTGGAGGGCGGACCTATGTAACTCCTTCGGGCTGAGCCCGGCCGGGTCCCATGGGTGGAAACCCGGCCCCCAGAAGCTAGCCATCGAGCCACTCCCACAGGCCTGGCTCCAAGGTGGGGCCCCGGTAACCCCATACCGGGCGGGGTACACTGAATCCTTGATATAGAATTTATCATGAGAGTCTGTTGGATCGTTCTTAGTCTGGCCCTTCACCCAGGACCAGTTTGTCTTGGGTGACCCTATCAGAGGCAAATTGCCCCAGACAACATAGCTCCTGGGATCACTGGGGCACGCAAACCCCCCCACCACCACGATAAGGTGACGATCCATGAGGGGGCACAGTAACTCAATCCTAATATTAATGGATGCTAATAACACACACACCAACACACAGTTAGGCATTTAGGACTCCTTAAGCCCACCTTGATACTAAGTATTAAAACTAATGAGTACTAATAACACACACTAGGCAGTTTGATCAGTTAAAGCACTTAAAACAATCAGACAAGAGGAATGAAACTGAAAATTCACTGGACGACTAAAGTGATAGTGGTATATTGATATCAGAGGTGATGTAAACCTGAGATGGCATGAACCTATGTACAGTGTGCAAATGAGCATTGCGCAATGAGCAGTGTATAATTACAAATTACAAATTAGCACCTTTTGCTAATTTCTGTAATGGTAGTACCAGTAGACTGTGCATGATAAGTAGCAGCAGAGATGATAATTAGCAGCAGAGGTGATATAGACATCAGACGGGTCAGACTATATCTACTGTACAGGTGAGCAGTGTGCAAATTTAGCAGCCGGTGTGTGAGTTCCGATATGCAAAGCTGTGTTACGGAGTTTTGGGAGTTATCTGTTCAGGAGTCTGATGGCAGTGGGAAAGAAGGAGTTCTTCAGTCTGGTTGTCCTGCATTTCACACTTCTGTACCTCCGGCCTGAGGGTAGAAGTGTGAACAGTCTGTGCTGGGGTGGGTGGGGTCCCGGCGAATGGTGTCTGCTCTCCTTTGGACTCTGCGGTGGTACATGCTCTGCAGAGAGGGGAGTGGAGTCCTGATGATCTTCTCCACTGTCTTCACCACTCTCTGCAGGCATTTGCGGTCCAGGGCAGTGGTGCTGCCGTACCACACAGTGATGCAATTGGTCAGAATGCTCCTGATGATGCAGCTGTAGAAATTGTTGAGGATCGTGGAAGAGATGCCAAACTTCTTCAGCCTCCTCAGAAAGTGCAGTCGCTGTTGAGCTGTCTTAACCAGCTCTATGGTGTTGTGTGTCCACTTAAGGTCCTCGCTGATGTGGATGCCAAGGTATTTAAAGCTGCTCACCATCTCCACTTCAAGCTTCCGGATGAACGGCGGCCGATGGGGTCTCCTCCTCCCTTTCCTCATGTCCACTATCATCTCCTTTGTCTTGTCCGTGTGGAGGGTGAGGTTGTTGTCCTCACACCATGACACCAGGTTTGCCACCTCCCTCTGGTAGGATGCTTCGTCATCACCAGTGATGCGTCCTATCACTGCTGTGTCATCTGCAAATTTTAGGATGAAATTGTCCTTGTGGGAGGCAACACAGTCATGGGTGAAGAAGCTGTAGAGGATGGGGCTGAGAACACAACCTTGTGGGACACCTGTGTTTGTGATGATGCTGGCTGAGGTCCTGTTACCCATCCTGATCGACTGGGGCCTGCCAGTTAGAAAGTCCAGTAGCCAGTCACAGAGGGTGGCATGCAGGCCAAGTGAAGACAGTTTGTCGGTGAGTTTGTGGGGGATGACCGTGTTGAAGGTGGAGCTGTAGTCGACAAAGAGCATCCTAATTCATTCATCTTTGTACACCTTGATGACATCCTGATTTTCTCCCACTTCTTACCTGAAAATTGGGTCCATGTTCTAACCATCCTTTAGTGGTTGTTGGAGA
Organism: Pholidichthys leucotaenia; assembly: GCA_020510985.1. Lineage (NCBI taxonomy): Eukaryota > Metazoa > Chordata > Actinopteri > Cichliformes > Pholidichthyidae > Pholidichthys > Pholidichthys leucotaenia. The sequence goes on from CM035845.1 coordinate 241,960,412, forward strand.
ACCAGTTGTTCATCAAGGCAGAAAAGTGTAAATTCTATACACCCATGACAACGTTCTTTGGCTTCATCATCACTGAGGGACAGAGCCAGCTGGATCTGCAGAAGATCAAGGCTGTCCTTGACTGTCCAACTCCATCCAACCGTAAGCAACTCCAGCAATTCCTTTGGTTCACTAACTTCTACTCTGCTTCATTCATAACTACAGCATCATTGCCCTCCCTCTCAGCAGCTTCACATAAACCAAAATCCTCTTTTGTTGGTCCAACAAAGCTGAGGAGGCCTTCTCTCTACTAAAGGCTAGATTCACCAAGGCCGACATTCTGGTACCCTCCATCCTTCATCACATCCGGAGGTGCCTTCATGTCTAGATGGCCAGCCATAGACAAGCACGTCCAGGAATACGCCAAGGCATGTGTTCAGTGCTCCACGTGCCCGGAGACCATTGTTCCAGTGGAGTGCGTGGTTGGGGCGCCCTTGTGGGAGATTGATCAGAAGGTTTCGGAGGCCCAGAAGACCAAACCCGACCGGAGGATGGGGGGTGGGGCAATGGATGGTCGGCTGTTCATGCCTTCAGCACTCATGGGAGAGGTCATCAACTGGCATCACGCTGTGCAATTCACCTGTCACCCAGGGGTAGCCAGCCATAGACAAGAACATCCAGGAATATGTCAAGGCATGTGTTCAGTTCTCCATGGCGAAGTCCCCTCAGTACCCCTCCAGCAGGTCTACTACAGGCTCTCCCTATTCCTGGTCACCCCTCATCCAACATTGCACTGGATTTCATCACTGGACTGCCTCCATCCAATGGACATACTGCCATTTTGACAATTGCTGATTGGTTTTCAAAAGCTGCTCACTTTGTCCCTCTCCGCAAACTACCATCAGAGAAGCAGCCAGCGGACCTGTTGATAACACACGTGGTAAGGCTGCACAGTGTACAATTGGATATTGTCTGTCATTTCGGTCCCCAATTTTGTTCCCAGGTCTGGCATGCCTTGAAAGTGGATAGAAGAATTATAGTAGGGTAATTCAATATATATGTATATATAGATAGTAATTGCCTTAATATAGCATTTATTTCAATATCAGACTCAATAGGGTTTTTTTCAGAAAGTAGGAAATTCCATCCATTATCTCCACCATGCGTTGGACCTTGTTCTGACATATGTCGCAGAAATAAATAATCTGGTAGTGCTTCCTCAAAACCCTGTACTGTCAGACCACTATCTGTTAACTTCCTGCCAAAATGCAGGATTACTTGTAATACTTAGAATCACCAAAAGTACAATGGGAGGCGGCACATTCAGTTACCAGGCTCCTCTCCTTTGGAACCAGCTGCTGATCTGGATTCGGGAGTCAGACTCGATCTCTATTTTTAAGGATAGGGATAAAACCTTCCTTTATGACATAGCCCATAGTTACGGTGGGTCAGGTGACCTTGAACCCTCTTCACTCCTTTGTTCACTCTCAATGAAATATTTTTGCTGGTCATTAACATCTGTTTGTTCTCTCCCATAGATCGAGTCCCCATCGTGCCATTTGCCGTTTACATGTCTGTTCTCTTCTTCTATCCTCTCACCCCACCCCACCCCACACACACACAGTCAGTCGCAACAGATGACTGCGGGGGAGAGGTTTTCCTCTCCACCATCACCAAGTGCTTACTCATAATCAATCACTTGATTGCTGGGGCCTTTCTGCAGCGATGGGGTTTTCCTCTACAGTTTGAAAATGCTATGTGATGGCTTTTGTTGTGAAATGGCGCTATATAAATAAAGTTGAATTGAATTGAATCCTTCCATGTCACTCATAAAAGGGGGCTACAAAATGCTTGTAAAAAGAAAAAAATATCTCTATAAAATTTTATTAAATTAAGAACTAAAGAATCTGAAAAAAGATATAAAACATATAAAAATAAATTAACTGAAATAATACGAACTAGTAAAGAATTATACTATAGGAAAATGTTAAATGAAAATAAGAATAATTAGATTAGATTCAACTTTATTGTCATTACACATGTATGAATACAAGGTAACGAAACACAGTTTAGCATCCAATCAGAGGTGCAAAGGACAGCAGTGCAGTATATACAGTAATTGACAGTATGTACAATTTAAGCAAATATATGCAGATAGGTCAGTGTAGAAAGTTAGAGTACCTTTATGTGCAAATAATGTACAATAAGTTAGGTGGGCAGTTATGTACAGGTGAGGATGGTAAGAGATGGGAATTAATTAGCATAAATTACAGAAGAGCAAAGTACAGGGGAAGTGAGGTAAGTAGCAGACAATCTAACTATACAGAGTGGCAATATGCAGAAAAACAGTATGTAGTTAAATATGTGATGATAATATACAGAAGAGCAGTATGTATCAATACAAAATGACAATATGCAGATATGATATACAGTGGGGTAAAAAAGTATTTAGTCAGCCACCAATTTTGCAAGTTCTCCCACTTAAAAGATGAGAAAGGTCTCCAATTTTCATCATTGGTATACCTCAACTATGAGAGACAAAATGAGAAAAAAAAATCCAGAAAATCACATTGTCTGATTTTTAAAAAATTTATTTGCAAGTTATGGTGAAAAATAAGTATTTGGTCAATAACAAAAGTTCATCTCAGTACTTTGTTATATACCCTTTGTTGGCAATGACAGAGGTCAAACGTTTTCTGTAAGTCTTCACAAGGTTTTCACACACTGTTGCTGGTATTTTGGCCCATTCCTCCATGCAGATCTCCACTAGAGCAGTGATGTTTTGGGGCTGTCGCTGGGCAACACGGACTTTCAACTCCCTCCAAAGATTTTCTATGGGGTTGAGATCTGGAGGCTGGCTAGGCCACTCCAGGACCTTGAAATGCTTCTTACGAAGCCACTCCTTCGTTGCCCGGGCGGTATGTTTGGGATCATTGTCATGCTGAAAGACCCAGCCACGTTTCATCTGCAATGCCCTTGCTGATGGAAGGAGGTTTTCACTCAAAATCTCACGATACATGGCCCCATTCATTCTTTCCTTTACACGGATCAGTCGTTCTGGTCCCTTTGCAGAAAAACAGCCCCAAAGCATGATGTTTCCACCCCCATGCTTCACAGTAGGTATGGTGTTCTTTCTCCTCCAAACACGACAAGTTGAGTTTTTACCAAAAAGTTCTATTTTGGTTTCATCTGACCATATGACATTCTCCCAATCCTCTTCTGGATCATCCAAATGCTCTCTAGCAAACTTCAGACGGGCCTGGACATGTACTGGCTTAAGCAGGGGGACACGTCTGGCACTGCAGGATTTGAGTCCCTGGCGGCGTAGTGTGTTACTGATGGTAGCCTTTGTTACTTTGGTCCCAGCTCTCTGCAGGTCATTCACTAGGTCCCCCCGTGTGGTTCTGGGATTTTTGCTCACAGTTCTCGTGATAATTTTGACCTCACGGGGTGAGATCTTGCGTGGAGCCCCAGATCGAGGGAGATTATCAGTGGTCTTGTATGTCTTCCATTTTCTAATAATTGCTCCCACAGTTGATTTTTTCACACCAAGCTGCTTACCTATTGCAGATTCAGTCTTCCCAGCCTGGTGCAGGTCTACAATTTTGTTTCTGGTGTCCTTTGACAGCTCTTTGGTCTTGGCCATAGTGGAGTTTGGAGTCTGACTGTTTGAGGTTGTGGACAGGTTATGGACAGGTGTCTTTTATACTGATAATGAGTTCAAACAGGTGCCATTAATACAGATAATGAGTGGAGGACAGAGGAGCCTCTTAAAGAAGAAGTTACAGGTCTGTGAGAGCCAGAAATCTTGCTTGTTTGTGGGTGACCAAATACTTATTTCCCACCATAATTTGCAAATAAATTCTTTAAAAATCAGACAATGTGATTTTCTGGATTTTTTTTTTCTCATTTTGTCTCTCATAATTGAGGTTTACCTATGATGAAAATTGGAGACCTCTCTCATCTTTTAAGTGGGAGAACTTGCACAATTGGTGGCTGACTAAATACTTTTTTGCCCCACTGTATATGTGTATACAGTTTGAGGAAGCACGGGGGGGGTGTTAAAGGGGAGAGAAGTGGAGGTTCAGCGGGGAACTTTCAATAACGTGACAGCTGTTGGAAAGAAACTGTTCCTAAACAGTCCATAAGCATGATGGTTGGAGTCCCTAAGAATGCTGCGTGCCGGGCGCAGACATCTTTTCCTGTAGACGTCCTCTATAACTGGAAGTGGAGTCCCTGTGATGCGTTGGGCGGTTTTCACCACCCGCTGCAGCGCCTTATGGTCAGAGACAGAGCAGCTCCCATACCAGACTGTGACAAAGTCGGTCAGGGTCCTCTCTATCACGCAGCAGTAGAAGTTGCCCAGGATGTCAGTTGACAGATGGTTCTTCTTCAGTGTCCTCAAGAAGAAGAGGCGCTGATGGGCCTTCTTGATCAGGCTGGTAGTGTTAACTGACCAGGACAGGTCCTCCGAGATGTGGGTCCCCAGGAATTTGAAGCTGGAGACATGTTCAACAGCTATGCTGTTGATATGGATGGGGTCATGTGTCTCTCCCCTCTCCTTCCTGTAGTCCACTATTAGCGCCTTGGTTTTGCTGGTGTTAAGGAGCAGGTTATTGTCAGTGCACCAAGTAGCCAGGTGCTCAACCTCTGCCCTGTAATCTGACTCATCGTTGTCCCTGATGAGTCCGATCACTGTGGTGTCATCTGCAAACTTTATGATGGAATTGGATCCATACATAGGCCTGCAGTCATGGGCGAAGAGGGAGTAGAGGAATGGGCTGAGCACATAGCCCTGTGGTACACCAGTGTTGAGTGTGATGATGGAAGAACGGTTGGGGCCTGACCTAACATGATGGGGTCTGTTAGTCAGAAAATCCATGATCCAGTTGCAGGTGGAGGTACTGATTCCCAGGTCCCCAAGTTTAGTGATCAACTTGGAGGGGATAACTGTGTTGAATGCTGAACTGAAGTCAACAAACAGCATTCTTGCATAGGTGTTCTTGTCATCCAGATGTGAGAGTACACAGTGCAGCGCTGTAGAAACCGTATCCTCTGTACTCCTATTACTCCGGTCGGCAAACTGGTGAGGGTCCAGTGTAGGGGGCAGGCATTTTTTGAGCTGTGCCAAGACCAGTCGCTCAAAGCACTTCATGACTATGGGCGTCAGTGCCACAGGACGATAGTCATTTAGGCACGATGGTGTTGAATGTTTCGGCACTGGTACTATAGAAGTGGTCTTGAAGCACGCTGGTACCACCGCCTGGGCCAGGGACAGGTTGAAGATGTCCATGAAGACCCTGCCAGCTGCTCAGCGCATGCCCTCAGCACACCCCCTGGAATGCGATCAGGCCAGCAGCCTTACGTACGTTGATATGACTCAGTGCGTTACGGACGTCGGTGTGGGTGAGTGTGAGGTAGTGGAGGTCGTCAGAGGGTGGGAAATTGATATTCTTTTCGTTATTGTCCTTGTCAAAACAAGCATCGAAGTCATTTAGCTCATTGAGAAAGGACACAGTCGTGGCTGTAGGTATGGAGTTGGGCTTATAATCAGAGATAGCTTGAATGCCCTGCCACATGCGTCGGGGGTCAGAGTCCACAAAATGTTCCTCCACCTTCAGCTTGTAGCTGTGCTTGGCCTTCTTGATGCCGCTCTTCAGATCTGCCCTAGATGAACTGTAGGCCTGTGCGTCACCAGATCTAAAGGCATTGTTACGTGTGTCTTTCCGTGGTGACACTGTCAATAGTGGTGTTGATATGGTCCAGGACTGAGTGGGTGTAAGAGTCGATGTTTATGTGCGAGCCACAAGTAGCCTGAGAGGTGAACATACTCCAGTCTGTGTTCCTAAACTTTTCCTGGAGTACAGAGTCAACCCCCTCTGGCCACACTTTGATGGTCCTCACTGATGGCTTCACCCGGTTGATGAGCGGTACATACTTGGGGGTAAGGAACAAAGATAAGTGATCAGACTGACATAGGTGCGGGAGAGGAGTTGCTATGTAGGCTCCTACAATATTGGTGTAAACATGGTCCAATGTTTTGTCCCCTCTTGTGTGACAGGAGACATGCTGGTAGAATTTAGGAAGAACTGTCTTGAGGTTAGAGTGGTTAAAATCACCCGCCACAATAAATGCTGCCTCTGGGTGTGCAGTTTGTTGTTTGCTAATAGCTGCATGAAGTTCTTTCATAGCAAGCTTAGCATTAGCATCCAGAGAGATATAAGCAGCTGTTATGATGGTACAAGTGAACTCCCGTGGCAGATAGAAAGGTCTACATTTAACCATGAGAAACTCCAGGTTAGCTGAGCAGTGTCTCCCAACAGTGACAGAGTTCGTGCACCAAGCCTTGTTAATATAAATGCACACTCCCCCACCTCTGGTCTTACCGGAGTCATCAGCTGCTCTGTCTGCCCGGAGAGTGTGTAGTCCGGCTAGCTTGATAGCATTGTCGGGTATTCCACTGTGTAACCATGTTTCCATGAAAATCATGATATTGAGTTCATAAGTTTCTTATTGTTGGTGATCCGAAGCTGTAGCTCATCCATTTTGTTCGCCAGTGACCGTACATTAGCGAGGAAAATTCTGGGTAGAGAAAGCCGGTGCGGTGTTAGCTTTAGCTTAGCTCTTAGCCCTCCGCGCTTCCCCCACCTTTGTTTACGGTCTCTACGCCACCTGCGAGCACTTCCGGTCGCCCGGGTAGCTTGCCTAGCGTCGGGTGTTCTCCGGAGCTCAGGGATGAGACGTAGGTTGCTGATAAAAAGATCGTTATCGTTATTTTGTAATCCAATGTCCAAAAGCACATTTCAGGTGTAAGATGTGAAAGTGAAGCTGTTCTGAACGAACAGACCCGAAATGAGAAGAAATAACACTGCTAATCCACAAAATCTGAGAAGACGCTGAGCCTCGCGTTGTGCACGCGCCGCTATCACTATGTCATATAGTTATTAATATAGTTATTAATATATAAGGAGTCTGGGACATATTAAATAAATTAAGAAAAATGGAACTAAGAAAACTATATATCCAGAGTATTTTCTTGATAATTGTGGTGATAATTATGATAAGTGCATGGTAGTAAATAGAATGAATAAATTTTTTGTAAATGCTGGACCAGAGTTGGCAGCAAAAATTACAAACCAAGGAAGAGACACTGTGAATGAAACACTGATTGGGGAAAAAACAACAACAAAAAAACAACAAAAAAACTTGTTCAATCTTTCTCTCAGCGGTGGATGAACTCAATGTAAAATCTGTTGTTGAAAAGAGTAAAAAATAAAATATCAACTGATTGTGATGGTATTGATATCGTCGTCGGCCTCCGTCAGTCTATGATGACCATGGAAGAGAATCCTAAACGTCTACTCTGCTGGAACAGCACCGCCTGTGGCTGAACAGGCCGATGCGCACCAGTGTTCTACCTTCCAGCGTTGGGCGTTGGTAGGATTCAAGCCTGGCCAGGAAGATATGGAGGACAAGATGTTACCCATGCAGCATGTCCCCCCTCTCCACGTCACTGATGAATCCAAAGGAACAGCAGGGCTGCTATAGTTTGGCACCAGCGCCGTCGCAGGAGCTGCCAGAACGATGTTGAGCACAACAGAGAACTGCCTTAGGGGCTCCAACTCCGGATTTTTCCTCAGGGTTGACTCCCGAAGCCTTTCCCGTGACCGGGTGTGCCGCAAGGCAGCGGAGGTTTGAAATCAGGGTTTACCTTCCCCTAGATGGGCTACCTTCCCAGGTTGACGAGCCACCATCTACCCGAAGCATCTGGTTTTAAGGCGCCAGAGGTCCGCCCTCGCCCCTTCTCCTATTAGTAAAAGCAGTTCCGCCGGGCTTAGAGACTAAACCACACGGGCAGGCTAGGAGTTGGACTTAGTTGTCAGAGGCTTTTCGAGACGCACGCCGTAAGGAGCATTTTATGAGCACTGGGAGCTTAACCCCAGTGCCGCTCCTGGCTATGACAACCTTGGAACCATGATGGTATTGATATAGCACTAGTAAAAAAGAACTGTTGATGGTATTGTAACGCCGGGGCAATTTTAAGGGGGGCAGGGATTTCCCAGCATGCTTTGCCAGTTGAAAACGTTACTGTGTGTGTATTAAATGGGTTATTACTGAGTTATACTGCTGTGTCATTATAACTGCGTTATAATGACCCAGCAGTGTTTAGCAGGATTAGGGCAAGATGTATCATGTGTGTGTAACCATGATTGAAACGGAGGTCTGGGAGAATGACCTCCCCTCCTCTCTGTGCTCAGAAGAGGTTGGGGGTTGGTGGTGTGTAAATAAAGCCTGTTCATCACAACCATCTTGCTCCTCTTTCTTTGTGTGAATCCCGCAAACGTCACACTGGTGTCAGGAGTGGGGATGGAGCAAGATGAGGATCCAGGCGGAGGTCCAACGGCCGGAGCGGTTCATCGCTCAGCTGGGAACGGAGCGTAGAGCTGAGACGCCGGCACCCCCGGAGAGGCTCGCCACGATGGACAGAGCAGCGGACCCGACGGGACTGAGCAGAGCAAACCAGCCCCGTTTCCCGCCCTTTTCAGGGCAGGACAGGCTGGCAATTCCAGAGCAATTAGGAGCAGTGATTGACCGGGAGATGACCGTCCCATCCGTCCAGCAGTGGGCCAAGATTCCCCGCTACAACGGCGAGAACCTGTTGGATGACCACCTGGCCCAGGTCGAGTTGGCTGCCGCGCTGAATGACTGGTCATCGGAGGAAACCACCATGCTGAGAGCGAGTGGGAGGAGGAGCTATGGCAGCGCGTGCACGAAGGAGACAGCGGTGGCGACACGAGGAAGGGGGGCTTTCGCTGCGCAGAGCCAGGGTACATCGCATGGTACTGCCCCGCACACAGCGCACGACAAACTGGCCCCTCGCCGACGTTAAATTAGAGCGAGGTGGCATGGACGGAGAAAAAGCCGCCTCCTGCAGATGCTCCCCCCGGCGGTGACGTCACAGAGGCCTTGGGAGCGCAGCAGCAGGGGAGCAAGCAGGACAGATCTGGTCTTTTCCCGGGCTCGGCAGGGGCTGGACGCCTGGATGCGGGCCAGCGGCTGCCTGGGAGGTCCTGGCAGCGGTGGGAGTTGTGACTCCCGCTGCCAGAGGAGGAACTGCGTAGTCCTACCGCCACCCGCAGATGCTTTCCCTTTCGGTGACGTCACGGAGGCCCTCGGCGCAGCAGACGCGCAGCAGCGGAGCGAGCAGGACGAAGATCCGGCCATTTTCCAGGCACGGCAAGGGCTGGACGCATGGACGTGGGCCAGCGGCCACCTGGGAGACCTGGCAGCGGTGGGAGTCGGCCGGAGCGGGCTTGGGACTCCCGCTGCCAGGGAAGGGACTGTGCGTGGTCCTACAGAGGCTGTCAGATGTGTCCATCCGCCCGCTGGTGGCCAAACCGGAACCCTACCCCAACCAGATATTCCGACCGAGACTCAGATGGACACTGGATGGCCCCTGCAGTGTTTAGCAGGATTAGGGCAAGATGTATCATGTGTGTGTAACCATGATTGAAACGGAGGTCTGGGAGAATGACCTCCCCTCCTCTCTGTGCTCAGAAGAGGTTGGGGGTCGGTGGTGTGTAAATAAAGCCTGTTCATCACAACCATCTTGCTCCTCTTTCTTTGTGTGAATCCCGCAAACGTCACAGTATATTAAAACCATTTACACATATTTGTAATTGGGCAGCACGGTGGTGCAGTGGTTAGCACTGTTTCCTTACAGCTAGAAGGTTCCTGGTTCGAATCCCCAGGCTGGCAGGGGTTGGAACCTTTCTGTGTGGAGTTTGCATGTTCTCCCTGTGCTGTGTGGGTTTACTCTGGGGGCTCCGGTTTCCTCCCACAATCCAAAGACATGCATGTTAGGTAAATGGGCTGTTCTAAATTGTCCCTAGATATCTGTTTCCTACAGGCACTTAGAATAGAGGGTTAGTACTAGTGAAAGCGCTTTGAGTGGTCTTTGTGACTAGAAAAGCGCTATACTGTATAAGTGCAGGTTAGTTAGTTAGTAATCTATCATTTCAAATTGGCTCATCCCGCAGAAAATGAAAATAGCAATAGTAACACCATTATTCAAGCAAGGAAATAAACACCACTACACAAACTACATATCAGTATCGCTCCTCCCCCAATTTTCAAAGATTCTGAAAAAAACTTTTCAACAACAGATTAGAAAACTTTTTAAATAAACATGATCTGCTTAATCAGAATCAATATGGATTTAGAGCAAACAGTACAGCATCATTAGCAATAATGGAAGCAACATGGGAAATAATAACTGCATTAGATCAAGGAAAATATGCAATTGGTATATTTACAGATTTTAGAAAAGCATTTGATACAATAAATCATTCAATACTTCTTGATAAACTGCAATTGTATGGTATTAAGGGAATGGCACTGAATTGGGTTACAAGTTATTTATCTGAGAGAAAACAGTTTGTGAAGATGGGAGAATATATGTCTGGATGTATGGGAATTGCCTGTGGGGTCCCCCAGGGGTCAGTATTGGGCCCCAATTTATTTAACATATATATGAATTATATATTCCAAGTTTCTAAATTATTAAACATATTATTTGCTGATGATACTAATATATTTTATACTGGAAATAATTATAAGGAACTAATCCATATTCTAAATAATGAATTAACTAAGCTTAAAAAAATTGATGGATAGTAATAAATTATCACTAAATATAGATAAAACTAAGGTAATGATATTTGGTAATTGTAAAAATAAAGAAGATATACATATTCATATAGATAATGTAATTATTGAAAATGTTAAGGAGATCAAATTTTGGGGTGTAAAACTAGATGATAAAATTAGTTGGAAATCACACATCAGATACATACAAAACAAAGTGGCAAAAACATTGCAATTATAAATAAAATTAAGCAAGTCCTAGATTGCAAATCACTTCATATCTTGTATTGCTCATTAGTACTTCCATACTTGACCTATTGTATAGAGGTCTGGGGTAACAATTATAAAAGAACACAATTCATTGCTAACATTACAAAAAAAAAAACAAAAAACAAGGCAGTCTGTGTTATAGACAAAGTCAGGTATCTTGAACATACTAATGTATTGTTTTTACATTCAAAAATATTGAAATTACAGGATCTGGTTGATTATTATACAGCACATCATCATCATCATAGCAGTCTGTCAGGGGTGACAATGACTGTTTCATTTAGGTCTGGTCAGATTCATCTACGTAGCTCTGTCCTTTGCCCTCGACTGCCAGGAACTCCTGACCTTGTTAACCTGGGTGACATTCGAGCTGGTATGAGTTGCTTTCTGACTGACCATTTCATGAAACTGCTTGCAAAGTGTTTGAGTACCGCTAGCTTTTGCTGGACTAGCAGCTTATTCTTGGCAGATAGAGGTATTATCAGTGGCAAGGACAGGCCAAAGTTAATGTTTAAAGTCAGTAAAAACTTTTTGCCACACAATATGCATTTTTTTTTTTTTTTTAGTCAGAGGGAAGGGAAATACAATTTACGGGGGGATACAAATTTTAAAATGCACCTAGTGTACTACTAGGTGCATTACTACTAGGATTACTACTAGTAGGACTACTGTACTGCTAGGAAAAGTTTTTGTGTGTCTGTGTGTGGGGTAAAATTGTGGAATTGGTTGGGGAGAAACACAGGCAATGTCCAAACATCCATGTATTTAAGTCATCATATAAAGAAATTATTTTTGAACAATATAAAAACAAAGGACAGTAATATTATGTGTCTTTAATGAAGAAAGGTTGTTTTATATATATATATATATATATATATATATATATATATATATATATATATATATATATATATATACACACACACTACCGTTCAAAAGTTTGGAGTCACCAAGACAATTATTTTGTGCTTTCCATGAAAAGTCACACTTATTTACCACCATGAGTTGTAAAATGAATAGAAAATACTATAGTCAAGACATTGACAAGGTTAGAAATAATGATTTGTATTTGAAATAATATTTTTTTCCAGCTACTCAACCTGCTCAAAGGAAGATCAGTTTTATAGCTTCTCTAACCAGCTAAACTGTTTTCAGCTGTGCTAACATGATTGCACAAGGGTTTTCTAATCATCCATTAGCCTTCTGACGTAATGAGCAAACACATTGTACCATTAGAACACTGGAGTGATAGTTGCTGGAAATGGGCCTCTATACACCTATGTAGATATTGCACCAAAAAACAGACATTTGCAGCTAGAATAGTCATTTACCACATTAGCAATGTATATTAGATATTAGAGTATATTTCTGATTAGTTTAAAGTTATCTTCATTGAAAAAAACAGTGCTTTTCTTTCAAAAATAAGGAAATTTCTAAGTGACCCCAAACTTTTTAACGTTAGTATATATATATATATATATATATATATATATATATATATATTATATAGTATACTATATGATATATATCATATATCATATAGTATACTGTATATATGCTGAATTATATTGATATCATTATTACTAGAATATTACAATGGTAATATAGTATTATGATTGTTGTTTAGGATGGAATTATTTGAAGTATTATATAGGTCAGTTGGTATTATTATTATTATTATTATTATTATCATTATTATTCATTCATTCATTCATCTTCTTCCGCTTATTATTATTATTATTATTATTATTATTATTATTATTATTATTATTATTATATCTACTGTATGGCTACCTATTGTTATGGTTATTAATATATGGTTACTTATTGTGCAGTGGCGGAGTGTTTAGCACTGTGACAGCACAGCAACTCACCCTTTGCTGGGGGATCCTGGGTTCAATCCCATCCCCCGACCACAGTGATCTGTGTGGAGTTTGCATGTTCTCCCTGTGTCTATGTGGGTTTACTCCGGGATTTCTCCAGCTTCCTCCCACATGCCAAAAACATGCAAGTTAGGTTAATTGGCATCAAACTAGGGATTTGAAATTGTCCTTAGGTATGACTGTGAGAGTGAATGGTTGTCTGTCTCTCTGTGTTGGCCATGCAATGGCCTGGCGATTTGTCCAGGGTGTACCCTGCCTCTCGCCCAAAGATGCTGGGATAGGCTCCAGCCCCCCATTGACCCGAAAAGGATTAAGCGGAAGAAGATGGATGGATGGATGGATGGATGGGCTGCTTATTGTGGCTCGGTATTGTAAGCCATATGATGGTATATATGGTGATTATGATGCTGATAATATTGTCTATAATTATATTAAACATACCATAAGTATTTACTTATTATTATTACAATAATCATGAGATGTTGGTATTATAGTCACTATAAACTATCATTATTGTATTATTTCTATTGCAGGATTTATTTATAAGATGCATGATATATTATGGTATTGTATAATTAATGTAATTATTGGATGGATAATGACTAGAATGATATAATTTGTTGGGTATGGAGAAGGTGTGGGACTATTTAAGCATTTGCTTCTTCTCACTCCTTTTGAACAAGGCATTTTGTTTTTGTTATGTTTATTTATTTTTTTTGGGGGGGGGGTTGATTCCTTGTTTTTATTTCATTTTTTTTTTTTGTCTTGATGTTCAAATAAATCAATCAATAAATTAAAAAAAAAATATCAAACCTGTCTCAACCAGTCTTCTATTTCCTCCATCTAAGCCACTTCTATCCCCCAGAATGGTCGATGGCGGTCTGGTTACTCGGTCAATAGGATCATGGACGCTTGTCATTGGGGTTGTGGAGTCCATTTCCTCATTGACTGGAGGGGCTATGTTCTGGAGGAATGGTCCTTGATCCCTGTGTCCTTTGTTGAGGATGTCCGCCTCATCTAGGACTTATACAGAAGATATCCAGACAAGCCTTGGACATCAATGATCACCCCTTGGATGGAGGTGGGGGATACTGTAGTTGTCTGGTTGGATATTGCTGTATCTCTCCACTAACCATCTCATTCTCTATAGCTGTACTCACCACCTGCTGGCAATCACCACACCCTTTAAGTTGCTCCAGCATCCTCCTCTCATCAAGAGCTCATCAGACTATCTGCATGCAGTTCACAGACACATGTGCAGCCAGTTTTCTCCTCCAACACTTCTGGAAGAAGAGTTAGCATATAAACTTCTCCAAATTATTCCCTTCCTCTGTTTTAGGACTCTCTGGTGGACTTGGATCCCCATCTTGGCAGAATGGATCCCCACCTTGTGGAGCAAAACCTTGACTACCTCCTACCCTTCTCTCGTAAGTGCACTTCCCACTTGTACCGCCTAACCTCTCGTCCCTTCTTCCCCAAGCTCCTCGCCCTATCACCAGGAGCTTCACTATTATCAGGTTCTCACCTACAGTATTGGAGTTTCCTGCCATCTTCTCACTGTCTCATTATCTCCAAAACCTGTAAGCAAGATACATAATAATTATTATTACGCTCCTCTTGATGTCTACCATACTTACCCTTTTCCTCTCTCTCTCTCTCCTCTTATAGGGTTGTCAGATGACTCGCTGCAGTTTTTGGTTTTTTTTCATTATTTGCACAATAAAGATAATTGTTTAATCAACTGTTTTGCTCTCCCTGTTGCCTGCTTTTGGGTCTGTAACTCAGAATCATGTAAGACACAAGCGAGAGCTCACTGACCTTTTCAAACATAATTTCTGGTAATACTCTATTGGCAAAGAAATAAAGATAAGTTAGGTTTTAATTACTTTGTTATTTGTAGATGCACAATCTAGTAGATGCAGATGAAGCAGGATTTCTTGTTCATGAGTAGCAGCACATGTTCTCATGCTCTGAAAAGCTTTCAAAATTTTCTCTCGAGTTTGCCACACCCACTCTAAAAAATAGTACAGTTTACTGTATTTTAAAACATTGGCATACTGTTGATGGCCTGTGTGATGTTGCTTCACATTGAACAGCCCACAATGCATTGCAAATCACACTACAAAACCTTATCACATTAATACAGTATATTACTGTTGAAAACTGGCCGTACATTAACAGCACTTGCTTACAGTGTACACATCATGTCTGGAATGATAACTTTACATTTTACTGTACACGGAAGAAATAAAAACACAATCACTAGACTATTACTCAAACACAGCTTTATACTGTATTTGTTGAAATAGGTAATACAGTACATTATCTAAAGCTAATTTCAGACATAAAGTGCATTCCAGCAATGTGTAAGTAATTTTCTTTTATAGGGTCATATTTGACTGGGAATAGGTAAAGATATTCCTCAAAATCTGTACACTTCATTTCTCATCTGCTGACTGCGCTCTTAATTTTTGAAGATGCATCTTACCATTTAAATATGATTTTTTTAAAATCTTTTAATACAAAATCACAGAGATTGTCAGGTTGTAACCCGCCTATCATTTAAGAATATCACAAGAATATCACATCATCCCTTCTTGTTTATAACTTTTAGCTTTTTCACTTCAGTCAGTATAACTATGAAACGGCAACATTAAAAGAAAGACATGGAAAATTACATTTACCACTGGAATATATATACAAAAAATACACAGTAAATCCTACCTGGTATACAGCATACTATGTAAAGCCAGTCAAGTCAGTCAGTACTATAAGATCAGAAACTGATGTGCAAACTCTAAATGACAATCAGAACTCTGTGATAAGAGGAACAGAAAGCTATTAAAGTGATCAAAGATGCAATTTTAATGTGTGATAAATGTCAAGAAGCTGTGTGACGCAAACATCCTCTTCCCATCTCCCTAACTGCAGTTAATTAGAAAATTTTATAAGCCATAAATATTCTTTGCAACATAATTAAAATGATTAACTTATAAACATTAAAAATATTACATGCACAAGCAAGTATTTTAATCCTTTTTGATTTAACTTTGTCAATTAAGGTGGTAGTTCTTAGGCTGGTTGTCCACCACATGCATTTTTTGTTGCCCGACCACCCTGAGTGTTTTTTTCAGCATTTGTGCGCTGCGCTCTGGGGGAAAAAAAAAAGTCCGTGCCCTGTATCATACCAACAGCTTGTCTCTCTCAGCTTAGCACTTACACTTTTCCTATGGTCAGACTTTCTACTGATTTTTTTAATAGCAGTCTCTAAATAACAATGGACAGGAAACGTTTTCTAGCAGCTCTGGATGCAAAATATGATGACACTGAAAGCAGGAGTCTGAGTACAGATTAGTACCAGCGTCCTATGTCCTGCCCACTCTGCAGTTCTGATTTGCTGCTTAAGGTCTGACATTGATGAGCTCAGCTGCAATCTCTGAAGTTGAACTTTTTTCAACTCTGTGGTCTGAGCCACCACAAAAACGGCCATCTTCTTCTTCTTCGTCGATCGCTAGATGGTCACACCAGCTGCCCTGACGAATGCTGCCGTCCTGCGGAGGTCCCCGAGGTCCCCGTGCAGCTTTTGGTTCAGCGATGTGGGGTCAGGCCACGTAGTTCGTCTGAGTACAGCGTGGTCTGGGCAGTCTTGGAGGAGGTGTTCGCTGGTCATTTGGGCGGTACCACATGGGCATCTGTCCGATTGTCCAACTTTAAATTTCTGGTGCATGTGAGCATGCATTCTGTTATGTCCAGTTCGGATTCTGAACAGAACGACTTGGTCAGCCCTGCTCAGACTGTAGTAGTTGTCATCCTTGCAGAAGTTTGGGTGTTGCTGCTGCCACTTCTTGTGAGACAGGGCCTTAATAATGGTTTTCTCCTCACTGTAAGAGACCTGCCTGTCTTCCTGGTCTTGCTGCCCACCCTCTTTAGCAAGTCTGTCAGCCGTCTCATTTCCATAGACTCCACAGTGGGCAGGAATCCACTGGAGTGATACGTTCACCTATGTGGCTAGTTGAGACAGAGTGAGGGTGAGTTCATTCAGTTCTTTGCGTCGGGGGTCCTGAAGTGCATCCAAGACAGAGAGAGCATCAGTGAAGATGACGATCCGCTAGTGTGCCTTGTCTTGATGTTCCCTGACGTTGGCCGCTGCTGTTCTCAGGGCCTCTGCCTCAGCCCTGAAGTTGGTGGAGTACTTGCTAGTCGCAATGGGAATGTGGGTCTCCTCGTCAATGTACCTGATGTACACGCCACCTCCTCCATTCCTGGTTGCTTCCATGGTAGAGCCATCTGTGTAGACGTGAGTCCACTGCTCTTCAGGGTAGGCAGACTGAATGAACTCCAGGGCCAGTGACTTCCTCTCTTGGTCTGACTGTGTTCCTTTCTTCCCAATGCCCGATATATCTGTGCGTATGGCTGGGAAGCTCTGTTGGTTCCAGGAGGGAACAGATGCTGTGGGTGGTATTGGTGTGGGCATGTGGTCCAACAGTTCTGGGTCTCTCCTTTCGAGTGTCCTGCTCTGGTGGATGAAGCTCGATCTCTTGAGTCTCCCTTTTGTTGGCTTGCTCAGTCTGTCCTTCATGGGATGGTTTTCCATTCTTTTGAATTTGGTGGCCTGGGTCAGTACCTTGACATTTCTTCTGTCTTCCAGTGGTGCAAGGCCTGTTGTTGTCTCCAGCACTTTGATAGGGGTACTGCTCATGGCTCCTGTCATCATTTGCATGGCTTGGTTTTGGAGTCTGTCCAGCTTCTCAGTGTTGCTTTTGGCAGCTGTTGAGGTTGCCGTCATGCCACACTCCAGAATAGGCCAAATCCTCCCCACATAGAGCTTCTTCAGGACACCCTGGTTTGCACCCCAGTCTGTTCCTGACAGTTTCTTCATTAGGGCCATTCTTCATTAGAGCTTGCTGCAGTCTGTAGTTTGCCGTTGTGATGCTTTCCTCACTGCACCAGAGGGCTATGTCATCGGCGTAGATGGCACCTCGTACGTTCCTTGGCAAACTCTGGATGATGTCCTTGATGAATACAAGGAAGAGTGTTGGGGAGAGCACTCCTCCTTGTGGGACTCCTTCCCTCAGCAACTTCTTCTTGCTAGAGTACTGTCTGACCTGGGTTCTGGCTCTTCTGTTGTGCAGGTATTGGGTGATCCACTCGTATGTTATTTGGTCCTCTGTAGACCGGTTCTGCCTGAAGGCTGCTTGCTCTGGGCCAATGTGTTGTTTTTCTTTCAAGTGCCACATGAGTCTGGTGTTGATGAGACGCTCTAGCACCTTTCCTATGCAGCTTGTAAGGCTTAAGGGGTGATAGCTTTCAGCCTTCAATTTGTCTTTGCCTTTTTTGTGCACTGGAATCATCGTGGCTTCTCTCCAGATCTGTGTCACAGTCTCTGATCTCCAACTGTCGTTGAACAGCTGCAGAAGTTTCTTCTTGGTTTTGGGGCCAAGGTTCAGCAACATTTCATTTGTGATCTTGTCAGATCCAAGGGCTTTTTTCAGCTTCAGTGTTGACATTGCATCCCCAAGCTCCTTGAGAATGAATGGCAAATTCATCACTGGTTCTATCTGTGTGTTCTGATGAACTCGCTGGGCTCCTCTGACATCCCTTCTTCTCTCTGGTGGAATCTGAAGGTGGCTCGTCTTCACATACTGGTTGATGAAATGGTCTGCTGCTTTCTTGCCAGTCAGCAGTTCTTGATCTGCCTGTACTGTGATCGGCGAGCTTTTGCTGTTCTCGTCATTGAGGGCTTGAGCCAGTTTCCAAAGCTTGTTGCCGTCCTTGTCCAAGTTGAGCTGCTCTGTCTTTTCTTGCCATTTCTTTCGAGCTTCCTGTATAAAGGTCTGCCTGTGTTTTGCAGTGGCCGCCTTCAGGGCAATGTTGTTTTCTATTGTAGGATCTACTTCTACTTTTTTCCTTGCCTCTGCCACACTGTCTTCAAGCTGCTGGAGCTCCTCTGTCCAGTAAGGCCTATAGTTCTTTCTGGCTCCCCGAGGAATAGATTCATTTGCAGCCTTCAGAATAGCATGGTTCAGCACCCTGACTTTCTTTTTGAGGTTCTGCTGCTTGTGATGGATCTCTGCAGAGTACCGGTCCACCAGTGTTGAGAAGCGCTCTCAGTTGGCCTTCTTGTAATTCCACCTGGGGAATGTCTTAGCTTCTTGTGGTTTATAGCTGATGTCCAGTCCAATCTTCACAGGTTTATGGTCACTTCCCCCTAGCTGGCCAAGTACCGTTCTTGTTGCCAGCCTGGCCATGTTGCTGGTGGCAAATGCAAGATCGGGCGTGGTGTTACTCAGCCATACCCTGGAGAAGAACGTTGGTGGATCATCAGGATCATTTATTAGCAGAAGACTGTTGTCGACTTGCCAATCTTCCACCTCCTCTCCTCTTCTATCTGCTTTGCTGTATCCCCATGCCTCTGAGTGACTGTAGAAGTCACCGATGACTAAGCATCGGTGGTCAGGGAGTTCCATTTGGTCAAGTGAGAGATCTTGCTCTGGGGGGCAGTACACATTGAAGATCGTGACACTTTCATTGTGAACCCTGATTCGAACTCCATGGATTTTTGCCTGGTTGTTGGTACTGACGTTAAACTCTTGTGCTGGTATGGCGTTTTTGACAAGAATCGCCACTCCCCCTTTTGTTCTTCCTTTTCTGTCTTTCCTGAAGACCTGGTATCCCCTAACACTGAAGCGTTGGTTTTCCTTCAGGTGGGTCTCCTGTAGGCAGGCAACATCAATGTCTTCTGAGCCATATGATCCACTTGTACATGCGCCCAGCAACACCCCACTGGCGCAGTTTCAGCTTGAGGCCATCTTTCCATACCTTGTCAAATGCCTTTTCTAGGTCAATCAACACAGTGAGGGTGTGCTTCTTTTCTTGGAAGGCATCTTCTATGGCTTCTGAGTGGAGTCTTAAGGCAAGGGATATTTTTTTGTTGTAGACTCCTTCTGCATTCCACTGGAGGATGTTGACATTCCTCTCCTTTGGCGTCTCTTTTCGGCCAGTAGCATTCCTCGTTCCCCGTCCCCTGGTCGTGCAGGACGAGGTGAGGTGACCTCCGGTAGCTGAGGGTGGGTCCCTTTGAGGCTGAGGGCCCGGCACTCTTCCTCCCCGGTTGATCCCCAGAGGACGAGCACCATCATGTGCAACATCGGTGTGACTCATCATGAAGCGGATATGCGTGATGCAGAGGTTTGTGGCACCACAGGGGTCCTGCATCTTCGTCTTCAGCTGTGGACGTTTGTCGGGGGTCCCTCCCCTAGATCAACTGCCTTCCATGGCTGGGCTGTCGAGAGCTTGGTCCACCCTGTAGAAAGGTTGCCTGTCAAGGCTTTCCGAGACCCTTCTTCTTGTGCAACTGTCTGTCCTCCTCCGCCTTCACAGCCGTTGGGAGTTCGCTCTCCTCTTCCACCTGTTCCGCCATTGGGACATTTGTTGCTGTAACAAACTTGGGTTTTCCGTGAGTGATTTGTTACATGCTGCACAACCCCCAACCTGGAGGACCAGGGTGCACTCTTTAGTCTGGCCTCTACCCCACGCGGACCTGTTCGACATGGTTGAGCCTTCTGGGAGCACTACGCTCCCATCGACATAGCTCCGGGAGTTGCTGAGGCACTCAAGCCGCTGCACCCAGACAAGGTATGTGCACCACTGGCAGAGGAAACGGCCACCGCCGAGTGTTTCAATTCCAAGGGCGCTCAGCGCTGTAAACGCTGGACTACAGTACATCCAGAAAGTATTCACAGTGCTTCACTTTTTCCACATTTTGCTAGGTTGCAGCCTTATTACAAAAGGGATTATTTTTTTTTCCTCAAAATTCTACACACAATACCCCATAATGACAAAGTGAAAAAAAAAAAGTTTTTTTTAGATTTTTGCAAATTTATTAAAAATAAAAAAAAACTAAGAAATCGCATATACATAAGTATTCACAGCCTTTGCTCAATACTTTGCTGATGCACCTTTGGCAGCAATTATAGCCTTATGTTTTGTTTTTTGTTTTTTAATATGATGCCACAAGTTTGACACACCTATCTTTGGGCAGTTTTGCCCATTCCTCTTTGCAGCACCTCTCAAGCTCCATCACGTTGGATGGGAAGCGTCAGTACACAGCCATTTTCAGATCTCTCCAAAGACGTTCAATTGGATTCAAGTCTGGGCTCTGCCTGGGCCACTCAGGGACATTCACAGAGTTGTCCTGAAGCCACTCATTCAATATCTTGGCTGTATGCTTAGGGTCGTTGTCCTACTGAAAGATGAACCGTCGCCCCAGTCTGAGGTCAAGAGCACTCCAGAGCAGATTTTCATTCAGGATTTCTCTGTACATTGCTGCATTCATCTTTCCCTCTATCCTCACTAGTCTCTCATTTCCTGCCGCTGAAAAACATCCCCAAAGCATGATGCTGCCACCACCATTGGCATGGTTATGAGTGGTACCTGGTTTCCTCCAAACATGACGCCTGGCTTTCATGCCAAAGAGTTCAATCTTTGTCTCATCAGACTAGAGAATTTTGTTTCTCATGATCTGAGAGTCTTTCAGGTGCCTTTTGACAAACTCCAGGCAGGCTGCCATGTGCCTTTTACTAAGGAGTGGCTTCTGTCTGGCCACTCTACCATACAGGCCTGATTGGTGGATTGCTGCAGAGATGGTTGTCCTTCTGGAAGGTTCTCCTCTCTCCACAGAGGAACACTGGAGCTCTGACAGAGTGACCATTGGGTTCTTGGTCACCTCCCTGACTAAGGCCCTTCTCCCCCAATCACTCAGTTAAGATGGACAGCCAGCTCTAAGAAGAGTCCTGGGGGTTCCTAATTTCTTCCGTCTATGGATGATGGAGGTCACTGTGCTCATTGGGACCTTCAAAGGAACAGAAATATTTCTGTACCCAACCCCAGGTTTGGGCCTCAAGACAATCCTGTCTTGGAGATCTACAGACAATTCATTTGACTTCATGCTTGGTTTGTGCTCTGATGTGCACTGTCAACTGTGGGACCTTATATAGACAGGTGTGTGCCTTTCCAAATCATGTCCAATAAACTAAATTTACCACAGGTGGACTCCAATTAAGCTGTGGAAACATCTCAACGATGATCAGTGGAAACAAGATGCACCTGAGCTCAATTTTGAGCTTCATGGTAAAGGCTGTGAATACTAATGTACATGTGATTTCTCTCTTTTTTTTTATTTTTAATAAATTTGCAAAAATCTAAAAAAAAAAATCACATTGTCATTATAGGGTATTGTGTGTAGAATTTTGAGGGAAAAATTAATTTAATCCCTTTTGGAATGAGGCTGTAACATAACAAAATGTGGAAAAAGTGAAGCACTGTGAAGACTTTTCGGATGCACTGTACATAGAGAATGAATGGAAAATAGTTGCCCAGAGCAGAAAACAACAGATCTGGTGGACACGCAGCCTTATTGTCAAAATCTTTGAAATTAAATTACACATCGTGGTCTTTTCAATTTACTGTGATGTACTAGCATTTAGGCACACTTGTAGTTTGGATTGATTAAATAATTGCTGGCAAGGTAATAAGACATGATTCTCACAGGAGGACAGAACACCTGCAAATCCTAAACTGTTATCTGATTTTAATCACACCAGCATTAGTTAACCAGCTAATTAGCAACCTGGCTCAGAATTTTCCTACACTTTCCTGTTACACATGCACGATTTAAGCTAATTTCCTCCTGTTTTAACATTTCAAAACATACCTGAAAATGCTAAAGCCTCATTATATAGCCTCCCCCCCACCCCCCGCCTGATTCCTGCTGTCTTTTTGATGGCATTCTCAAACTGTTTGCCAGTTTCGATTGTGCAGTCAGAAGTCAGAATTTTTTTTTTCTTTGTCTTCTTTTATTTCATGTGTGTAAAGAATAAACCATAAGTAGACAATATTGGGGTGAAAGGAGGATTTTTTTTTTAAATTTCAGGCAAATATGTATATTTGGATTGTCAACAAGGGTTTAATAATAAATGTACACAAATTTCAATGAATATCCTTTGCCACATTTTCGGGGTAGCACTTGTATTTCACGTGAGCTAGTTAAGGGCATTCACTTAGTAGTTTACTGTTTCATCACTCTTTCTGCACATGCTACACTGAGGGTCTTACTGTCTCTTTTCGATCTTGGTCTTTATGGATTTTTTCTGAAGCAACTGGCTCTGTGTGGGGCCATAATCACCCCTTCTGTGCTCTATTAAAATAGGGTCTTTCTAAGCCACCCTCAGCTCAACCACTGTTTTTTTCTTGGTAGGTACAATCTTTCTATACTGTCTCGTGGGTGGAGGACACCATTCATAGCAAGGTACTTTCTTTTTCTTCTGTCAAGGGTCCTTAGCACATGTCAAATCCATTTTAGGAAGCTCAGTGTGCATTTCAGCAACAAAACTGACCAAGTATTAAGTCCATAGATGAGATTGGCACCATTGATCTTGAACTCCAGTAGCTTTCAAATGTGTGTAAAGAATTCATTTTTTAACCTCTCTTTGAGTTCTTCATCCTCTTCATGCCCATTTATTACTCATTATGCCAATATATTTGTAGTATTCCCCTTTCTATAAATTCTTGATTTCTCTGCCATCTGGAAGATTGATTCCAGTTTTTCGGAGTTTAGTTCTTTCTGAATTTGCAGTTTGATGTTACCTACAGTATGTAGAGAAAATGGTTTCATGTTTACCACATTTCGGGCATAACTGTATTTATGACTTCTGGAGTGTATGGGGCATAGGGGAGGGGTAGCACCTTTGTAGGAGGATTGACGCCCCGATCATTCGGGTAGTTTGACTACTCTAGTCCCCAGGCTCATCTCAGATGGCACGTATGGCTACCATATCTGCCCTGAAACAGCAGTGGTAATCCCGCATGCTGAACTACGTGCAGGTACCCAGCCAGAGGTTCTTGGGCAGGGAGAGAAGAATGCATTTCCTCCACTATTCAGTGTCTCCAGTCATGGGTTAAATGACCAGTTTCTGCGGCAGCTGTGAGAGCAGTCCCTAAATGGAGTATCCTGGCCAGCTGCTGCGCCCACCCCAGTGGCTACACATTGCACTTTCTGCACATGTTGTCAATGCTGGTTTCCGGGAAAAGACGGTGGTTTTAGAATTTCACTCCACTGCCACCTTAATATTCATTGTGTAGGTGTGTTCCTCATTGACTGCTGCATCATAGCAGTCAAGAGAAGGGGAGATTTGTCAAAATCTGGTCCTTCACCCAGGACCACTTTGTCTTGGAAAACTCTACCAGGGGAAAGTTGCCTCAGACAACATTGCTCCCGAGATCATTCGGGCACTCAAACCCCTCCACAACAATAAGGTGGTAATCCATGGAGGGGTAATAATAATAATAATAATAATAATAATAATAATAATAATAATCGGCGGCGGCGGCCTCCGTCAGTCTATGATGACCATGGAAGAGAATCCTAAACATCTACTCTGCTGGAACAGCACCGCCTGTGGCTGAACAGGCCGATGCGCGAATGGCAGTCCCTGTCACACAGGTCGCACTTGTGGGTGGTCTCCGTGCTGCTGGGTCTGTGGCAGTTCTTCCTGCAGGTCCTTTTTTCATCTGCTGCAGCAGTCAGTCTCTCTTCACCCGCCTTGAGCTGTCTGGTCAGGGTGCCTCTCCATTTGGAGCGGTCCGTTGCAAGGTCCTCCCAGCGCTCTGTGTTGATCTCCAGTGCCTTCATGTCTCTCTTGCAGACATCTCTAAAGCACAGCTGTGTGCGGCCAACGTCTCTCCTGCCAGTTGCCAGTTCTCCGTAGAGGACGTCTTTGGGGATTCTGCCATCCTCCATATGGTGAACGTGGCCTAGCCAGCGGAGCCTGCGCTGCCTGAGTAGAGTGAACATGGAGGGAAGGCCGGCGTGGGACAGAACTTCTGTGTTGGGCACCTTGTCCTGCCAGGATATGTCCAGGATGTGGTGAATGCAGCGCAAGTGGAAGGAGTTCAGTCTCTTTTCCTGCCGGGCGTATGTTGTCCACGTCTCACTCCCATAGAGCAGTGTGCTGATGACGCAGGCGTTGTACACTGCCATCTTCGTCTTGACAGAGAGTTTGAGATTCTCCCACACTCATGTGGTGAGGCGAGCGAGTGTGAAGGCTGATTTTCCAATGCTCTTGTTGATCTCTGTATCAAGGGAGAGGTTGTTGCTGATCGTGGACCCCAGGTACGTGAACTGATTCACGACTTCCAGCTCGTAGTCGTCGATGATGATGGTTGGTGGTGCTTCCGTGCCTTGCACCAAGACGTTAGTCTTCTTCAGGCTGATGGTAAGCCCGAAGTCCTTGCATGCCTGTGAGAAGTGGTCCATCAGGGTCTGAAGCTCCTGCTGTGTGTGGGTTGCGACTGCAGCGTCATCTGCGAACAGCATGTCTCTGATTAGAGCCTCGCGTACTTTGGTTCTGGCTTTCAGGCGGGCGAGGTTGAAGAGCCTGCCGTCAGATCTTGTGTGCAGGTAGATTCCCTCTGTTGCTGTGCTGAAGGCATGCCTCAGGAGCATAGCAAAGAAAATCCCAAAGAGGGTTGGCGCAAGTACACAGCCCTGTTTCACTCCGCTGCGTATGTTGAATGGCTCTGAGACGTTGCCATCGTGCTGCACTATCCCCTGCATGTTGGTGTGAAACGATTCGATGAGGCTTTTCAACTTTGGTGGGCATCCTATCTTTGGCAGGATCTTGAAAAGGCCCTCTCTGCTGACCAGATCGAACGTTTTGGTGAGGTCAATGAAGGAGACGTACAGGGGCATGTTCTGTTCTCTGCATTTCTCCTGGAGTTGGCGGATGGAGAATATCATGTCTACCGTCGATCGCTCAGCGCGGAAGCCACACTGAGACTCGGGGTAGACACGTTCGGCAAGCTTCTGTAGACGAACGAGAACAACTCGTGCGTAGACTTAATAATAATATACAGCCATGGAAAAAATTGTTGGTACCCCTCTGTTAATGAAAGAAAAACCCACAATGGTCACAGAAATAACTTGAATCTGACAAAAGTGGTAATAAATAAAAATTCTATGAAAATTAACCAATGAAAATCAGACAGTGCTTTTGAATTGTGGTTCAAAAGAATTAATTTAAAAAACAAACCCATGAAACAGGCCTGGACAAAAATGATGGTACCCCTAGAAAAGATTGAAAATAATGTGACCATAGGGACATGTTCAACCAAGATGTGTCCTCTAATTAACATCACAGGTGTCTACAAACTTGTAAACAGTCAGTCGGCCTATTTAAAGGGTGACAAGTAGTCACTGTGCTGTTTGGGGACATGGTGTGTACCACACTAAACATGGACCAACGGAAGCAAAGGAGAGAGTTGTCTCAGGAGATTAGAAAGAAAATTATAGACAAGCATGTTAAAGGTAAAGGCTATAAGACCATCTTCAAGCAGCTTGATGTTCCTGTGACTACAGTTGCACATATTATTCAGAAATTTAAGACCCACGGGACTGTAGCCAACCTCCCTGGACGTGGCCGCAGGAGGAGACGGCTAATACGAATGGTAACAAAAGAGCCCAGAACAACCTCTAAACACATTCATGGTGAACTCCAAGGTCAATGTACATCAGTGTCAGATCGCACCATCCGTCGTCGTTTGAGCCAAAGTGGACTTCATGGGAGACAACCAAGGAGGACACTACTGTTGAAAACAAATCATAAAAAAGCCAGACTGGAATTCGCCAAACTGCGTGTTGACAAGTCACAAAGCTTCTGGGAGAATGTCCTACGGACAGACGAGACATAATTCATAATTCATAATTAATTTATTAGTGTAATAAAAGTACAATTGAAAATTGTATAAAAACACATCATAACGGATAACAAATATAAAACATAGCACACGTGTGACACATAGCACTCATATGGTGGTGTTTCTCAGGTTACGATTATAGAAGTCATCATAACTATTTTTAAAGGCATTTACATTTGGCGAGAAGACCACATGATACGGTAAACTGTTCCATAGTACAATGGATCTATTACTAAAAAATCTCTTTCTGACATTCAATTTTGACCTTTCTACTTCTAAACATAGAGGATGACCACGAAGGCCGGCATAACGCCTCAATTCAAAAAATACATTATATTCAATATTCTCAAAACCATGTAAAATTTTGTACATTTCAATTAGATCACCTCTAATTCTTCTATCCTCAAGTGTAGTTAAGCCTAGCTCAGAGAGCCTATCTTCATAAGACATGTGTTGTAACTCAGGGACCAACTTAGTGGCCCTGCGCTGTACCTTCTCTAGAACAGTTTTATCTTTCTCTAGATAAGGCGACCATGCCTGAACACAGAATTATAAATGTGGACGGACAAAACTTTTGTATAACACAAGGAAAGAATCTTTGTCTATGTACGAAAAAATTTGCTTAATCATACCCAAAATACCATTAGCCTTGGCTGCTGATACAGCAATATGCTTTGAAAATGACAAATTATTTGACATGAGGACCCCAAGGTCCTTCTCCTCCGTAACAACCTCTAACTTTTTACCTTTCATAAAATAATCATATCCTGGATTGTTTCTACCAACATGTAACACCTTACATTTATCTTCATTAAAACCTAACAACCAATTCCTTGACCATTCAACGAATTTGACAATATCATTTTGCAATACTTCCATATCGACTAGCGAGAGAATGGGATGATACAGTTTTGTGTCGTCAGAAAAAAATTGACATTTTGACTCAATATTACATGGCAAATCACTAATAAATAAAAGAAACATTACCGGGCCGATAACTGACCCTTGAGGCACTCCGCTAGTTACATCTAACCATGGGGAACAAGTACCGTTTAAACTCACTCTTTGTTTCCTGTCTCTCAGAAAGTATTCTATCCAATAACACAACTTTCCACCAATACCATATTTGCGTAACTTGTAGATTAATCTTGCATGAGGGACGGAATCAAATGCCTTTCTGAAGTCAAAATATAGAACATCAAAGGCTAAACCATCGTCGTACAACTTTGTCCATTCTTCTAAAGTAACAAGCAAGTTTGTAAGGCAGGATCTCCCCCTGTGGAAACCATGTTGCTCAGTAGCTAGAATCTTTTCAATAAATATCACAATTTTATCTCTCACAAGTTTTTCACACAATTTACAAATCTGCGAAGTCAAACTCACCGGTCTATAATTACCAGTAACCATTTTGTCTCCCTTCTTATGTATCGGAGTTACGTTAGCATACTTCCAAATTTCAGGTAGCTTACATTGATGAAGCGACTGCCTTAAGATACAATACAATGGAAAATATATAACATCTGCACACTCTTTAAGCACTCGAGGATGGACCTCATCTGGACCCACTGATTTGTTTGGGTTGATTACCATTAATAGTTTCTTTACATCATCAGGAGAAAAGAATATGTCATCTAGTACATGGTTGTCGACAGTCCCATCAACAAAGTCAAAGGGTTCACAGACATCATCTCCATAGATACAGTGCATAAAGTCATTAAACCAAATCAAGTTCCTATCCTCCTCTTTTTCAAATACCGATTGGAAGAAACTGATCAATTCAGTAACTATTTCTTGATTACTATTAATTTCAACACCATTAGTACTTCTCAATTTATTGATTTTTGACCGACTTTTTGTTTTATTATTTACATACATATAAAAGACTTTAGGATTCTTTTTGACTCTTTTACAAAGATTTTTTTCAAAATCTCTCTTTGCAACTCTTACACTTTTATTGGCAGCATTTCTCCTTTTAACATACTCTAGGAATCTAGCATAAGTTCTAGACTCTTGATACCTTTTCCAGGCAAAATACTTTTTCCTGACACTTCTCTTGACTGACAAATTAAACCAACTAGGATTAACCTTACAACCACTTGTTATTTTGACCATAGGTACACATTTTTTACAGCATTATCCAACTTCTCATTAAAATAATCCCATGCCGTGTCTACATTAGTAGCTCCTATTACACAAGACCAGTCTGTATTTTTCAAAATTCGACATAGTTTCACATAATCAGCCTTGTTATAATCATATCTTAACACCTCATGGTCACAAGACCTGTTGACAACAGCTTGGAAATCCCAAGTCAACACACTATGATCTGCCTTACCAATAGGGCTAGAAATAACAACATTGCTAACATTTGCTGGTGACGATGAAATTATCAGATCCAGACAATCTGGAGTATTAGTACCCCTTTGTCTAGTGGGTTCCATTACATGTTGACACAAATACAAGTCACAGAATTTATCACAGAATTTCTGTGAAAAGGAATTTTCACCTTCATTGACAGTACAATTCGGCCAATCAATATTAGGTAAGTTAAAATCACCATTTACCAATAATTTACCTTTGCAGATTGTGCTAGCAGCTTCAAATTGGTTCAACAAGTTTTTATTATAAAGCTCATCAGCATCACCCTTTCGGTATACAACACCTAACAAATTATCATGTCCATCTACAGTCTTCATCCAAACCCATAAAGTATCCTTTACATTCATATTATTTAATTCATGACACAACTCAACATCAATGTGGTCTCTCACCATCAACATCACACCACCTCTAATTTCAATAGTATCGTTTCGTAATATTTTAAAACCAGGTATATCAATAAAAATATCTTGGACTTCAGCTTTGAGCCAAGTCTCTGTTAAAAATATAACATCCGGTTTAACCTGCGATACACGGTATCGAAACTCATCAATTTTGTTCATAATACTCTCCAGATTCGTGGCCATGCATTTGACCACACTTGTAGAAGCAACAGTTCCTGATTTTAATGGCACAGAGTCAGATAAATTGTCACGATGTGTGGCAAGATCCTATTGGACCTCGTTACCAACATTCCGCTGACCCCTGTGAGCAAGCCTGTTGTTGGTCACAACTTTGAAGTTCCTGATAATCAAGTTCTGTTCTCCATTTTGTTTTCTTCTATTCAGCTCTTCGCGAGCTGTGCGATCCTTCTCCCTCTGAGCCGGCGTGAGGTCAGGGTTGATGAACACCCGCTTGTGCCACTCAGTGGCAGAGTTCCTAAGTGCTCGGGCATGTGTTAGAAGTCGTCTCCTTGTCTCAGCTCTACGTAGCTTCAGGCACACAGGACGGGGTTTTCCATAATTTCTTACAGCACCCAGACGAAACACACCTTCGATGTCATCAGCAACAACATTGATGTCAGGGTGTGCCATACCAATTGAAACCAGCTTAGCTCGGTCAGCTTCTTTCCTTTCCTGGCCAGTGGTTACTCTGGCTTCACCATCCTCATCTTCTGTTTCCAGGTCAGGTTCAGGTAGGCCATGCACAGTCACATTCAGCTTTCTTTTCTCCATTTCTGCCTCCTCCTTAAAGTGGTCCTGGACTGCTTCCTTAACCATGGCCTTAACATCGGCTCTGCTTTCCAGGGCAGCCAATCTCTCCTTGATATCAACTATTTCACTTGCAAGCTGGATTATTCCTTGATCACACTTCTTACAGAACCATCTGATTACATCCAACAAGTCATTGTTCTCTAGGGCTCTGTACTTTGCAGGATCAATTTTACAACAGAGTTTCAAATGAAACCAGCTGAAACATGCTTCACACTGCATGCTAGGGGTGTCTTCTTGGATAACGTTTCTGCATTCACCACAGTTCATACCTCTATTGTCATTTGCATTTCCATTCTGCTCTCTGTTATTGCCTCTATTAACATTGCGATTCTCATTTCTTCTGTTTCCTTCATTATCGTTCGGTACGCACTCGAAGTAGCAGACTCCGTTCTCATTTAGACGTCTATTTTTCCCTTTGCCACACCTCAAGCACTTGCCTTTTAGGGTCGGCATCCTTCACAGTCCTTTTACAATCTTCCTGTCCAGGCTGGCTCTATGGACAGGTACCTCAGTTTTTCCGCGGCTGCAAAACAAACAAAGCCGGCAGCCGGCAGTTGTCAGCTAGTGACAGCTGTCACTAGCAGCTTGCAGCTAGCAGCTAGCAGCTCTGGAGATTGGGCCGGAGCCGCCGTCGATCACTGCAAAGTTCAGCAACAAAGTCTTGTTGCTCGGTAGTTGTTTTAATGGTTGCAGTGAAAATGTCTGCGGTTCATCACCTCAGAGAGTTTATCAGAGACAGGCTGACTGCTGCTGCCGAGGAAATATTCTCGGAATTTGAATGAACTTTCATTCAAAAACTGGAACCTTCATTCAAAAACTGGAACTTTTTGGCAAGGCACATCAGCTCTATGTTCAGAGACGCAAAAATGAAGCATACCAAGAAAAGAACACTGTCCCTACTGTGAAACATGGAGGAGGTTCTGTTATGTTCTGGGGCTGCTTTGCTGCATCTGGCACAGGGTGTCTTGAATCTGTGCAGGGTACAATGAAATCTCAAGACTGTCAAGGTATTCTAGAGAGAAATGTGCTGCCCAGTGTCAGACAGCTTGGTCTCAGTCGCAGGTCAAGGGTCTTGCAACAGGATAATGATCCAAAACACTCAGCTAAAAACACCCAAGAATGGCTAAGAGCGAAACATTGGACTATTCTAAAGAGGCCTTCTATGAGCCCTGATCTAAATCCTATTGAACATCTGTGGAAGGAGCTGAAACATGCCGTCTGGAGAAGGCACCCTTCAAACTTGAGACAACTAGAGCAGTTTGCTCATGAGGAGTGGGCCAAAATACCTGCTGAGAGGTGCAGAAGTCTCACTGACAGTTACAGAAATCGTTTGATTGCAGTGATTAGCTCAAAAGGTTGTACAACAAAATATTAAGGGTACCATCATTTTTGTCCAGGCCTGTTTCATGAGTTTGTTTTTTAAAATAATTCCGTTGAACCACAATTCAAAAGCATTGTCTGATTTTCATTGGTTAATTTTCATAGAATTTTTATTTATTACCACTTTTGTCAGATTCAAGTTATTTCTGTGACCATTGTGGGTTTTTCTTTCATTAACAGAGGGGTACCAACATTTTTGTCCACGTGTGTACCTCACTTCTGGGATTGGAAGAACTTTCTTCTTGATAGTACATGGTCTAAGACAAACATGGATGTCATTCAGTGCTCCCAAGTGCCCCTTCTACTCTAGGGAATGGGCACGTGACATCACCTGATGGAAAAACAACAAGGAATTATGGGAAAAGTGGTCACATAAAAAGAGGTCTGCCTGTCTGTGTTTCGTAGTGAGCAATGATTAAGCTGACGTTTTTGAGAAGGTTGCTTCAGTGTGTTATTATTATTTATCCAAATACCACTGTCATGGTCTGTGTTTGCTCTGTCTCCCTGCCTCTTCCTCTTCCTCTCATTAGACTCATTCTCTGCAGCCTTGTGCACCTGTGGTTAATCAGAGGAGGCCATTAAATAGGATGCTCTCCCCTCACTCTGCCTGGTGACGTTGATCTACACACTGCATGAATCAGCTCTGAGCTCAATTTTCATTCTGCCTTGCTGTGTATTGTGATTTTTGCTTGCCCTAGACCCTGAGACTGCCTGCCCATTTGGAATTTATTGCCTGCCTGAATTCTTGCCTTATGTGTCTTGACCCCAGCCTTCCTCTGGATACCAGAAATTGCCTCTCGGACTGGACTTCTACTTTACTTTGATTGACTTTACTGTGGTTCTCCACAGTATCTGCTGCTGGCTAATATATATTTTAACTGTTGACCAGTATCACTTAATCTTATCCTACACTTTATTACATGTATAGTTTATTTCTCTTATCTTATCATGTTTAATGTTGCAGCATTGTACCGAGACAAATTCCTAGTTTGTGTACTACATGAACAATGGCAATAAACCTGATTCTGATTCTGATTCTGATTCTGATTCTGACTTAGAAAATCTTGAACAGTGCACTCCCCCTCTTCCCCACCTAAGTTGACATACCACCATCTTGAACATACTAATTTATTGTTTTTACATTCAAAATTATTGAAATTACAGGGCTTGGGTGATTATCATATAGCATAGTTTATGTTTAAAGTCAGTAAAAACTTTTTTGCCACACAATATACAAAATCTTTTAAGTCAAGAGACAGGAGATACAATTTACAGGGGAATACACAATTTAAAATGTACCTAGTAAGATCTACTAGGAAAAGTTTTTGTGTGTCTGTGTGGGGGGTAATGTGGAATGGGTTGGGGAGAAACACAGGGGGTGTCCAAACATCCATATATTTAAATCAATATATAAAGAAATGATTTTTGAACAGCATGGTGGCACAGTGGTTAGCACTGTGTCAGCACAGCAAGAAGGTCATGGGATTGATTCCACCGTGACCATCGATGACCCTTCTGTGTGGAGTTTGCATGTTCTCCCTGTGTTGGATTTACACCGGGTACTCCGGTTTCCTCCAACATGCCAACAACATGCAGATTAGGTTAATTGGCATCAGCTGGGGACTCTAAATTGTCCTTAGGTATGAATGTAAAAGTGAATTGTTGTCTGTCTCTCTGTGGTGGCCCTGCGATGGACTGCCGATCTGTCCAGGGTGTACCCTGCCTCTCGCTCAAAGATGCTAGGATAGGCTCCAACCCCCCCCCCCCCCCCGACCTGAAAAGGATTAAGTGATAGAAGATGGATGGATGGATGGATTTTTGAACAATATAAAAATAAAGGACAGTAATATTACAATGTGTTTTTAATGAAGAAAGGTTGTTATTGTTGAATATATATGCTGAGTACTATTATTATTATTGTTATTATCATTTCTTATAACTAGAATATTACAACTCTATTATAGTATTATATTGTTGTTTAGTATGGAAATACTTGACATATTATATAGGCCGAGTGGTATTATTATTACTATTATTATTATTATTATTATTATTATTATTATTATTATTATTATTGTTGTTGTTGTTGTTGTTGTTGTTGTTTTTGCTGTTGTTATTGTAACTACTCTATTGCTATCTATTATTATGGTTATTATATGGTTACTTATTGTACCTAGGTATTGTAAGCCATGTGGGGTATATGGTGGTATATATGGTGATTATGATAACGATAATATTGTCTATAATTATATTAATCACACCAGAAGCCTCATTATTATTATTATTATTATTATTATTATTATTATTATTATTATTATTATTATTGTAATTAAAAATCATCATTGTTGTATTATTTCTACTGCATAATTTAATGATAAGATGCATGATATACTATGGTATCGTATAATGAATGTAATTGTGGGATGGATAATTACTATGACAATATAATTTATTGGGTATGGAGAACGGGTTGGACTATATAAGCATTGGCTTCTTCCCACTCCTTTTGAACAAGGACATTTTTTGTTATGTTTAATTTTTTGGTTTGATTTCTCTTTTGTAATTTTTTGTCTTGATGTTCCATCCATCCATCCATCCATCCATCCATCCATCCATCCATCCATCCATCCATCCATTCATCTTCTACCGCTTAATCCTTTTTGGGTTGCCAGGGGCTTTAGTCTATCCCAGCATCTTTTGGGTGAGAGGCAGGGTACACCCTGGACAGATTGCCAGTGAATCACAGGGCCAACACAGAGAGACACACAACCATTCACTCTCACATCCATACTTAAGGGCAATTTAGAATCCCCAGTTGATGATACCTGCATGTCTTTGGCCTATGGGAGGAAACCGGAGTACCCGGACTAAACCCACACAGACACGGGGAGAACATGCAAACTTCACACAGAAGGGTCACCGATGGTCTGAGGGTGGGATCGAACCCATGATGGTCAGGGATGGAATCAATCCCGTGACATTCTTGCTGTGCTCCCACAGTGCTAACCACTGTCCCAGTGTGCTGCCCTTGTCTTAATGTTCAAATAAATA
This sequence comes from Pholidichthys leucotaenia, assembly GCA_020510985.1. Classification (NCBI taxonomy): domain Eukaryota; kingdom Metazoa; phylum Chordata; class Actinopteri; order Cichliformes; family Pholidichthyidae; genus Pholidichthys; species Pholidichthys leucotaenia. Next base: position 241,994,967 of record CM035845.1, read on the forward strand.
AATCATTCAAAATCAAAAACTGTAATCTTTTCTGCTTGTCACTGTCACTCCCCAGCACGCAGGCCTGGCAAGCCTTTCCACAGCATCTCCTCGAGGCAGCCCCACATCGCCCCAGCATGCTTCCCGTGGCAGCCTTTTTCACCAGCATGGAGGACTTTCTTCTACCCCCAGATGCTCATCCCTGCTGAAGAGTAAGCACAAAAGATTAACTTTAACAATCTCATTTAACTGCATCATTTTAACTAACCTTTCCCCCCGCTCCCTGACTATAGGGTTGCCAGACTTTCGCATCTCCATTTTGCACATTTCCCTGCACAATCCTTGTAATAAAGATCATTGCTCACTTCTATTATCACTTTCTCCAGAGTCTGCTTTTTGGTCATACGCCCCAACCATAACAACCACGCAGTATTAGAATGGGGAATTTGCTATGTTGTCAAATGCAACAACCGCTCCCACAATTGGGGTGTGGAAAAAGATTGATAATGGCGTATGCTTTTTTTAACTTGAGGCAGCTGGACCCATCCATTGTGAATTGAACATGAGCTTCTAACAATTGATAGTTTTTAAACTGTTCATGGGAATATGCGCTCACCCCACAAACCAGGTAGACTACAAGTAAACAAAGAAGCGTGACCACGAAAATGGCTATGATGGCATAGAATGTAGCGTGGCATGATGTCAATGCCCATTCTTTATCGGGGTGATGTAGTGGGCTCAAGCCAGATTGAACTCCGTAATTCCTTCTCATGAACTTTGTTCCTTCATGTATGAACTTTTTGGACTGTAACATTGTTCCAGATTCATCTCCCCTCACAGGATCCAGACAAGACTCACAGCCTTCCACAACATATCTCTCTCTCTCTATCTCTCTTCAACACAGACTTTTAATTCCTCTGTGCGAGGAGTTGAAGAAAAAAGGCTCCCCACTGAGACCTTGGGAGTTGCATGACTGTACTCCTGAAGAGATGAACTGAGAAAAAAATCCACATGGACTCTGTCTGCATTATTTGTGTGTCATAAATGCCTCATTATGAATTCTTATAGAGTTGGCAAATCATTCAGTAATGTTGTTGTTGTCAAATTTGAACACTTATTCATGTAGGAATTTTCCCTGTTGTTCCCTTGAGTTTTGTCCTCATTAAATACTCAATACTCCCCCAGTGAGTCATATGACTAGTCAAACATAGAGCAACTCTCATTTGCTGAGACCTCCTAAAACTTCACCTACGTGACAAAAACTCAGCCTGAACTGGCCACACAAAAGATAATTGTTTCGCTTTTGTCCTCTAAGAGAGTTCTTTCTCTTTTCATTCGAGTAGGTTCATTTTGTCTTCTTTTAATTATTTACCTTTTGTTCTTATTAAAGACAAAAATAGAAAGATGTCTTTACCTTCTTAACATGTTTTGACTGTGCACTGCAGCCTTCATCAGAAGCGTCAGCTGATTGCTGCCAGGTGACATTTTATCAGCTGACTTTCATAGGCGGGGCCAGCCCAGCAGACTTGTCAGATCCACCGAGCCGGCCCCACTTTCCGCCGTCAGATGGTCTCTGGAGAATGTGGTCCCAGGTGTCGGAAAGCATAAAGGCCCCCTCATCTCGGTTCATGGTATCTTTTTCCCCACTTCCTGATTTCTATGGCCTCCTTGATCCAGCGTTTGTGTCTGTTGCTCTCTGATCCAATAATTTTTGCGTTGTCCCAGTCCATGATGTGATTATTTCTTTTGCAGTGATCTGATATTGCTGATTTTAATGTTTCTTGTTCTGCCTTTTCTTTTTGTGATCTTGTGAGTCGTCGTTGTGTTTCCTTCTCACATTCCTTCTGGTGTTCTTTTTTTCTTGTGGTGAATGATCTTCCAGTTTCTCCAATGTAGGTTTTGTTGCATGATCTGCATGATATTTCATATATTACATTGCATTTTTTGTCTTGTTCTATTCTCTCCTTGGGGTGTACTAATAACTGTCTTAATTGTTTGTGTGGTTTTACTGCTGTGTTTATTTATTTATTTTCATGATCCTTTGAATTGATTCCGTGATCCCTCGGATGTATGGTATAGTTATGGTGTCCTTGTTTTTGATTTTGGCTTTTGTTCTGTCTTATTTCCTGTTTGTTTTCTTTGTTTTTGACTTGCTGTTTCCCTTTGTTTATGGCCCATACTGGATATTGGCAGCGTATAAGTGCATGTTTTATGTGTTTTTCCTCCTTCTGTCTGTCTTCTTGGTCTGTGATGATGGTGGCCCGTTCATATAACGTCCTGACAACTGGTAGTTTGTGTGCTGTGGGGTGTTCTGATGTCTACAGTAGGTATTGATCTGTGTGGGCTGGTTTCCTGTATACTGTGATTTTTATGCTGCTGTCATCGTTGTGGTGGATTTTCATGTCCAGAAAGGCTATGGTGCCATTTTCCTCCTCTTTGTGTGTGAATTTTATATTCCCAGTGCTGTCCGTGCTATTCAAGTGGCCAGTGAGTTCTTGTGTGTGTCCTTTCCTTATTTTCTCCAGAATGTCATCCACGTATCTCTTCCAAAGGGTGGGTTTGCATTGTGTAGGTGTTGCTTTGATGGCTTTGTTTTCCAGATCCTCCATGAAAAGGCTGCTCATAATGGCTGATAGTGGGTCTCCCATTGCAAATCCTTCTTTTTGTCTGTAGAGTTTTCCTCTGTATTGAAAATAGGTGGATTCTGCAACAAATTGTAATAATTTGGATATGTCGTGAACTGTGAGATTGGTGCGTCTTTTAAGGGTACTGTCATTACTGAGGAGTTCTTGCACTATATGTAGTGTGACATCAACAGGTCTCTTTGTGAATAATGAAATGACATGTGAAATGAGGATCTCGTCTGATTCTATTTTTATATTTTTGAGTTCTTGTGCCAGCTCTTTTGAGTTTTTGCAGTGGAAATCTAATAGTCCAAGGAGGGGTTTGATGATTTCAGCCAGGGCTTTTGATAAATTGTATGTGACTGATCCAATACTGTCTATTATTGGCCGCAGTGGGATATCCTTTTTATGTATTTTTGGGGTTCCATAGATCTGGGGGGTGATGCTGGCTGTGAGTATCAGGTGATCATATGCGTCCTTTGTGATTTGTTTACTTTCTAATAGGGGTTTGGGAAGGGCTTTTAGCATTTTTTTCTTTTCTTCTGTGGGTTTTGTTTTAATGATTTCATATGTGCTGTCATCTGCCAACATGGCTCCCATCTGTTTTTCATATGCTTCCGTGTCCAGTATTACTGTCATTCTGCCTTTATCAGATGGGAGGATTGTGATTGTTTTATCTGTCTTGAGTTAGGTTAATGCTTTTTCTTCTTCTTTTGTAACATTGCTTTGTGGTAGTTTGGCCATTTTGAGGATTCCTGCCACTGCGTTCCGGAGTGATGCTTTTTCCCCTTGGTCCTGGATTTTTTTACATGCGAGTTCTGTTGCGAGGATGTATTCATCATGAGGTATTCTGGCTGGTGTGACGGCGAAGTTCAGTCTTCTGCTCAGCACTGTTTTCTCGGTGTCTGTAAGTGTGCGTTTTGACAAGTTTTTGACCCACTTAGTGTTTGTTTACGTGTGTGTTTGTCTTCGTCCGTTCTTCCTTTCTGACGAAGGCTGCAGTGCACAGTCGAAACATGTTAAGAAGGTAAAGACATCTCCTTTCTATTTTTGTCTTTAATAAGAACAAAAGGTAAATAAATTCTTTCTCTTTTGTCCGCTGCCTTCCTCAGGCCTCCCCAGGTCTGTGCCTTTTTGCTTTTGGTGGAGCTATGTGGGTGCCGCCATGCATGCTCACCCAGCTTGTCTTTCCTTCTCAGATCTTCCTTTTTGTATAAACTAAATTTTTCTGTAAAGCAGGGGCGGACTTAGTCCATTTGGTGTCGAAGGCAAAGACAGGAATGGGACTTTTTCTTTGTTCTACACTTTCTTTTTAGGCCTTATTGAAATCCTACCTGAAACTTATTGTCCTCAGAAGTCTTCAAATGATGAAATCATTCAGGCATCAGGAATTACATCCGTTGAAAAACAAAGAAGTTTAACAAATTGAATGTAGACTCTTATCTATTATAGAGACAAACAACAACAATTCACGTGGAAGATCTGTTGTTTGTTCACACTAGCCAATCCCTCCAGGATTTTGCGATATTGCGATCACACTAATTTTAACAAAATCAGGCCATTGCCACATCTTTTGAGTGACCTTGCAACTTTGTCTAATCACCCCAACTTTCCCGCAATTTTGGCCAATCCTCATAAACTTCCACCAATTTCACCAATCAAATTTGTCCTTGAATAGAACTTAAACACTCATTCTAACCAGTCAAATGTGTCACTGCACCACCTCACTTTCACCTTTACAGTAAGTATTAATGGAACACATAAGCAAAAAAACAGTGTGCAATTTAAAAAGAAACATTCACCCACAAGTTTTCCCACACCGTCCCATCCTCTATCTTCCCTGGCTCACCGGTAAACGTCTCCCCACGTTTCTGTCTTAACCACGTTTACAAAGTGTAGAGTTTGTGTTGAAAAGCATCTGCCTGCCTGAAAAGCACCCTGTAGTGGAAGCACAGATGAGGAGAGATGCCATAAAACCACAAACAAACGAACAAATCTAACACTACAGCCGGTGTTGTAACCTTTTTTACATCTTTAGAAGTAAAATCTTTACTACATCTTGTCAATGAGCTTTAAAGCTGTGGAATCTCCGGTCTGGACACGGCCCAGTGCGCGCCCCTGTCAAACCCCAAAGGAGATCCCCTGCTCCCGGTAAAACTCACAGTAAAGGAAAGATGAGTATCTGATGAGACAGGTTTGGTTCAAGACGCGCAGCAGATAGACAGACGGGTAGGAGTCAAGCACAGAAAGAGAGAGAATATTACGTAATGGTTTCAGAAAAAAAACGGAGTGGTGGCCTAGTTGGTAGAGCATCCGACCCACAACCGGGAGGTTGTGGCTTCAAATCCCGGCTAGGTCATACCAAAGACCATATAAAAATGGTACTTTCCACCTTTTAGCTTGATGCTCAGCATAATAGAATGGGGAAAAGAAAATTAACGCACAGAGTTACCACAGGACTGACCCCCCACTGTAGCTTTCAATACTCACAGTAGCTGTGTGGCCCCATATACCACATGGTGTCCCACATGGTGTGGGGGGGGGGGTAACTTTTCAGAAAAACACAGACTTATATAGACAATAAGCTACAGACGGATGGACAAAAGGATGGAGGCAAGGACCCTTGTTGGAGGTATGCACTCTCTTAGTGCTTTTCTAGTTTTATTTATTTGTGAATTATGAAAGTTAGGAATTGTATTAAATATTATTAATTTCCAGTTCTTTCACTATCATAATTGGTATGCGCATAATTTATGTTTCACTTTGACCTTAGTAAATGGCCACAAGCAACAATCTGAAATAAATGTAAAGACAGTGTGGGGAGACTAACAGAAGACATAAGAATTTAATATCCAAACATCATTGGATACAGCATGCTGCTGCAAAACAAATCTTGAGTAAAAGTCATTACATTATCTATCATAGCTTTCAATCACCCACATAATAGGTTACTAATTAACCTTTTCACTAGCAAAGATGTACGACCAATTACCTCTTTGGATTGGCACGGATTGTTGATCATGAAGATGGGGGGAGAGGGGTATTAACAACGGCTGGCAGACCAATGGCTGTGATGCTGCCTGGTGCTTGTCAGTGTAAACATCAGATTTTAAACTATAATTCTTATATGGCACTAGATCACATTCATGGATTAAGATATGCAAGTTCATCATTAATAATAAAACATCACTAACTGAACCAAGATATCTAATGACTAAAGTCTAGAATGGTAAATCTCTTTGATAAAGGTCATATGGTTAAAGACTTGGTAAGTGCCGCTTATATATTAATTCTGTTTCTGCTTGCTGCTTTGCTTCTCCAGTGTGCCTAATGTTGGTTGATGAAATTTCAAAGTCTGCCTTTGAAATAGATTTTTATTAGAAGACAACTATAGCTAGTTGTTATATGATAAGGCTGTTATGAGGATCAACTAATTGCATTTATATTTGTTGGAGTAAAAAATAAATTAATATTTGCATTAAAATAAAACTTGAAATAGGCTAAAAAAATAGATATATGCATAAAATGTCCAAAAAATAGAGATCTGGCAATGTTACATGTTTTGCTGTGTCACTGTTCAGACTGTGTCCAGTGTTGATTTTCCACACTAAACAAGTGACTACAGTGGAGATCAAAATTAGAGAACAATGTATTAATACTTGATTTATTCTGAAATATTGTTATTCTTCATTGTTCCATTGGCGTGGATTGGCAGCCACATTTCCATCAGTCAGCTACAGAAGTACAGTAGCTTACCACTATCAGTGTCGGTCTAGAGTGAATAAATAATTGACTCACTGTAAGTGCTTTGAGATGTCACTTGACATGTAAAGAACCATATAAGTCCAATCCATAATCCACTATGAACTGGCGGGTATTTTTTTTTTTTTTTTTTTTACATTTGTTATTCACAAAGAGCACGCAGTCCAAGGATGGATATTGGGGAACAGAGTTGGTTGGGTGGCCGACCCCAGTCCGTGGACCACTTGATGAAGGGGAACAGTCTGTCGGGTGGTGTGCCCAAGTCCATGGGCCACCTGGTGAAGGGAGACAGTCTGTTGGGTGGTCTGCCAAAGTCCATAGACCACCCAGCAAAGGAGGACAGTTTGTCTGGTGGTTGACCAAGGTCTGTGGGCCACCAGATTGAGGAATACCGGTCAGAAGCCCGGCCAAGGTCCAAAGCTGACCCAGCCACCACAATGGCTACCCCAGGGGGCTGATCTGGCAGCTACTCAGTGGTAGGAGTGTCAATGCTATCCTCCTGGGGCACAGATGGTAGGGTGTGTACCTCCTGCGGTGACATGGATCGTGAAAGTTGGACCCACTGGAGCACAGGAGGTGATAGTTGGATCCCCTTGTGGCACAAGAGGTGATGGTTGGAACCCCCGGGGAACAGGAGGTGAAGGGTGGACCAATTGGGGTGCAGGAGGTGAACATGGGATGCGGTTCTCCAGCAGTTTCAACCTCAACGTAGTCACCTCGGACGAAGGAGGAGAACATGAGGTTGGTGAGATGATATCACAGTCATTAGCAGCAGAAACTGATGGGGAGGGCCCAGAAGTGAGTGGGATCTGCACATGGGTTCCCCCACTAGGAGCAAGACAAGTCCTTTCTAAAATTGATGTTGAAAATAAGAGAAAGAGCACTTGCCTTGACTCTTTGTCTCCTGCTGCTGGGGTGATGGATGAAAGGGTGACTGGGGTGCACTGACCTCAGGATGAGATAGCTGGGGCATGCTGACCTCAGGATGAAATGCCTGTGAAGCACTGACGTCAGAATGTGACAGCTGGGATGCGCTGACCTCAGGATGAAACGGTGACTGAGGGTGAAATCCCTCTCCTACAGGAATCCCTCTACAACCTAGCCACCTCGGATGGGGGGGGGGGGGAGTGAAAACCACCTAAATGCACCATAACTGACACCAGTGGCGAGGGCTCAGCAACCCATGAGTGCCCGGGCTGCCAACCCCTGCCAGAAGCAAGGCAAGATCTACAAATTGATGGAATAATGATTTGTAACAATACTTGCCTTACTCCCTCCAGCTCAGTTGCCGGTGAATCCCCAGGTTGTGCTGCAGTGGATGAGGCAACCTCGGGTGAAACTGCTTGGGAGATAATTTTGCGGAAAACTGCAGGTGAAGCGGTCTCAGTAGACGCATGCACGTAAAGAGGAGCCATCTCTGCAGGGCTGTGGATGTAAAGAGGAGCAGTCTCTGCAGGGGAGTGCACATGGAGGGGAGCAGTCTCTGCCGGAGTGTGCACGTGGAGAGGAGCAATCTCTGCAAGAGCATGCACGTGAAGAGGAACAGTCACCGCTGGAGTGCTCACCCTCTCAGATGAGGAGGCCGTGGGGGTGGAGATGACCTAAGGACAGAGATGGAAAGCAGGGTGAGAGGTGGCAAAAAAAGAAGGTGGCAGCATTAACAGGTGGCGAGGGGCCAGAGACAGCAGGCGGCTGTGGCTAGGGACCCTCGATCAGAGCAAGGCAGTACCTTTCATTAATAGATGTTAAAACAAATGAAGGTACTTGCCTTGCTACACCCTCTGTCGCTGCTGGAGCTGCTGTTGGTGTAGAGATGATGGCCTCAGTGTGAGCTGCCGGAGAATCGACCTCAGTACGAACTGCTTAGACTGCGGCCTTGGGACAAGCTGCAGGAGCGACAGCCTCCAGATGAGCTGCAGGAGAGGCAGCGGGCGAGGCAGTCAGGGGAGGAGCAGCAGGTGAGGTTGTCATGAGCGAAGCAGCTAGTGAAGTGACTGAAGAGGAGCAGCAGATGAACTGGCCAGGAAACACATAGCAGGTGAGGCGGCCACAGGTGAAACAGCAGGTGGAACTCTCTGGGGGCGGGGGGTGCAGCTGCTTGAATTCTCTGGGGATGAGTAGGTGCAGCCGCTGGAGCTCTCTGGGGAGTGGTTGGGATGGGCTGGAGAGGAGTCAGGGGTGGGGCTGGAACAGAGCGCCAAGTGGAGCGGCATCTCTGTGTCTCACACCCGGTTCCCCGCATGTCAACCGAGTGCCATAAAAAAAAAAAAAAATCCCTCAGTTCTGTGGGAATAAACACAGGTGGCCATTTGGCTGTTTCTGGCGTGGAGACAGCTGGTGGTGCATGATGAGAGGCGCACCACTGATGTTGGTCCCTTTGTCGCTCTCTCCACCTCTTCTCATGAGCCCGAGATGGAGAGGCGGCTGGTGGCTGGGAAAAGGTGATGGAGGAGAAAAATTGTCAGTTCCTGTACCCAAGGAAGCACCAGCAGGCCTGGCGTGTTCTCCAGCACCCTCATAGCAGCTCCCTAAAGGTCAAACGCTCTCTCCCCGTCAGAGCAATTGCGAGCCATGGCAACCAGATCCCACTGTCATAGTTGGGGCATGATCACAGGATCATGCCTACGCTATATGTTCAGTTTTCTTCTGTTTTTCATCTGATTTGCATTTATTATGAGTATTTGATTGCATTTATTGCCGTCTGTGTTGCCCTGAGTCCCCTGTTGTTGTCTTCAGTGTTATCCCCTGTTTGCTCCTGGGTCTGTGCGGCTATTTGTTTAACTTTTTTCTCTGTCCTTCATGTTTTCCATACCTATTGCCATTCCCTGTGTCTCTGATTACCCTTAATTGTGCCCACCTGTTCCTTGTTGCTGTGATTATCCTTCCTGTCTATATGAAGAGTTATTTTGCAAAAACAGATAAGTCCAGTTGAGTTCAAAATGAGAAAAAAAAAAAAAACAAACACTTTTTCATCTGTAGGTTTATAGGTGTTAGTATTTCCAAATCAGCATCTAAGACATGGTCACTTGAAATATGAGTATCTCAGACATAATAAAGCAAAAAAAAAAAAAAAAAAATCAAACATCAACTCTGTTACTTTTTGGCAATTTATTAGTACTTTTTATTTATTTTTTTTTTGCAAAAACAGATTAGTCCACAAGCCATTCTTTTGCAAAAACAGACAAGTCCCAAAAGCCATGCTATTTTTCTGGAACATACTTGAACAAGATCCGTTTTTTTCCGGTTCCGGCGCCACACGAGTTGGCTGCCTTTTGCAACTGCCTTTTTTTTTTTTTTTAAATCTTCCTTCTTCTTTCTACACCTTTCAGTCTATATATATCACGGACACATAGATCACCCCAAAGGTCTCCTGAGTCGGTGGACGGAGCCTCTGTTTACAGCAGGAGATGATACAGCAGGGAAGAGCTAGCTAGCACTCAACCGCCACCCAGTGCTAACGGAGAAACTCGACATACCGGGGAACTGAATCGAAAACGACACGGGTGCTGGGCTGGAGTTTAGGCGGCAAGAAATATAAGACAGAATAATAAAGAGCGATGGCAAGAACCAAGCAGACCGCCCATAAATCTACTGGAGGAAAAGCCCCCAAGAAGCAGCTGGCCACCAAGGCTGCTCGGAAAAGCGCTCTGGCCACCGGCGGAGTGAAGAAGCCTCACCGTTACAGGCCCGGTACCGTGGCTCTGAGAGAGATCCGTCGCTACCAGAAATCCACGGAGCTGCTCATCCGTAAGCTGCCCTTCCAGCGCCTGGTGAGGGAGATCGCTCAGGACTTCAAGACTGACCTGCGCTTCCAGAGCTCTGCCGTCATGGCTCTACAGGAGGCCAGTGAGGCCTACCTGGTGGGTCTCTGCGAGGACACCAACCTGTGCGCCAGCCACGCCGAGAGGGTCACCATCATGCCCAAAGACATCGAGCTGGCCCGCCGCATCCGCGGAGAGAGAGCTTAGACTTTCTGCTGCACATCCACCAACCACAATGCTCCGCACTGTGTGTCTATAATATATATATTTATAGTAATATGTACATATGTATACTAGCTGCTCTTGTTTTTTCTTGCCTTCTGATTGTTGCTCTGAGTGTTGCTATCCCTGTGCTGTTGCAATCCTGGAATTTCCCCATTGTGGGACTAAATAAAGGCTTATCTTATAACATAGCTATAATAAAGCTATAATTCAAGATTAAAAGATTTTATTGTCAATACTACTATACGTACAGGACATACAGGAGAATTGAAATGGCGTTTCTCTCTCTCTTCATTGGTGTGCACAGTATAAAAAGAAAAAAAGAACTGCTGGGAAAAAAAAGAATTTCCTTCCCCATATAGTGTACTATATAGTGAATGCACTGCCAACGGAGCAGTGAGAGAAGAGCTTCACATCACAACATAACCTACCTTAAGGTATTTATATTTAATAATTCAACAAAACTTCACACCCCAAAGATCTGAACAGCTACAGACCAGTGGCCCTGACGTCCCACATGATGAAGACCCTGGAGAGACTGCTCCTTGCTCACCTCCGCCCCCTGGTGGGACCAGCGATGGATCCACTCCAGTTCGCCTACCAGCATGGCATTGGGGTGGAGGATGCGGTGATCTTCCTCCTTCACCGTTCTCTGTCCCACCTGGAGAAGCCTGGGAATGTGGTGAGGATCATGTTCTTTGACTTCTCCAGTGCTTTCAACACCATCTAACCGATGATCCTGAAGGACAAGCTGCTGTGCACAGGGGTGGACCAGCACCTGTCATCATGGATCCTGGACTACCTCACAAACCGGCCACAGTTTGTGAGAACCCGGACTGTGTGTCCGACACGATCATCGGTAGCATGGGGGCCCCCCAGGGAACGGTTTTGGCTCCCTTCCTGTTCACCCTTTATACTGCGGACTTCTCACACAACACAACACACTGCCATCTACAGAAGTTCTCTGACGACTCTGCGATCGTTGGCCTCATCTCCAACGGAGATGAAGCTGAGTACAGAGGGCTTATCCGGGACTTTGTGGACTGGTGCCATCGGAACTGCCTCCAGATCAATGCAAGGAAAACTAAGGAGCTGGTGGAGGGCTGCCGCAGGCAAGGACAGCCCCCCACAGCACCAGTAAATATACAGGGAACTGACATCGAGATGGTGACATCCTACAAGTACCTGGGTGTTCATCTGAACAATAAACTAGACTGGTCACACAATACTGACGCACTCTACAAGAAGGGACAGCGCAGGCTGTTCCTACTGAGGAGACTCAGGTCTTTTGGTGTACAAGGGGCGCTGCTGAAGACATTCTATGACACGGTGGTGGCATCAGCCATCACTTTTGGAGTGGTCTGCTGGGGCAGTGGCGTTACAGCAGCCGATCGGAAGAGACTGAACAAACTGATCAAGAAAGCTAGCTCTGTCTTGGGGCAGCGCCTTGACCCGGTGGAGGAGATGGGAGAGAGAAGGATGGTGGCTAAATTGTCATCTCTGCTGGAGTCTGAGTTCCACCCTATGCAGGACATACTGAATGCACTGAGGAGCTCATTTAGCTGTAGACTACATCATCTTAGGTGCACAACCGAGAGGTTTCGCAGGTCCTTCCTACCTACGGCTGTCAGACTGTACAACATAAGCAGGGCTGCTCACAGAGATAGCAAAAAGACGTGACAACTTAATAGTATTGAATGCATAAGATGCAATAGACTTACACAATGGTCCCCTCCGGTATACAACTAGGAAAATACCGGTCGCTACGGAGGGTGACAATATAGTATATGGGTACATGATCATACCATGTCGGATAACTAAGTAGACGGTTTTGCTGTTTCAATCCATCTAGCTACAATGCTCCACACTGTGTGTTTATATATTTACATATTTATTCCATCTAGCTACAATGCTCCGCATTGTGTGTGTTTATATATTCATATATTTATTCCATCTAGCTACAATGCTCCGCACTGTGTGTCTATATATTTATATTTATATGTACATATGTATACTCGCTGCTCTTGTTTTTTCTTGTCTTCTGATTGTTGCTCTGAGTGTTGCTATCCCTGCGCTGTTGCAGTCCTGGAATTTCCCCATTGTGGGACTAATAAAGGCTGATCTTATCTTATCTTATCTTAAAAACGATTTGATTTAATACGTATTTACTACAAATTATATGCAGGAATTCATTTCTTTTTTTTTTACCAGTTAGTCTGTTACATTTTACTGTCTCACGTGATGACATCATTAACCGTGCCACAAAAACAAGCCCAGTAGGGTTAAAAAGCGGTTAATTTTAATGCTATATTGAGTTTACTGTATAGTTCACTATATCTAAATTCACTATATAGCAAGTAGGGAGTGAGTGCGTGAACCTTCCAAACACAGCCAGGGAAATCAGTCAGAGCGAGCAGACCAGGAAAGCAGCCAAGATGAGTTATGTGACCCAAAAACCAAGCGCTGATTTGCCCTGTGGCGTTATCTGCTTTTGCTAAAAAAAAAAAAAAACGCTCCTGGTGTTTATCGGCTTTTGAAAAAACAAAAACAAAACATGAATTTGTAGTATCTATAACATAGGACATATTGGCTTTTGAGACAAAACGATTTGAACTTCTATAAGTAGGTAATGTTAACAGTTGTTTGATGCAAAGAGTGAAATTTTCATGGAAGTGGTGTTTATTGTTTTTTGCAAACAAACTCTTCATATATGTGTATTTTAGTCTGTGTGGTTCCAGTGGTTAGCACAGTGGCAGCACAACAAGAAGGTCATGGGATCGATTCCACCCTTGACCATCGTGGGTTCGATCCCACCCCCAGACCATCGGTGACCCTTCTGTGTGGAGTTTGCATGTTCTCCCCGTGTCTGCGTGGGTTTACTCCGGGCACTCCGGTTTCCTCCCACATGCCAAAAACATGCAAGTTAGGTTAATTGGCATCAAAACTGGGGATTCTAAATTGTCTTTAGGTATGGATGTGAGAGTGAATGGTTGTGTGTCTCTCTGTGTTGGCCCTGCGATGGACTGGCGATCTGTCCAGGGTGTACCCTGCCTCTTGCCCAAAGATGCTGGGATAGGCTCCAGCCCCCCCGCGACCCGAAAGGATTAAGCGGTAGAAGATGGATGGATGGATGGATGGTTCCCTTATGTCAGCATTTCAACACACACTCCTACCAAGCCTGTTTTGCATTCTCTAGCCTTGTGTGTTCCTGTTCTGCCAAGCCTGAGTTTTGTTTCTGTTTCTGTCAAAGAGCAGTTTTGATTTCCATTTCTGTGTGAGAATAAATAATGGTTTACCAGATTGTCTGGCATTTGGGTCCTCCTCTCCTTCCTTGCCCCGGTGGGGCAATAATAACACCAACAGTCTCTCCATGGCCAGCAGCTCCTCCTCACTGAGGTACCATACAGCCATCCCCGAGCAAACTCGTATCCGCTGGGTCCTTACTGGCAGCATCCTTCTGTCAGGGTTTGTGTCCAGGCTGGGCTGAAGAGAGGACCCAAAAGCTGTGACACTAATTGTGGATTTATTAATAAGAAAATAAGACTCCGCTCGTGGGCAGGAAACACAAAAGTGAGCAGACAACGGCAGGTGACACTGGCTGTGGTAATCCACATACATTGGAGCAAATAATAGCTCCAACAATGTGGTGAAGATAACATGGTGGTAACATAAGGATGGCGCGGGGATTAATGCCCATAGCCAAAATATATAGGGAAACGATGATTAGCAAAACAAGGGGTAGCTGTGAATGATTAACAATGTAGGAGGATAAGGCTAAACGGAAACTGCATTAAACTAACAGGAAGTACACAAAGAGTACCTTCAAAATAAGAGTCCATACAGAAATGATAAAAATGAATGGCAATAATGATACTACTACTACTACTACTACTTATAATAAAGAGTCAAAAAAGGGAACATAAGGTGTGGGCAGGGTCTAACCCTGTCCAGATCATGACACTAGATCCATCAAGATGATCTATAAGCATTTTCATAAATAATACAGCCTTTATTAAAGTGCTGTAAGTTTTACTTTTGGGTAAAAATTAAACTCAAGAATTACAAACTACTTGCAGAGAATTAGTACTGACAGGCTCAATGACCTGTCAATTTCCAACTCAGCTAGGGTGGCCAATGAGATTGTAGTGGCGGCCGGTACTAACCCCGGCACAGATTCTGACTCACTTGCTCAATAAATACCTTAATTTCCTCTATTCCTGCCTCTGTGTGTTTCTGTCCTGCATTTAGGTCCTTAGGTCAATCAGAGATGTGAAAGCTCCAAAGCATGGATCAACAATGTGTGGACTGCAGTATGCTAGGTTATGGAAAGAAGCAAGCAACAAATCAGGGCCATACATCAATAAATAGTGCAGTGTTCCCATATGTTTACTGTTCATCCAACTCATTTATCTATGTAATGGTTAAATATTAAAGGTAAAAAATCATAAGGGTGGGCGCTAGATGATGCTAAAGCTCTGATACTAACATGCCTCTCTAATTCTTGTCCTATGACTCGACATTCTGTAGGCTATGATCATATTGGCTGCTAGGAAAGCCAGTAGGACTGTGATGGAAAGACAACTTTATTGTCATTCAATCTGGACAGCCAATCATGTACAGTAGAATGAAATTATATTTCTCCTATGTGCAATGTCAGTCACATCTAGAATTGGAGGGGCCGCTGCCATGCAAGACGGGTCACAAACAACTTTCCTTCCCCCATTCTATCATGCTGAGCACCAAGATAGAAGGCAGGAAGTACCATTTTTGTATGGTCTTTTGTATGACCAAGCCTAGGCTTGAACCCATGACCTCCCGGATGTGGGGCGGATGCTCTACCACTAGGCCACTACTCCACCAGGAAAATTTGCAGACAACTACTGTGGTTGCTTGATTATGACATCAGAATACCCCAGAATCAATATCTGACCAGTTCTGTCCAAGTTAATAACAGTGCAGGCCATATGTCTTTCTCGAGAAGCAAGCCTTTTAATATTTTGACAGCCTATATGTGATTCATATTTTATTAGGTTGAAACAAAATATGGGACCTTTAACCCCTTGCACGCTGGTCAATTTCCCTAAAAATGCCTAAAAATAACGTACCCAAAGTAAATCAAAAGCTGTTCTTCAACCCTTTGCAGCATCTTCATGGGGTTGGTCTCATTTAAAAGAAAACACTTTGAATTTTTTGGCAAAACAGTCATAATCCCTCTAAGTGCTCCTGCCACTGAGTAACAGTCATCTAAACATACTGAACTTGAAGAAAATAAAGTTTGCCTGGGTTTTTTTTTAGATACAAATGCTTGCAAATAACACACAGCTGTCAGATAGTGGCTGGAAAATGCAACAGAAATGTAGAACCAAGTGTTATCCAGCTGAGGTCAAAATTTTGTAACAATACCACAAAAAATGAATATATTACACAACTTTTTTCTCAGGTTGTTCCCAGGCGTTTTTGAACTGTGCCAAATTGTGCCAAATGGCACAGTTTGGAAAAACTTCTATAACTTTTGAATGATCCAACATAGAAGTTTGATCTTGGGCTCTAATGAAAGGTGACACTCAGGGCTGTGTGTGTGTGTGTGTGGGGGGGGGGGTTGTTTATTCATTCATGAATGAATGAATGAACAAACATGCCCTCCACACACAAAGAAGCATGCCACGTAAAAAATGTGTGGCCTTTTTTTACAAGAAAAAATAACCTACAGTGCAATAAAAATTATACTAAAATATCTGCAATGTAGAGGACAACAACCCCCCCCTCCCGCTACAGAGGAGCGCGGCGCACAAAAAAACGGTCCGTCAATGGTCCGTCATGTGGCAATGACGCACGGTTGTAAATTACCGATCGGTCAAAAGTCATTTTTATTTCTATTTTCAGTGATAAAGAATAATTTAGCTTATAACACTCACCTGTCCACAACAGCAGTGTCGTTGGTGAACATCTGTTCCTCATTGTCAGACGAACATGACGCTGATCCGCTTGTTACAACTCGTGGTTCTGGTCACGCGACCCGGTCAAACCATGATTCCATTATTGCGGTTTTGCGCTTCCATGATTGCGGTTTTGGCGAACGATTTTTCAAAACAAATAAGAACAGTAGTAATAAAAAAAGACTGGCGGACGCTACAGTTACACACAGCGGCTTACACAAAACAGATTTTACGCACGGGACGCACGCTTTCAATCGTCGAACTTCTCTGCTTCAATTGGCTCGTTGTATTCGCAGTCGTTGGTAGGTGGGTCCTTCATGCTAGGTTTTCAATCATTGGTTCTTCAAGGTTTCAGAAACCCAATTTAAGGCTCTTATTAGTCGAATGAGAGGTCAGTCAAATCTAAACCAATCAAAGCATTCCTTTGACTTTCTGTTCGCAGCTGTGTCTGTAGTGGAAGAACGGAAATGCGGCTTTTTTTTTTTTTCAGTGCGCACTGAGACGCACAGTGCACACTAGGACGCACGAGGACACACTAGGACGCAGAGACGTGACCGCCCGCGGTATCCCGGAGTGCAAGAGGTTTTAATGTCTTCACATATAGAACATACATTCAAGGATAAGCTTATTATCCTTGACCTCCTTGACCTTATTATCCAAGACCTCTATCATTGTACCGGTGGCAAAGAAACCAGTTGTGTCCTGTTTGAATGACTATCGTCCTGTTGCACTGACACCAATTGTGATGAAGTGTTTTGAATGGCTTGTCAAACCACACATTACAGCCTGCCTCCCTGCATCACACGACCCGCTCCAGTTTGCATATCGTTCAAACTGCTCCACGGAGGATGCTATAGTCACCACCCTACACTCTGTCATCACCCACCTGGACCAGAAAGACACCTACGCCAGACTCCTGTACATTGATTTCAGTTCAGCATTCAACACCATTATTCCCCAGAGACTGATGGAGAAATTACTCCTTCTTGGTCTGAACACAGCCACATGTCTCTGGATCCTGGATTTCCTGACTGAGAGACCTCAGTCTGTCCGGATTGGAAACAACATCTCCAACTCTGTCACGCTGAGCACCGGATCCCCTCAAGGCTGTGTACTCAGTCCACTGTTGTTTACACTTCTAACACACGACTGTGTATCCAGACACGAGGGGAACCAGATTATTAAGTTTGCAGATGACACCACAGTGGTGGGACTTATTCAGAGGGATGAGGAATCAATGTACAGGGAAGAAGTGAGAGACCTGGAGGGCTGGTGCAGGGAGAACAATCTGGTGCTCAACGTGGACAAAACAAAGGAGATGATTATCGACTTCCGGCGGTCACAGCCTGAGCACGTCCCCCTCAGCATCGGCGGCCGTTTAGTGGAGAGAGTAGAGAACATCAAGTTCCTCGGAGTGCAGATCTCGCAGGACCTGACCTGGAGCAAGAATTCCTTGGAGATCAGGAAGCGGGCTCAGCAGAGACTGCACTTATTGAGGAAACTCAAACAGGCCTCTCTCCCCATCTGCATGCTCAGGACCTTCTACAGAGGTGTGGTGGAGAGTGTTCTGACGTACTGCATTGCTACATGGTACTCCAGCTGCAGTATGTCAGACAAAAAAGCACTGCAGAGGATAGTCAAGGGGGCTGAGAGGGTAATTGGAGTCTCCCTCCCCTTTGTCCAAGAACTTTTTTCAGAACCGTTGTAGGAGCAGGGGTTCCAAGGTTGTCATAGCCAGGAGCGGCACTGGGGTTAAGTGCCCAGTGCTCATAAAATGCTCCTTACGGCGTGCGTCTCGAAAAGCCTCTGACAACTAAGTCCAACTCCTAGCCTGCCCGTGTGGTTTAGTCTCTAAGCCCGGCGGAACTGCTTTTACTAATAGGAGAAGGGGCGAGGGCGGATCTCTGGCGCCTTAAAACCAGATGCTTCGGGTAGATGGTGGCTCGTCAACCTGGGAAGGTAGTTCATCTAGGGGAAGGTAAACCCTGATTTCAAACCTCCGCTGCCTTGCGGCACACCTGGTCATGGAAAGGCTTCGGGAGTCAACCCTGAGGAAAAATCCGGAGTTGGAGCCCCTAAGGCAGTTCCCTGTTGTGCTCAACATCGTTCTGGCAGCTCCTGCGACGGCGCTGGTGTCAAACTATAGTAGCCCTGCTGTTCCTTTGGATTCATCAGTGACGTGGAGAGGGGGGACATGCTGCATGGGTAACATCTTGTCCTCCATATCTTCCTGCCCAGGCTTGAATCCTACCAACGCCCAACGCTGGAAGGTAGAACACCGGTGCACATCGGCCTGTTCAGCCACAGGCGGTGCTGTTCCAGCAGAGTAGACATTTAGGATTCTCTTCCATGGTCATCATAGACCGATGGAGGCCGACGACCTGTAGGAGCA
Organism: Pholidichthys leucotaenia; assembly: GCA_020510985.1. NCBI lineage: Eukaryota > Metazoa > Chordata > Actinopteri > Cichliformes > Pholidichthyidae > Pholidichthys > Pholidichthys leucotaenia. The sequence goes on from CM035845.1 coordinate 242,013,643, forward strand.
GGGCACTGAACCCTGGACCGTTCTCACCCTCTGCATAAACACTTTGAACTTCTTCCATCTGGTAAACGATTCCGGAGCATCAGAGGCAGAACCACCAGACTGATCAACAGCTTCCTTCCACAAGCTGTCAGGATGCTCAACAGTTGACCCGGAATCTCTCATACGCACTACTGCACCTACGGACATTTTGTATATTATTTGGATATTATAGTTAGTTAGTTGTTTTTTGTTTTTTGTTTTTTTCCCCCCAAGTATGTCTCAGGGATGTGTGAATGGATGTGGGGGTGGGGGTGGGGGGTGGAGCTATGTGGGGGTGTCTTAAATCATGCTGCTTCTATTTATATGGATGCCAAGAGAAGCGCAATTTCATCTTGCCTGCACTACAGTTGTATAAGATAAGATAAGCCTTTATTAGTCCCACAACGGGGAAATTCCAGGATTGCAACAGCACAGGGATAGCAACACTCAGAGCAACAATCAGAAGGCAAGAAAAAAAACAAGCAAGCAAGAGCAGCTAATAAACATATGTACGTATTACTATAAAATATATATATATACACACACACACAGACACACAGTGCAGAGCATTGTAGCTGGATGGAATAAATATATGAATATATGAACACACAGTGCAGAGCATTGTAGCTAGATGGAATAAATATGTAAATATATAAACACCCACAGTACGGAGCATTGCAGCTAGGTGGAATAAATATGCAAGTATATAAACACACACAGTGCGGAGCAATGTAGCTAGATGGAATAATATGTAGATATATAAATATATAAACACACCCAGTGCTGAGCATTGTAGCTAGATGGAATAAATATGCAAATATATAAACACACACAGTGCAGAGCATTGTTGCTAGATGGAATGAAACAGCATAACCGTCTACTTAGTTATCCTACATGGTATGATTATGTGCCCATACATATTCTCACCCTCCATAGCGACCGGTATGTTCCTAGTTGTATGCCGGAGGGGACCATTGTGTAAGTCTATTGCATCTTTTGCATTCAAAAAACTATTAGTTTGTTACGTCTTTTTGCTATCTCTGCGAGCAGCCCTGCTTAGGTTGTACAGTCTGACAGCCGTTGGTAGGAAGGACCTACGAAACCTCTCGGTTGTGCACCTGGGATGATGTAGTCTGCTGCTAAATGAGCTCCTCAGTGCATTCAGTATGTCCTGCATAGGGTGGAACTCGGACTCCAGCAGAGATGACAGTTTAGCCACCGTCCTTCTCTCTCCTATCTCCTCCATCGGATCAAGGCGCTGCCCCAGGACAGAGCTAGCTTTCTTAATCAGTTTGTTCAGTCTCTTCCTATCGGCTGCAGTAATGCCACTGCCCCAGCAGACCACTCCAAAAGTGATGGCTGATGCCACCACCGTGTCATAGAATGACTTCAGCAGCGCCCCTTGTACACCAAAAGACCTGAGTCTCCTCAGCAGGAACAGCCTGCGCTGTCCCTTCTTGTAGAGTGCATCAGTATTGTGTGACCAGTCTAGTTTATTGTTCAGATGAATACCCAGGTACTTATAGGATGTCACCATCTCGATGTCTGTTCCCTGTATATTTACTGGTACTGTGAGGGGCTGCCCATGCCTGCGGCAGTCCACCACCAGCTCCTTAGTTTTCCTCGCGTTGATCTGGAGGCAGTTCCGATGGCACCAGTCCACGAAGTCCTGGATAAGCCCTCTGTACTCAGCTTCATCTCCATTGGAGATGAGGCCAACGATCGCAGAGTCATCAGAGAACTTCTGTAGATGGCAGTGTGTTGTGTTGTGTGAGAAGTCCGCAGTATAAAGAGTGAACAGGAAGGGAGCCAAAACCGTTCCCTGGGGGGCCCCCGTGCTACTGATGATCGTGTCGGACACACAGTCCCGGGTTCTCACAAACTGAGGCCGGTTCGTGAGGTAGTCCAGGATCCATGATGACAGGTGCTGGTCCACCCCTGCGCACAGCAGCTTGTCCTTCAGGATCATCGGTTGGATGGTGTTGAAAGCACTGGAGAAGTCAAAGAACATGATCCTCACCATATTCCCGGGCTTCTCCAGGTGGGACAGAGAACGGTGAAGGAGGAAGATCACCGCATCCTCCACCCCAATGCCATGCTGGTAGGCGAACTGGAGTGGATCCATCGCTGGTTCCACCAGGGGGCGGAGGTGAGCAAGGAGCAGTCTCTCCAGGGTCTTCATCAAGTGGGACGTCAAGGCCACCGGTCTGTAGCTGTTCAGGTCTTTGGGGTGGGAAGTTTTTGGTACAGGTACCACACAAGATGTTTTCCACAGCTGTGGTACCCTCCCCAGTTTCAGGCTCATGTTGAAGATATACGTCACAATCCCACACAGCTGGTCTGCACAGGACTTGAGGAGCTTTGCGCTGATGCCGTCCGGTCCCGGCGCCTTCCTCGCCTTGATCTTCCTCAGCTCCGTCCTCACCTGGGTCCTGGTCAGGGTCAGGATGGGGGGCTGTGTGTTGGGAGTGGGGGGGTGTTGGTGGAGTGGGGAGTGGGCAGCAGGACTTGATTTCTTTAGAGGCAGCAGTGGTTGTTGTGCAGTCAGGGGGGAGGGCGGTTGGTCAAATCTATTGAAAAACAGATTCAGGTTGTTCGCCCACTCCCTGCCCCCTGTGGCCTGGGGGGAGGTATTCTGGAGCCCCGAGATGGTTTTGAGGTTTCTCCAGACCCCGCTGATGTCGCTCTGTTGCAGCTTGTCCTCCATCTTCTTCCTGAAGCTGTCCTTGCCTTCTCTGATCTTTCTCCTCAGCTCCCTCTGTACGGACTTCAGCATCTCCCTGTTCCCTGACCTGAAGATCCTCTTCTTCTCTCTCAGAAGTGTTTTTATCTCAGGGTTGATCCAGGGTTTGTTGTTTGAGTGACGCCGTATGGTCTTGGTGGGAACGGATTTGTCCACACAGAAGCTGAGGTAGCCCGTGAAGGTGTGAATGAGGCCATCGATGTCCTCACCATGTGGATCGCAGAGCTGCTTCCAGGCGGTGGCTTCAAAACAGCCCTTTAGGGTGTCAATTGTCTCCTCAGACCATAACTCCACAGTGTGCATGGCCGGAGGTTGTCTGTGCACTAGGGGTTTGTACACCGGCCGGAGATGAACCAAGTTGTGATCCGATCTCCCGAGTGGGGGGAGTTGTGATGAGGTGTACGCCTCCTTAGTGTTTGCGTAGAATAAATCCAGTGTTTTATTGTCTCTAGTGTGGCATGTGACATACTGGGTGAACGTGGGTAGAATGGGAGACAGTGAAACATGGTTGAAATCGCCTGAGATGAGGAGAAGAGCATCTGGGTGTTCTGTCTGCAGCCTGCTGGTTACTGAATGGATGACGTCACGTGCTGTCCCAGCGTTCGCCGTCGGATTTGCATAAACAACAATGCAGATCACGTGTGAGTGTTCTCTCGGGAGATATGTAGGCCTCATGCTAACAGCTAGCAACTCAATGTCTTTGCTGCAGTGTCGTTGTTTAACAGTGATATGTCCCGGTCTGCACCAGTTGTTGTTAACATACATTATCACTCCACCGCCCCTAGCCTTGCCACTGTCTGGTGTTCGGTCAGCTCGTATCATGTGAAAACCCTCCAGCTCAATGTTAGCATCTGCTGCTAGTTCAGTTAGCCACGTCTCAGTAAACAAAAGGAGAGAGCACTCCCGGTATGTGCTATCATAACGGGAGATAGCCGCTAGCTCATCTAACTTTCCCAGTATCGACCGTACATTTCCCATGACAACAGATGGAAGGGAGGGTCTGTACCTTATATTTTTTGTCCTCCGCCTTACTCCAGCCCGGCAGCCGCGGCGTTTTCGCCTCAGTTCTCTCGGTATGTCGAGTTTTTCCAATGGGACCGGGTGGCGGTTGAATGCTAGCAGCTGTTCTCTGCTGTATCGTATCCTGCTATAGACAGTGGCTCCGTCCACCGGCTCAGGAGACATTTAGGACGATCTGTGTGTCCGTGATATAAGTGGGGTGAAAAAAAAAGACGGATCAAAAGAGAGAGGAAGGGAAAAAGACTCGGAATCGCAATAAGACAGTAAAGTTTGATTTGATTAGATTTGATTTGATATTAGACATTTAGGGTTGCTAATAAAGGATGTTGTTACCTCACAGTCCATTTATTTCTATGAATGAGATATCAAAATCATCTTAATAGTATTTAATAGAATTTCTTAATTTTAATCAAATTTCTTGATATCTGAACTCAGGGTAAAACTGTTAAAACTTGAAAGTTCAAATCACTTCATATTATAAATCCTTAATCCCCACCCCTACAGATATAAATGCATCACAAAAAAATCCCCATACTTTGCTTATATTCCAGTTTAACACAGTGGTGGACTGTAATAATAATAATAATGGATTAGATTTATGTGGCACTTTACATGTCAGGTGACATCTCAAAGCGCTTACAGTGAGTCCATTATTCATTCACTCCAGACAGAAATTGATAGTGGAAAGCTACTACTGTAGCCACAGCTGCCCTGGGGCAGACTGATAGAAATGTGGATACCAATCCGCACCAACGGCCTCTCTGACCACTACCAAACATTTATACACATTCATACCCAGTATCACAGACACTGGAGGCAAGGAGGGTAAAGTCTCTTGCCCAGGAACACTACAGCAGGATGGCTGGGGACAGCGGGATTCAAACTGCAATCCCTCTGGTTATTGAACGACCCACTCTACCACCTCGGCCACTGCTGCCCACATTTCCCTCCTCTGTTCCATTTTTGCTGAGCACCAAGCTGGACAGCCGGAAGTTCCATTTTTATATGGTCCTTGGCATGACCTGGCCGGGACTTGGACCCTGACCTTCCGGTTGTGGGGTGGATACGTTACCTCTAGGCCACCACTCTGTAAACTGTAAAAGTAGGCATGTGTTTTATTGTATTCGGGATGTGAGATGATGAAATAACAGAATCATCTCATTGTCACTGCAGCTGCCAGAGCTGAAACACGCATATTCCATTAGCATTCAGACTGCATGCGGCTCTCAGTGTCCTCACAGCATAATGGAACATGATGGACACATTCCCCATTGAAACCATGACTCATTCACATGTATAATGCTATGAGATAAAGTCAGAGACTAAGGCTGTATCTGGCTGTTAAGTGTAAATATGTGTTCTTAGTACATTAGGGCCGGCCTTTTTGGCACCCTAGGCAAGATTAGGGTGCACCCCCACTTGCATAAACATGTGCGCGCACACACACACACACACACACACACACACACACACACACACACACACACACACACACGCACATCCACACACACACACACACACACACACACGCACATGCACGCAGAATATAAAAACTAAACAAAATTGTTTTCAAATCACAAATCTGTAGGTAGATTAAATAGAATGTAATCTTTACCAGAAGAATACTTCTTAATCACAGCAGTTGGGTGAGATGTAGGTCTCTTAAGTTAATCTAAAGCTTCATTTTTAATCATGATCACTTTATAACTCTCACATAGAACACATTGAGACAAGGGGGATATAAATATTTTTCATTCTTCTCATACATTTTTCTGATTAAAATTTACATAACATCCTGCAGGAAGATATTGGTGATGTATTATTCATATCAGACAACCTTTAAGCATTTAATAGAATCTTGTCTGAATGCTGACATATATACAAGTGCATATTTAGATCAGTATGCATGTAAGCATGACAAATAACCAAAACCACACAATGTTTTGAGGAGAAAATATCTTCATTCAGATTAGGATACAGAAAGGTAAATAGACAAAACTGAATTTGATCAAGAGTTTCCCAACAACAACCAGCATAGTGATATGCTCCACCATTTGGCAGAACTGTATAGATTACTCAAGGCAGCACTGACAAGAGGTTATGATGCAAAATACCATGAAATAGCATTTTTGTTTACTGTGCGATCTGGTATTGACCCTACCCGTAAAGTGCCTCAAGGGAATGTGTTAATGTGACCAACAACAACGCTTTTTAAATCAATGTCTTCAGTAGTAGGGGAAAGAGGGCACAAAGATGAAAATATCAAATAAATTGATGCCAGTACAATATAGCCAGTGAAGCTGTAAAACTATAACTTTTTGCAATGCTGCATATGCTGTGGTTGTTGTAGTGTAGTCATACTAGCATATTGGAGGATGATATTTCAGTTTGAAATTGAAATTAGTTTTTCTTTCTATACAGGACAGTTTCTCAACAGCAGTCACCTAAAGATGCAAATAAAAATGACATGGTCTTTCCTCAAGATAATCTGACATCAATCAGCAATCCCAAGGCAACCGAGCAGGAAGAATTATATTTTAACAGTGAAAGAATGAAAGAACAAACAAAAGAAATATTTTGGTTTTCATAAGGTGAATCTATTAAATGACCTCTAAAGACACTTGATATCAACAGACCACTCATTGAAATCTATAAAAAAGACCAATGTTAAAAAAGGAACTCTCCCCCATTTTCTGGAGCACACAATACATCTCCTCCAGCCCACAAGCCTGCTAAGATCATAATGTCATTTACCTAAGTACAAAAAGGAGGGGGTGCATTTATTTAAAAAAGAAAATACTAAAATATACTTCAATAATAAATTGTTATTAATTGCTAAACTTTAGAGAAATTTTAGCAACATTTAATTTCATTAATAATAATGCATCAGATTTATATAGCACTTTTTCATAAACACTCCACAATGGTACATTATTCATTCACTCCACAGACAATGGTAGGGGTAAGCTACTACTGTAGACACAGCTACCTGGGGAAGACTGACAGAAACATGGTTGCCAATCTGTGCCAATAGCCTCTCCAACCACTATCAAACATTTAGACACATTCGTGCCCAGTGTCATGGACACTGAAGGTAAGATGGGTAAAGTGTCTTGCCCAAGGACACAATGGAAGAATGGCTGAGGAGAGCGGGATTCGAACCGTCAACCCTCCGGTTATTCGATGTCCTGCTCTACATCCTGAGCCACTGCTGCCCACATTTCCCTTCTCCATTCTATTTTTGCTGAGCACAAAGCTGGACAGCAGGAAGTTCCATTTTTTTTTTAAATGTCTTTGGCATGACCCGGCCAGGACTTGAACCCCAACCTCCCAGGTATTTCCTTTTGCTATTATGCTGTGTGTGTTTCTGTCATTTTGGCGATCCACCGTCATGCTGCTATTACACTGTAATTTCCCAGTTTGGATCAATAAAGTACATCTATCTATCTATCTATGTGACCCTAAAATTTAACAAAAACACTGCTCCCAAAATAGTTTTCAAACTTCCCTTTTAATTATTTTTTTTCTTTCCTCCTTTATTTTTAAATGGTTAGAGAGGAAGTCAATGCTTATACTCTCATCAATATAGTCCTTTTCGTTATAGAGTAGTCAATGTGCACAACTAATACCAAACTGCTCCTGTATTATCTAGTGTTTCAGTATGTAAAACAAACAGATCTACTTTTAAGAGTACAAGGTCCCCTCTTTTTGGCAGAACAAAGAGAACTGCCCTCCAACAGGACAATGGCAGTGACCCCCCCCCCCCCCCCCCAAGCAAAGCATTCAGGGATCATTTCATGAAGGTCTCCTCCAATGTTTTATCAAAACTGTTCATAAAAGTCTGTAATGAGACCATGGAGTCCTGGCGCTCATCCAGAAGCCATCTGATAAACAGCCCAAGTTAGATCCTCCAAACTGAGCTCTTGAGCCAGATCACGTTCATCATACAACCTCAGTTGTGGAAGCCTATGAAGCATTTACTGTATGCAGCACACTCTGGACTACAGTGGATCACTGCACACAGTCTGGTGTAATAATCCACAGCACAACTTCTCATCTTTTCAGGATCTATAATCACTGTGGGGAGCGTGAAATGAAGAAGCTGAATTGTTTCATAATTCAGATTTTAATGTTGTAGTCACATCCCCAACATATCTCTCAGAAACAGAAGAGGCTGAACTCAGTCAGGACCCCCTTATTTATACATACAACATCAAAAGCCAAATCACACATCCTTGTCGAATCACCTTATTGATCATAACTCCCCCTCAATGTCCTTCAGTCCTCCTTCAGTCCTCCACCTGGCCCCAGGGGGTCAGGAAGTCCTTTCAGGTCCTTACCGCCGTGTCTCCGTCTCCCTGCTGCTCTCCACAGGCGGTCCAGACCTATTGTCCTCCTCTAAGACGTGAGGTCAGTCCACATATGCAATCTTAAACATCCCCTTGTGCTTATACATATGTAGGCATAAATACATGAGCCACAGCCCCCCCCCCAAACGTCGAAGAATGGACAATATATTCGGGTTCACAAAATATGATGACATCAATGGCATAACTATACAACTTGATCACATTAAAAAAATTCAGCGACCACATCAACAGCATAGTCTATACAGCATGATCACATTAACAATTCAGTGATAACGCCAACAGCATAGTCTACACAACGTGCTCGCATTAAAAAAAAATTCAGTGATAACACCAACAGCATAGCTTATGCCACATGATCACATCAAACATCAGTCTGTATGTCGTCTGGGTTTCAACCGTCTTCCGAATCTGCTGTACGCAGGCCTCGTCGTCCCAGCGGTGCTGTCCTGCAAAGAATCTGCAGCCTGAGGAAGAGAGTGGTTATTTGATCCCTGCGGGGCGTCCGGGACGTGTTCCCTGGGGGGTCTGCCACGTCGAGGTGCCCTCACCACCAGTACAGACTCGTCGTTCATCACAGTCGCAGATTAAGGGGGGCATACCGGTTTGCAAACACCTGCTCTCCAGCCTTAACCCTGTTGGTCCAGACTGGAGTGCGCGCACGTCCGCATCACTACCCTGTTCCGCTGCCATGGCCGCGTAATCTATCCCTATGTGAACTGGGGCCGCGTACGCTTCCGTGTTGCTCTTGTGCCCTGCGGCTGCGGTAGTATGATCTGCCTCCGCGTGCCCTGGTGATGTCACGGCGCGGGAGAGGCAGTCTGCCACAGGGGGTCAGGAAGTCCTTTCAGGTCCTTACCGCCGTGTCTCCGTCTCCTTGCTGCTCTCCACAGGCGGTCCAGACATATTGTCCTCCTCTAAGACGTGAGGTCAGTCCACATATGCAATCTTAAACATCCCCTTGTGCTTATACATATGTAGGCATGAATACATGAGCCACAATCACCATTCTGTCAGGGACCTTCAGACATTTCATTTTCCTCCTACAAATACTGCGTTCTGCATTAAAGAAAAGGAACATCCAAGTCCTTGATATATAGAAAGTGGGATCAAACAAAAGTGTCCTTCACTCTTGTCCCCCCCCCCCCCCAAAAAAAAAAAAAAAAAAAAAAATCTTAGCTCCTTCCTTTTATTGTTTGGAAAACTGTTGGCATCAGGGTTTGGTTTCATGACACTCTTAAAATTTTGAAATGAAGCTCCGAGCTGTGTGGAGTAAAAATAGATGTATTGTTGGCAAAACATGCATATCTGTGTCTTCCCAACCTCCCCCCAATGCTTCAGAAAAGCAAAATTGACTTTCTCAGATCTCTACCTAGCCCAAAACATTCAAAACTGCTTATTTACCTTTTGTTCTTATTAAATACAAACATAGAAAGATGTTTTTACCTTCTTTTCATGTTTCAACTGTGCACTGTAGCCTTCGTCAGAATATCCAGTATGGGCCATAAACAAAATGGTAAATAGCATTCACTTATACAGCAAATCACTTTTTCACTTTTATTCTCATCTCTTGATGACCAGAGCGCTTTACAGATCCTGCTATCCACCCATTCACACACACATTCACACACTGATGGTGGCATGCATAACATGGCGCTTCCAGACCCACCAGGAGCAGTTAGGGGTGAAGTGTCTTGCCCAGGGACACAACGGCAGGATATCCGGGGAGAGCGGGATTCGAGTCGCCAACCATGTGGTTATTGGATGACCTGCTCTACCTCCTGAGCCACTGCCGCCCCAAAGGGAAACAAACAAACAAACAAAGAGAAACAGCAAGTCAAAAACAAAGAAAACAAACAGGAATCAAGACACAGAAAAAAGCCGAAATCAAAAACAAGGACACCATAACTATACCATACATCCGAGGGATAACAGAACCAATTCAAAGGATCATGAAAAAATACAAAATAAACACAGCGGTAAAACCACACAAAAAATTAAGACAGTTATTAGTACACCCCAAGGACAAAATAGAACAAGACAAGAAATGCAATGTAACATATTGTGACGTAAGCAGGGTTCACACAAAGAAAATGGAGCAGATGGTTGTTATCAATGGGATTTATTTTTCACACACACTGAGCACAGGCAGGAGGGGAGGTCATTCTCCCAGACCTCCGTTTAAATCACGGTTACACACACATAACGTTTTCAACTGGCAAAGCATGCTGGGAAATCCCTGCCCCCCTTAACATGGCCCCAACGTTACACTGCCCCCCCCCCCGGACTGGTTTCTGTCCCCAGAAAAATTAAAGTCCAATTTAAAAGTCCAATACAAATTCATCCAGGTGTCGGGGCGGTCTTCGGCGCCGGCGGCCAACACGTACAGGCCCCCTAGTGTCCATCTGGGTCTCAGTCGGGGTATCGGGCCAGGATGGAAGCTCCGGTTCGTCCACCAGCGGTGCAGATGGCCGATACGGGGCGAGACGGTCACGATGAAGGACCACAACCCGGTCCCTTTTTCTAAGCCTCACCCTGTACACCACATCTGACAGTCTCTCCAGGACCACGCATGGCCCCGACCACTGGCTCGCCAGCTTCGGTGATCATCCTCTCTTCCTCTCAGGGCAGAAAACCCAGACTTGATCTCCCGGTGCAAAGTCCCTCCCCTGGCAGCGGGAGTCTTACGCTCGCTTCTGCCGGCCCCCTGCCGCTGCCAGGGCCTCTCGAGCCAGCTCGTGCACTGTGTGGAGACGTTCTTTCAATTCAATTCAATTCAATTCAATTCAACTTTATTTATATAGCGCCATTTCACAACAACAGTCATCTCATAGCACTATCAACTGTAAGGGGAACCCCCACAGTTGCAGAAAGACCCCAGCAATCAGGCGATCCCCTGTGAGCAAGCACTTGGCGACGGTGGAGAGGAAAAACTCCCTTTTAACAGGAAGAAACCTCCAGCAGAACCAGGCTCAGGGAGGGGCAGTCATCTGCTGCGACTGGCTGGGGGGTGAGGGGATAGAGAAGAAGAAAAGAACAGACATGTAGAGAGCAAACAGCACGATGGGGACTCAATCTATGGGAGAGAACAAACAGATGCAGGTGCACCCCTGCATCCAAACATGAGCGCCGCAGGGGTGCACCGGGTAGATTCCTGAGCTGCCGTCCGGTACGCCCACAAAACAAAAGGCAGGTGCAGGTCCCAGTCTCACTGTCGCTGGTCCACTAGGATAGCGAGCTGGGTGGTGAGGGTCCGGTTGAATCGTTCGACCAGGCCGTCGCTCTGTGGATGCAGTGGGGTGGTCCGGGTCTTCCGGATGCCCAGCCGTTTGCAGACCTCTCCGAAGACCTCCGCCTCGAAGTTCCGACCCTGATCGCTGTGCAGCTCCTCCGGTGCGCCAAACCGACAGAACATTTCATCCACCAGCTTTGATGCCGTCGTAGCGGCGCTCTGATCCGGGACCGCGTACGCCTCTGGCCACTTAGTGAAATAATCCATCGCGACCAGCACATAGCGGTTCCCCCGGTCCGTGGTCGGGAAAGGGCCCAGGATGTCCACTCCCACTCGCTCCATCGGTGCTCCCACCCGGTACTGCTGCAGGGGAGCGTGGGATCGCTGAGTTGGTCCCTTCTGAACTGTGCATGTGTCGCAGCGATGAACGTGGAGCTCCACGTCCTGATGACAACCGGGGCAGTAGAACCGGGCCCGAATGCCCTGCAGCGTCTTTGTCACTCCGAAGTGGCCTGCTCCTACCAGCCCATGAACCAGCTGGAGTACTTTGGGCCGGAGTCGATGAGGAACCAGCAGCTGCCAGACGTGCCGCTGCCCAGCTGGAGTCTGCCACTGTCGATACACCACGCCCTCGTGGCAGCGGAGGTTGGCCCACTGGGAGTGCAGGGCCTTAGTCTCTGGGTCCAGTGGTGACACAACCTCCCAGGCGGGCCGCTGTCCTGCGTCCAGCCACTGCCGAACCCGCAAAATAACCGAGTCTCTGTCCTGCTCACTCTGCAGCTGCTGCGTGCCAAGAACCTCTGTGACGTCATCGCTGGGGAGAGCTGCCTGATCATCTGAGGGGCTGTGCGTCGCTGCGTGATTCCTGCTCGCAGCGGCTTGGAGAGCGGCAGCTCGTGGGGCGGTTTGGTCCCGATCTTCAGCCCGTTGGCAGTGACGACACTCCTCTGTCGCACAGGGGCACCGAGACAGTGCGTCAGCGTTGGCATGGAGGCGGCCTGCCCGATGCACAATCTGGAAATTATAATCCTGCAGTGCCTCCAGCCATCTCGCCAACTGTCCATCCGGTTCTTTGAAGTTTAACAACCAGGTCAGGGAAGCGTGGTCCGTCCTGAGCTGGAACCTCCCCCCGTACATATACGGGCGGAAATGACGCAGTCCTTGAATGACAGCCAGCAGCTCTCTGCGAGTCACACAGTAATTTCTCTCGGCTCTGCTGAGAGTGCGGCTGAAAAAAGCGACTGCCTGCTCTCCGTGTTCTCCCTCCTGGGATAGCACCACCCCGATGCCCTGGTTGCTGGCGTCCGTGTCCACGATGAAAGGGCGGTTCGGGTCGGGATATTGCAGGACGGGGGCTCTGATGAGCGCTGCGCAAAGCTGGGAGAAAGCAGCAGCACAGCTGTCACTCCACTGGAACGTGCGTCCTTTCTGCGTCAGCTGATGCAGCGGGCTGGCGATGGTGGCAAAGTCTTTCACAAACCTCCTATAATAGGAGGCCAATCCAAGAAAACTCCTCAGTTCTCCGATGTTCCGCGGAACTGGCCAGTCTCTCACTGTTGCCACTTTTTCCGGGTCGGTGGCGACCCCCGCTGCGCTGACGACGTGGCCCAAAAAGGTGGTCTCCCACCAAAACAGGTGGCATTTCTTAGGGTGTAACCGTAGCCCCGCCTGCTGGATGGCTCCCAGCACCTCTCGGAGATTTGACAGGGCGCTGTCAAAATCAGCTGCATGCACCAGCAGGTCATCCAGGTAAACAACGCAGCGACTCCGGGGCACGTGAGCCAGCACTCGCTCCATCAAGCGTTCAAAGGTGGCCGGGGCGTTGCAGAGTCCAAACGGCATCACTTTAAACTGGTACAGTCCCTGCCCGATGGAGGAGGCTGTTTTCTGGCGGGCCTCAGGTGACAGCTCTATCTGCCAATAGCCGCTGCGTAGATCCAGCGAGCTGAACCAGCTGGAGCCGGCGATGTGGTCCAGTGCGTCATCGATGCGGGGCAGGGGGTAGGAATCTTTCCTGGTGGCGTCGTTCAGGCGTTGGTAATCCACACAGAACCGCCACGACCCGTCCTTCTTCTTGACCAGCACCACCGGCGCCGCCCAGGGGCTGCTGGAGGGCTCAATAACATCTGCCTCTAGCATTTCTCGCACTTTTTGTTCCGCCGCTGCCCGCTTTGAAAAGGGCAGCCGGCGAGGGTGGAGTCGAATCGGCCTGGCCTCACCGGTGTCGATCTCGTGCTGCACCAACCCGGTCCGGCCGCATTCCTCATCCTTCGCGGCGAAAACACCCATAAAACAGTCCAATAGCTCCCGCAGCTGGCGTCCCTGTTCCGGGTCCAGCCCGCTGCAGCTCCACTGAAATAATTCCTCCACCGCCTGCTGCATCTCTGCTGACACGTTGACCCCTCCCCTTGCTGTCCTTGTGTGTGTTCGTGCTCCCTCTGTCCGCGCTGGTGACGTCATCGTGTCCAGTCCTCGCGGTGGCCTGCCTGGTCCGGTCTGTCTTGGCGATCCCTCGATCGCGCAGGCCCCCATGTTCCTTTCCTGGGTTCTGCTGTGGAGCGTGATGGTCCGGTTTCCCAGCTGGAGGGAAGGTCCCGCGGTGTCGATCTTGGCGTTCCAGGCTGTGAGCAGGTCTAGTCCAATAATACAGGGGTCTTGGATGTCAGCCAGCCAGAACAGGTGTCTTATGCTCTGACCGGCCACCCCCACCACCAAAACTCTCCGCCCCCCCAGTCTGGCGCGCTCACCGGTAGCCGTGGTGACGCAGCGCTTGGTGGGTTCCCACCCCCGTGGAGCCGTCTTATTCGTGCCCGGCAGCACACCGGGTCGAACCAGGGAGATTGTAGAGCCGGTGTCAATCAGGGCCCGGATCGACGTCTTCCCCAAGCTGCACTGTAGATACATCCCTGGAGACTGTCCAATTCGGCCCACGCGTGGTGCCGGCTCCTCGGGGGAAACATTCAATTCAATTCAATTCAACTTTATTTATATAGCGCCATTTCACAACAACAGTCATCTCATAGCACTATCAACTGAAGGGGGGACCCCCACAGTTGCAGAAAGACCCCAGCAATCAGGCGATCCCCTGTAAGCAAGCACTTGGCGACGGTGGAGAGGAAAAACTCCCTTTTAACAGGAAGAAACCTCCAGCAGAACCAGGCTCAGGGAGGGGCAGTCATCTGCTGCGACTGGCTGGGGGGTGAGGGGATACAGAAGAAGAAAAGAACAGACATGTAGAGAGCAAACAGCACGATGGGGACTCAATCTATGGGAGAGAACAAACAAATGTTAATGACCAGCAAAAAAAAAATATTTCATAGAGAGTGAGGAAAGGAGTGAGGCCCAGTGCATTACTGGAGGTTCCCCGGCTGACTAAACCTATTAGCAGCATAACTAAGGGAGGGTTCAGAAACACATGATCCCTCTCTAATTGTAGGCTATATCAAAAAGGTAGGTTTTAGCCCTATTCTTAAAAACAGAGATCGAGTCTGACTCCCGAATCCAGATTGGCAGCTGATTCCACAGGAGAGGAGCTTGATAACTGAAGGCTCTGCCTCCCATTGTACTTTTGGAGACTCTAGGTATTACAAGTAATCCTGCATTTTGGGAGGGTAGTGCTCTGTTAGGATGATACGGTAGTATCAGATCTTTTAAATAAAAAGGAGCCTGATTGTTTAAAGCTTTGTAAGTAAGAAGAAGGATTTTAAACTTAATTCTAAACTCTATGGGAAGCCTATGAAGGGAGGCCAGAACCAGAGAGATATGATCTCTCTTTCTAGTACCTGTTAAAACTC
This sequence comes from Pholidichthys leucotaenia, assembly GCA_020510985.1. Taxonomy (NCBI): domain Eukaryota; kingdom Metazoa; phylum Chordata; class Actinopteri; order Cichliformes; family Pholidichthyidae; genus Pholidichthys; species Pholidichthys leucotaenia. The sequence continues at coordinate 242,028,817 of CM035845.1, forward strand.
TTGCTGCAGCATTTTGGATCAGCTGAAGACTTTTTAAAGATGTTTTAGGACAGCCTGATAATAAAGAATTACAATAATCTAATCTCGAGCTAACAAAAGCGTGGATCAGCTTCTCAGCATCACTCTGAGACAAGATGCTCCTAATCTTGGCAATATTACGCAAATGATAGAAGGCAGTCTTAGAAACAAATTTAATATGTGAATTGAAGGACAAATCCTGATCAAAAATAACTCCAAGGTTCCTCACAGAGCTATTAAGAGAAAGAGTAACTGCATCCAAACTGAAAGTTTGATTTGGAAAGGAATTTCTAAGGTTTTTTGGACCAACAAGAATGACTTCAGTCTTATCTGAATTTAATAGCAGGAAATTACAAGTCATCCAAGCTTTGATTTCCTTAAGACAGGCTTCTAACTTGGCTAATTGATTACTATCATCTGGCTTCATTGACAGGTATAATTGTGTGTCATCTGCATAACAATGAAAATGTATACAGTGCTTTCTAATAATGTTGCCTAACGGAAGCATATATAAACTAAAAAGAGTAGGGCCTAGCACAGATCCCTGTGGAACTCCATGACTAAGCTTTGAGCTGAAAGAAAACTCATCATTTACATGAACAAACTGGAACCTATCAGATAAATAAGATCTAAACCACTTCAACGAAGTTCCATTAAGTCCAACATAGTGTTCTAATCTATCAAGTAGAATATTATGATCAATAGTATCAAAAGCTGCATTAAGATCTAAAAGGACAAGTACAGAAACTAGTCCATTATCAGATGCAATGAGGAGGTCGTTAGTGACCTTCGCTAAGGCTGTTTCAGTACTATGATGGATTCTAAACTCAGATTGAAACTCTTCAAGTAAACCATTTCCCTGCAGGTGGTCAAATAATTGCGTAGCAACAACTCTTTCTAAGATTTTTGAAATGAAAGGGAGATTAGAGATTGGTCTATAGTTAGCTAAAGCTCCTGGATCTAGCGTTGGCTTTTTGAGTAAGGGTTTAATTACAGCTATTTTAAAAGCCTGCGGTACATGGCCTAAAGTTAATGAAGAATTGATTATATGAAGAATAAAGCTACCAATAAGTGGGAAGACTTCTTTAAATAACCTGGTAGGAATAGGGTCTAAAAGACAAGTTGAAGGTTTGGATGAGGAAACTATTTTGTCTAACTCACAAAGGTCGATTGGAGTAAACTCATCAAGACAGACATCAATAGAAGGAGTTGTAATAGTTACAGTATTTAAGTTAACTGTGGGAAGAATCTGATTGATTTTATCTCTGATGGATGAAATTTTATTATTGAAAAAGTTCATAAAGTCCTGACTAGTAAGCTCTAAGGGGATGCTAGGATTGACAGAGTCCTGACTCTTTGTCAACCTGGCTACAGTACTGAAAAGAAACCTGGGATTATTCTTGTTCTCTTCTATTAATACAGAGTAATAACTCGTTCTAGCTTTTCTAAGAGATTTTTTATAAATTAAAAGATGATTTCTCCAAGCTAAATAGATTTCATCTAAATTAGTAGAGCGCCATTTTCTTTCTAATTGACGAGTCTTCTGTTTTAAGCTACGAGTTTCTGTGTTGAACCAAGGAGTTAAAAATCTCTGATTAGACTTTTTCTTTTTTAAGGGGGCCACCAAGTCTAGAGCCTGATGCAGAGAAGCTGAAACACTATCTACCATGTTATCAATTACAGAAGGAGCAAGCTGTCTATAGCTTATTTCCGTTGTGTTGACACACGGCATAGAGGAAACAATCTGCATAAATTTGGAAACAGCATCATCTGAGAGGCATCTACTGTGATAATATTTTTCTTTAGGAGCCAAATAGTCAGAAATAGTAAAATCAAAGGTTAACAGACAATGGTCTGAGAGTACAGGGTTATGAGGAGACACTACAAGATTTTCTATTTCTATGCCATATGTCAGAACAAGGTCCAATGTATGGTGGAGGTAATGAGTAGAATTTCCTACTTTCTGAGAAAACCCAATCTAGTCTAATATTGAATTAAAAGCCACATTAAGGCAGTCACTATCTACATCCACATGTATATTAAAGTCCCCTACTATAATTATTCTATCAGATTTCAGCACTAAATCAGCTAAGAAATCAGAAAATTCGGATAAAAATTCTGAATAGGTTGATGGGGGACGATAAACTATGGCAAATAAAATTGGGTTTAACCTGAAATTGCTAAAGTGCCCAACACTGAGGACCAGGCCCTCAAAGGAATTATAACATGTTTTTTGCTTTACATTAACTAGTAATTTGGAATGGTAAATTGTTGCTACTCCTCCTCCACGACCAGAACTTCTGGGATTTTGACAGTTTAAATAACCAGAGGGAGTTGATTCATTTAAACCAACATAATCCTCTTGCCCTAACCAAATCTCTGTAAGGGAAATTAAATCAATCTGATGATCAATTAACAGATCATGGACTAACAGAGACTTGGGAGTTAGAGACCTAATATTTAATAAACCACATTTAATTTTTTAAATTATGAGGAGGAACAGAGGCCAAATCATTCAATTTAGAGGCTTTATGTTTAATTTGAGTTTTACCAATATTTTGCTTTATCACTTTGGGATGCTTATACATTATATTTTTATTTACTTTGGAGGGAGCAGACAACGATTCTCTGATGGGGAAGACAGGGGCTAAGCTGAGGGGTGGCGGATGAAGAGGAGCTGCAGAGAGGCGTGTAAGACTGCGACTCTGCTTCCTGGTCCCAACTCTGAGTAGTCACGGTTTTGGAAATTTGGATAAAAAAGATGCCAGATTGTTAGATAAATGAGAAGCACCATCGAAAGTGGGATGAATGCTGTCTCGTCTCATAAGACCAGGTTTTCCCCAAAAAGAGCTCCAATTGTCAATGTAGCCCACGTCACTTTTAGGACACCACACAGACAGCCAGCGGTTCAAGGATGACGAGCGACTAAACATGTCATCACTGGTCAGATTGGGGAGGGGTCCAGAGAATACTACAGTGGCAGACATCGTTTTTGCAAACTCACACACCGATTCTATGTTAAGTTTCGTGACTTCCGACTGCCGGAGACGGATGTCATTAATGCCGGCGTGAATAACAATTGTGGAGTATTTACAGTTACTTTTAGCCAGCATTTTCAAATTTGACTCGATGTCGCCTGCTCTGGCCCCAGGAATACATTTGACTATGGCCGCTGGAGTCTCTAGGTTCACGTTTCTGACTACAGAGTCGCCAATGATCAGAGTTTTTTCCTCAGCGGGTGTGTCGCTGAGCGGGGAAAAACGATTAGAAACGTGAACAGGTTGGTGGTGAACCGGGGCTTTGCGACTAGGCTTCCTTCTCACCGTCACCCACCCAGTCTCCTCGCTGCTGAGGAGAGCCGGGGAACCGCTGACAGTGGGACCTAAGCTAGCTAGCTCCGCTGCAGCTAATGGGCGTCCGTCGAGATTAACTGGCGCAGACGGTGTTTCAATGCAGCGGAGCCGGGATTCCAAATCAGACAACCTCGCCTAGAGCGCCTCAAAAAGACAACATTTATTACATTTACCGTTATCGCTAAAAGAGGCAGAGGTGTAGCTAAACATCTGACAGAGAGAGCACACCAGAGGAGGAGAGGAAAGAGAGGTAGTAGCCATAGCTAGTGGCTAGCTAGTGGCTGGAGAGCTGGAGAGCAAACCACACAGGCAGACAGCAAAATAGGAAGTGACGATACGTTACCACAAGGAAGTGACGATCAGGCACCATCTGCGGGAGGCGGCCTGTCCCCGTTCACGCCACCTCGCTCTAGTTTAACGCCGGCGAGGGGCGTTCTTCTCCGGGGACGCGCCGCCGTGGTCTGCCGTAATTCCTCCTCTTCCTCCTCGCTCTCCATCGTGGCCTGGAAGGTTCTCTGTCTTTGCGTTGGCGCTTCAACTGTGCGATTCATCAGCGGCTCCACCCGCTCTGCTTCTGCCACTGCAGTCTCCCAGTCGCTCGCGGCGTGTATCCGTACATGGATCTGGAGCTGGGCCGGGCGGAGACCTTGGATGAAGCTCCGGAGGGCGAGCTTCTCTACCACCTCCGGTGCGAAATCCGGGTAGCTGCGCCGGGTTAGCAGCCGTATGTCTGCAGCATAGGTTCCTAGGCTTTCCTGGTTGCTTGTACAGCGGCGGGTCAGCTGTTCCTGGGCGTGCTCAGCGTCCGCCGTTCTCCCAAATCGTCTCTGGAGCACCCCTTGTAGCGCTGGCCAGCTGTAGCGCTCCTCAGGCAGGAGATCAGAAAGCGTGCAGAGAGCTCTCCCTTCCAAGGCCAGCGCGACTTGCACGGCGGTTTCCTCTGGTGACCAGCCGTTCAGCGCAGCGGCCAGCTCGACCTGAGTCAGGTAGTCATCCAACGTGGCCTTGCCATTGAAGCGGGGAATCTCGGCCCGCTGCCTAACAGATGGGATGGCCGCCTCCTGATCGATCGTCACTCTTGATCGCCGTGGGATCGCCAGCCCGTCCTGTCCTGAAAAGGGCGGAATGCGGGGCTGGTTTGCTCTGTTCTGCCCGCTCTGTCTTGAAAAAGACAGAAGGCGGGGTGCGCTGGCCCCGTCAGGTCCGCCACCCCTTCGTTCGTCCCGGCTCCCGGCTCCCGGGGGTGGTGTCTCGGTCCCATCGTCCATCATCAGCTGAGCAATAAACTGCTCCAGCTGCTGGATCTCCATTCTGATCCTGGCTTCCATCTGCTCCATCCCACTCCTGACACCAGTGTGACGTAAGCAGGGTTCACACAAAGAAAATGGAGCAGATGGTTGTGATCAACGGGATTTATTTTTCACACACACTGAGCACAGGCAGGAGGGGAGGTCATTCTCCCAGACCTCCGTTTAAATCACGGTTACACACACATAACGTTTTCAACTGGCAAAGAATGCTGGGAAATCCCTGCCCCCCTTAAAATGGCCCCAACGTTACAATATAAAATATCATGCAGATCATGCAACAAAACCTACATTGGAGAAACCAGAAGATCATTCACCACAAGGAAAAAAAACACCAGAAGGAATGTGAAAAGGAAACACAAGGACCACTCACAAGATCACGAAAAGAAAAGGCAGAACAAGAAACATTAAAATCAGCAATATCAGATCACTGCAAAAGAAATAATCACATCATGGACTGGGACAACACAAAAATTATTGGATCAGAGAGCAACAGACACAAACGCTGGATCAAGGAGGCCATAGAAATCTGGAAGCGGGGAAAAGATACCATGAACTGGGATGAGGGGCCTTTATGCTTTCCCACACCTGGGACCACATTCTCCAGAGACCATTGGACGGCGGAATGCGGGACCGGCTAGGTGGATCTGATAGGTCTGCTGGGCTGGCCCCGCCTACAAAAGTCCATCCATCCATCCATCCATCTTCTACCGCTTTTCCGGAGGTCCGGGTCGCGGAGGCAGCAGCCCAAGCAGAGAAGCCCAGACCTCCCTCTCCCCAGCCACCTGCTCCAGCTCTTCAGAGGGGACACCAAGGCGTTCCCAGACTAGCTGGGAGACATAGTCTCTCCACCGAGTCCTGGGTCTGCCCCGGGGTCTCCTCCCAGTGGGACGTGCCTGAAACACCTCAAGTGGGAGACGTCCAGGAGGCATCCTAATCAGATGCCCATACCACCTCAACTGACTCCTTTCAATGTGGAGGAGCAGCGGTTCCACTCTGAGCCTCTCCCGGATGACTGAGCTCCTCACCCTATCTCTGAGGGTGAGTCCAGCAATCCTACGGAGAAAGCTCATTTCAGCCGCTTGTATCCGCGATCTCGTTCTTTCGGTCATTACCCAAAGCTCGTGACCATAGGTGAGAGTAGGAACGTAGATTGACTGGTAAATCGACAGCTTTGCCTTAGAACTAAGCTCCCTCTTCACCACAACAGACCGGTACAATGTCCGCATCACTGCAGATGCTGCTCCAATCCGTCTGTCGATCTCTCGCTCCATTTTCCCCTCACTCGTGAACAAGACCCCAAGATACTTAAACTCCTCCACTTGGGGCAGGAGCCTGTCCCCAACCCGGAGAGGACAATCCACCTTTTTCCGGCTGAGGACCATGGACTCGGACTTGGAGGTGCTGATTCTCATCCCAGCCGCTTCACACTCAGCGGCAAACCGTCCCAGCAAGAGCTGTAGGTCATTGCTGGATGAAGCCAACAGGACAACATCATCTGCAAACAACAGAGATGAGATCCTGTGGTTACCAAGCATGACACCCTCCATTCCCTGGCTGCGCCTAGAAATCCTGTCCATAAAAATTATGAACAGGACCGGTGACAAAGGGCAGCCCTGGCGGAGTCCAACTCTCACTGGGAATGACTCCGACCGAGTGTTGGCAATACGAACTAAACTCTCACAACGGTCGTACAGAGACCGAATAGCTCGTAACAACAAGCCCGATACCCCATACTCCCGAAGCACCCCCCACAAAAATCCACGAGGGACGCGGTCAAATGCCTTCTCCAAGTCCACAAAACACATGTAAACTGGTTGGGCAAACTCCCACGAACCCTCAAGAATTCTCGAGAGGGTAAAGAGCTGGTCCGATGTGCCACGGCCAGGACGAAAACCACATTGCTCCTCCTGAATCCGAGGTTCGACCAACGGCCGGACTCTCCTCTCCAGTACCTTGGCATAGACCTTCCCAGGGAGGCTGAGGAGTGTGATCCCTCTAAAGTTGGAGCACACCCTCCGGTCCCCTTTTTTGAAGAGAGGAACCACCACCCCGGTTTGCCATGCCAAAGGCACTGCCCCCGACCTCCACGCAATGTTGCAGAGGCGTGTCAACCATGACAACCCAACAACATCCAGGGCCTTGAGGTATTCGGGGCGAATCTCGTCCACCCCCGGGGCCCGGCCACCAAGGAGATTTTTAACCACCTTGGCGACCTCAGCCCCTGTGATAGGCGAGTCATCCTACAAAAGTCAGCTGATAAAATGTCACCTGGCAGCAATCAGCTGACTCTTCTGACGAAGGCTGCAGTGGACAGTTGAAACATGTAAAGAAGGTAAAAACATCTTTCTATTTTTGTCTTTAATAAGAACAAAAGGTAAATAATTAAAAGAAGACAAAATGAACCTACTTGAGCTGTTCAAAACTGCTACAAAATATACTGTCTAAAAGTGGATAATTATGAAAATACCAATAACCCAATGCATTTTTGTCCAAAAGAAATAAACTCTATGTTAAAGACATGATGATCTGTAAAGCCAACACAAATCATGAAACTGAAACCTACGATTTAACCATTAAGCTGTGTGATTTTGTGTGCCCCTAGTGGCAGAATGCGGTGCTGTGCCTGTCAACTGAAAATAATGTGCCAAACAGTCCCCAGCTGGACTGAGGATTTGTACTGATCATGCCAGTTCACAAGGTGGCAGGCACGCGTTGGAGGGCTCATGGATGACACGTAATACACCAAAGAGGAAGAAATCCTTCCTCCTCTTCTTCGTCTTTGATAATACAACACAAAATGGACGGCAGCCATCACCGTGGACATACGCAGTCACAGACGGAGCAAATTTGGAGGATTTGGTCCCGAATTTGCCAACTATGATTCTAAAAAGAGATTATTTAGTCTATGAAGGTAGACGTTTACATGTTCTTATAACACAGGGAGCGCGAAGCTCGTTGAGTTCACCTGCCGGCACCTGGAGTGCCATGTGACTGTACAGCAATCGCTGGTTGCATGTCATCATATAAGAGAAACTGCTGCAGAATAAAAGCAAAATTAAGGTGGAATAATCAATAACAGTTTGTGGATGTAGGAGAGAAAGCTAAAATGACTGGGAGAGGACAAAATAGCGACCAGAATGCCGCAAAAGGACGCCGATTAGTGACAAATGTCTTTCTTTGTTTGTATGCAAATTAGATGCATAAATTTACTCCTATCTGAAACTTTGGATCATAGTCTACATCTTTCTAATTGACAGTAAGCCATTATCTCTTACCACTTTCAAGTTATAGCCTTGGAATGTTGTGACATCTGATCTGAATATTTTGTTGAGAAAGATCTTTACCACTGTTGACCACTAGGGGTTATGTAGCAGTTTGGCGACATACACAGTTGAGTAAAGATCTATCTAAAAAAACCCGAACCCTTTTTCCATTCACTTTGACCTATGGCCCTCTGATTGGAGAGGAACAGCATCTTCTTGCACAACAAACTATGCCACAGTGACTTAAGAGATGAATCAGTTCTAAGCTTGTTTTGGCATGAATCATATAGATACACTGCTGCAGCCCTTTCCCTCTCATGACACTCCCCCCTCTTTCTTCCACCATAATGTCATACTCTGCCAGCAGAACATCAATCCCAGGAGAGCTGCTGGACACAATGGTGTGGTAGGCCGAGTCCTGAAAAGCTGTTCTGATCAGCTGACTCATTTTTAAATAGGCATTTTTAATTGCTCCTTAATTCTGTCATGTGTCCCTTCATGATTTGGTAAAAGGTGTTCACTTATATAGCACTTTTTTCTCATCCCTGGATGGCCAATGCATTTTACAGATTTGGCTATCTACCCATTAACACACACATTCACACACTGATGGCAGCGGAGTAGCCATGCAAGGCACTGACCTGACTCACTAGGAGCAACTCGGAGTTCAGTGTCTTGCTCAAGGACACTTCGACATGCAGAGAGAGGGCAGGAATCAAACCACCAACCCTCCGATCTGAGGTCGGCCACACTTTACACTTGCACCAAAACCACAAGTTTAGAGTCGAGTCCATCACCATCAAAAGACTACCATCATATAAGTACCAAAAACATTCAGTTACATATCTAATTGAGTATAGGCCTTTCATTCTCACCCCATACCCATTTAATGTCTGAAGAATCTGGCTATGTAACATCAGGTGCATCATACCAGCTTCTTTTTGACTGGCACAAGTTTGCCTACAGGGAGAACAAGTTAACTGAGGATGCTGTAACCCTGCTGCTTCACACTGCTTTGGAGCACCAGGAACTAAAGAACACTATGCACGTGTATGGTCTTTATCAACAACAGTTCTACTTTTTATACCATCCTGCCAGGCAAACTTATTTGCAAACTCCAGGACTTAAACCTCAACACCTCACTATGCAGTTGGGTTCTGGACTTCCTAACAAACTGCACACAGACAGTATGGGGAAGTACCATTGGGGAAGGTGTCGAAAATCTGTGCGTCTGAAATATGTGGAGTTCTGCTCAAGATCTTAAACAGGAACCTGAGTATGGAGAGTGGGTGTGTGTGTGTGTGTGTGGGGGGGGGGGGGCTTGTGCTGGGGGCGCAGGCCAGTCTCCGGCCTGGGGGATGGAGATGCTGCCCTCCCGGCGCCTGGGGCCCGGGGGCTGGCGTTGGCCCTGCTGGGTGGGTGAGTGTTGGCCAGTCTGAGGATGTGGGACCGCCACTTGGTGGCCCGGCTTCCCTCAGCCGTCCCTCCTGGGGCGGATGCCTGGCTGTCATGGGGCTTGATGGCCTCAGGACATTTGTGCTTTGAGTGGGTTGGTGGCATTGTCCTGTTGGGGTTTTCAGGAAGGGGGAGGAGGGTGCTGTGTTGCCACACTCTTCATATGCTTCCTGACAAACAACTCACATGCATACACTTATTTTGCGTGTGCTCTCATACACACACACACATAATGCATGCACACATGTCTCTTCTTTAAGAGGTGGGGATACCAGACTCATGTTGAGACATCTTCAGTGAAAGAAACAGTCTGTCTTCTGTTTGTTTCAGTTGTTAGTTTGTTTGTCTTCTTTGTCCCCCCCCCCCCCCCCGGTTGGGTCTTTCTTCTTTTTGGGTAAAACAGTTTAAATAAAGTTTTAAAAGTTATTACAAGAGAAGTTTATAAACAATATACAGTATATATATATATATATATATATATATATGCACAATAAAGAAAGCAGATTTCTTTTCTTCTCACCTAGCTGCCTGACAGGAATAGGGAAAAAAAAAAGTGCCAGTGCTATAGAAGACATCTTGCTTGATCCCTGTACTGAAGAAAGCACACCCTAGTTCCCCAACAGGCAGCAGGCTAGTGGCTCTAACCTCACACTGTACTGGTTTTGGAGAGGCTGATTCTGAAAGTTCTTCATCCCATGGTATGATTAGCAATAGATTCTTTTTAGTTTGCAGAGTCACCAGCTAGTGAGCAAGTCACCACCTTCAAGTTTCTAAGCCTAATGGTGACAGAGCAGCACCTCTAAGACTCCAATACAGCCTCAGTCATCGGGAAAGCCCACTAAAACATCTTCTACCTCAGGAAGGTGAAGAGAGAAAATTTATAATCGAAGCTCTTGGTTAACATCTACCATTGTCAATCGGGAGTATGCTGACATACTCCAATGTTGCCTGGTTCTGTGCTTACACAACGAGGAACAGGCAGCCATTCAGATTGTCATCAAAGTGCAGGACAGATCATTGGTGTGGTAGACTGCAAGTCTAAAATAGAACATTACTGGCACATGCCTCTAGGGGGAACTACCTGTATTGTTCAGCACTACTATGAAGGGGACACATTAGAATAAGAGTGTGAAAACCCCGCGCAGAATCCATGTTCAGTCATATTATGTGTGTTGCAGAATAAACGGCAGAGTTAGCCAAAGAAATAACTCAAGTGTGATCATTGCTACACGGTAGGATATCACACAATTGGCGACGAGGATTAAAAGAAAAAAATCAGCGGCGAGAAACAGAGAACATTGCAAGTGTGGCGAACTCAAGTGACTCCAGTAGTTCGAGTGCAAGTTCAGAGGAGGAAAAACGAGGTTTCCCCACCACGACGAGCAATGGCGGCTGTAATCGGAACGGTAACCCCTTTTGATAACTCGACTCAGTCATGGGAAGAATATAGTGAAATGTTGGACTTTTTCTTCCAAGCTAATGACATTGAGGAGCCAGACAAAAGGAAGGCTGTACTGTTGAGTGGAGTTGGTGCACTTTTGCGAAGGCTTTGGTATTATGCCAAGCGATGGAAACAGCATCTAAAGATGTGAGAGAGATGCAAGGGAAGCTAACAGAGGACACAGCAACGCATGTTCGTGTGCCTAAGACCCAAGTAGGTGTCCACAAAGTGTTGACTGACAAAACTCAGCACAAATTCCCCAGTTGTTATCGCTGCAAAGGCCAGCACAATGCCGCCGAGTGCAAATTTGCCACTGAGCTGTGTCATAATTGTGGCAAGCGAGGGCACATTAAGAAAGCATGTAGAATAAAGGTGGACAGCGCACAGGTGCTGAAAGCGACAGTTAATGGGCAAAAGTATGAAAACAAGGGCCCAGGAAAGGAACAGCGAGCGAATCAACTGAGAGGGGAGGGAGAAAGTGATACAGAAGACATGGGTTTTCACACAATTTACAACACGTCAGAGGAGCTGACCAAGGTAGCGCCCATCACGCGTACCATGAATGTTAATGGAATGAAAGTAACATTTGAAGTTGATACAGGCTGTGGAGTAACCATATTAAGTAAACAGCAATATACACAACTGTGGAAGAAAACAGACACAGCAGAATTAAATCCCTGTTCATTAAAATTAAAAACATACACAGGAGAGAAGCTAGACGTGCTAGGCATGGCACAAGTGAAGGTGCAGCACGAAAACAAAGAAAAGGACTTACCTGTAGTAGTAGTTGGGAGCGAAGGACCAAATCTACTAGGGCGAAGTTGGCTACAAGAACTGGCCATGATTGATCAGTTGGTGAATAAAGTGGAATCTCAGCCCAAATTGCAGCTGGAGGAGATCCTCGAAAGACACGCTGAGGTGTTCAAAGAAGGCGTAGGACAGCTAAAAGGTGTCACTGCAAAGATTAATGTGGACAAGGAGGCCCAACCACGATTCTGCAAACCCCGACCGGTACCCTATGCAGTCAAGCCACTGGTCGAAAGCGAGCTACAGAGGCTGCTGGATGACAAGATCATTGAGCCAGTGCAGGTTGCAGAATGGGCGGCGCCCATAGTCCCAGTGAGAAAGCCGGATGGCTCCATTAGAATATGTGGAGATTACAAACTCACTGTCAATCGAGCATCACGGGTGGATCAGTATCCAATTCCTAAAGTGGAGGACCTCTTCGCACAGCTGAATGGCGGCCGACACTTCACGAAATTAGACATGAGTCACGCCTACCAACAAGTAGTCCTGGAAGAAGAATCAAGAAAGTATGTAACCATCAATACACACAAAGGCTTATATACCTACACACGCTTACCATTTGGAGTAGCTTCCAGTCCTGCTATATTCCAGAGAACTATGGAGGGCATCCTAGGTGGAATTCCGAATGTTGCCATTTATTTGGATGACATCCTTTGTACAGGACCAAATGAACAAGAACATCTGAAAACGCTGGAGGAAGTGCTTCAACGGTTGGAGAAAAGCGGTCTGAGGTTGAAAAGAAGCAAGTGTGAGTTCATGGGAAAAGAGGTGGTGTTCCTAGGCCACAAGATCAACACCAGTGGTCTACACCCTCTAACAGACAAAGTGGAAGCCATTGCGGAGGCGCCTGAGCCACAAAATGTTACTGAGTTAAAAGCCTACCTGGGCTTGTTGAACTATTACCATAGGTTCCTCCCAAAGCTCTCCACGCTGCTGGCACCACTACATACCTTACTTAAGAAGGAAGAAAAATGGTCATGGGGGGTCAAGCAGCAGAAGGCGTTTGAAGAGTCCAAAGCGCTACTTCAGTCCTGTAGTGTGCTAGTGCACTATGATTCAAACAAACCACTCATCCTGGCGTGTGACGCATCACCCTACGGTGTGGGTGCTGTACTCTCTCATCGTATGGAGGATGGCTCAGAGAGACCCATAGGGTTCGTCTCAAGAACTCTTAGTGCAGCTGAGAAAAACTACTCCCAGCTAGACAAGGAGGGCCTTGCAGTAGTATTTGGTGTAAAAAAATTCCACAAATACCTGTACGGGAGACAGTTCGCTATAGTGACTGACCACAAGCCACTAATTTCACTGTTCAGTGAAATGAGAGCCATACCCCAGATGACATCTCAGAGAATTCAGAGATGGGCCGTTACATTAGCAGCGTATGAGTACACCATCGTTTACAAAGCCGGACGGGACCATACGAATGCTGACGCGATGAGTAGGCTACCCTTGGATGGAGGAAGAGACAGCACGCCTGAGGAGGAGGAGAGAGTGCTATTGTTTGAAGATATCGGCGTGCCCCTGGTGAACGCACAACAAATAAAGAAGTGGACAGACAAAGACCCTGTTCTAGCAAGAGTGCGAGAATACATCTTGCGAGGATGGCCGAAGATGAACAGTCCTGAGTTCATTCCCTATGCCCGACGACAGGATGAGCTCAGCACCCAGGAAGGTTGTATCCTGTGGGGAGGACGCGTGGTTGTTCCACCACCTGGTAGGAATGCCTTACTGCAACAACTACACCAAGCACACCCTGGCATCACTCGCATGAAAGCGTTGGCGAGGAGTTACATGTGGTGGCCCAACATGGATGCAGAGGTGGAGGCGCTTGTGAAGTCATGTGCGGCATGCCAGGAGAACAGGAACAGTCCTCCAGCAGCCCCACTACATCCCTGGGAAGTTCCAGATAAACCATGGAGAAGAATTCACATTGACTACGCAGGTCCATGGATGGGAAGAATGTTCCTGATCATAGTTGACGCATACTCAAAGTGGATCGATGCATATTCTGTGAGTAGCTCTACTTCTACTGTTACCATTGAATGTCTTAGAAAGAGTTTCAGCCAACATGGGCTACCTGAAATCATAGTATCAGATAACGGTACATGTTTTACGAGTGAACAGTTCCAAGAGTTTTCTGAAAAGAATGGCATACGTCACATCACGACTGCGCCATACCATCCTTCTTCTAACGGCTTAGCCGAGAGGGCCGTGCAGACATTCAAGTCACTCATGAAAAAGATGACAGGAGACTCTATTGAAACCCGAATGTCGAGAGCTCTGTTCAGCTATCGAATAACACCCCAATCTACAACTGGCAAGTCACCAGCTGAGCTGTTGTGTGGAAGGAAGTTGAGGTCAACATTTGACTTAATACATCCAGACTTCAGAAACAAAGTGCATGATAAACAAGAGAAACAAAAAGGTTATCATGACATGCATGCTAGAGAGAGAATACTGAGAGAAGGAGACGTGGTCTACACCCGCAACTTTGGCTCAGGACCAGCCTGGGTACCAGGAGAAATAACAGAAAAGACAGGCCCTGTGTCATTCAAGGTGACATTAGGTCATGGACAAGTGGTGAGGCGACACATCGACCAAGTTCGTGGTAGGAGCTCCATTCCCCTGCCGATGGCACCAGAGGTGTTGTCTGACACCCATCCTGAGGAGAGCATCAACGAACCACCACTTCAGGTGAAACCTGAGGTAACCGTCTCTGCAGATTCTACGGGCAGCACTGCAGCAGCCGAAACAGTGGAGCAGTCTGAGTCTTCACCTGCAGTTGGCTCACCCGCCGTGAGAAGATCTCAGCGAGCTCGGAGAGCTCCAGACTACTTGAAGGACTATACTTAGTCAGTAGTGAGTTCCCCAGCCACAGGACAAGAATGCGTCCTGGAACCTCACTGGGATGCGGTAGTCAAACCAAATCCCCAGTTAGACTGTTATGTGTGTTATACATGTGAAAAAAAAAAAAAAAAAAAGAAAGAAATTATGTGTATGACACATGTGTTTAAGAAATTAAAAAGTAACTGTGATAGTTCAGGGTTAAATTGGAGTTCCAGGATGTCTAGTAATTGGCTAGTGTAATTAAGAGTAGTTTAATCTAGAGGGGAGGGATGTGGTAGACTGCAAGTCTAAAATAGAACATTACTGGCACATGCCTCTAGGGGGAACTACCTGTATTGTTCAGCACTACTATGAAGGGGACACATTAGAATAAGAGTGTGAAAACCCCGCGCAGAATCCATGTTCAGTCATATTATGTGTGTTGCAGAATAAACGGCAGAGTTAGCCAAAGAAATAACTCAAGTGTGATCATTGCTACACGGTAGGATATCACAATTGGGTCAGAGCTTCTAGATATCACAACTATCGTCACCTCCTGCTCTTTGCAGCCTTCACACCATCTTCTCAAAGATTTGACTCATACTGCACATCACCTGTTCCAACTACTCTCACCAGGGAAAAGGTTCAGGCTTGACAAAGAAAGAACTTCAAGAATGATAAACAGTTTTAATCCGCAAGTAATTATACCCCTTCAAAAGCTCTCCTCACAACTCTCCCCAAACTGCAATGTATTTGCATTGTATTGCTTTCAATTTTCCATTACAAAAAAGATTTTATGGATCTGATCTGCTGTCCTTGTGGCAATGAAAATAAAGTTCTTTAACTCTTGCTTGTCCGTTGGAGTCTAAATGCATCAAACAAGCCCAGAGGAGGGACTCTTCTGCCTAAAAGAGTCGATGACTGAAAATGCTGCTCCTCACTAATTCTATCAGTTTTGACTTCTGTACCACATATCCAGGCAGTCACTGGTTTTCTAGCTCATACCTCAGTACTTTAAAAGGGAAAGTCTTTCTGTTCCTTCATTTGGTGTACAGATATTAACTAAACAGAAAATATCCCACTCTATTTCCTCCCTCACAACTAGTAAACTACACGCAAGAAGCTGTGAGGATGACAAAATGTTTACAACACTGTTATTGGTAAATAAAAGAACACCCACCACCACCACAACCAGCAAAGAGGTACATACTGCATGTCTGAGTACCCACCCACCACACTCTGTTCATATGCACTGTATGTCCAGTTTTGATTGTTCAATTGCATCACTCTTTACTCAGACTGCCCTACTGAACTTAGTATTACCACCTATATGTGAGACACCCATTCTGTGATATGTATGAATGCATGCCTTTTTAACTGTGTTTTAATGTTTCTTTTCTGTTTGTTTCAAAATGTTTGACTGCAAATCAATTTCTCTGTAGAGGATAATAAAGACACTTCTACTTTCACTTTGACAGTCCCCAAGCTATCTCATTTTCCTTATGGCTATGAGTTTCCTGCTGAAAAATTACATCTATTTTTATGTTGTATTACTTCAGCAACTTAGCCTCTCCCCTGTCTTTCCCTACCAACATTTATGTTCAAAGCAGCAACCACAAGCTTACACAGAGTAGTTAAAATTAAAAGAGAAATAGAACAAGAGGAGACAACAAAGAAAGGAAAATACCCAGTGATGCATGATCTTGAAATCATTTTGATATTTTTATCCTTTGTGCCAATTTCCCCCTCTGGTACCTTGCTTCAAGCTGCAATATGTTTCTTAGGAAATGTGACGTTGCAAGGGTTCACACAATAAGGAGAGATGACTGTGAGGAAACAGGCTTTATTTGTACACACACTCACAACACAGAACGGAGGGGAGGTCATTTACATAGGCCCTCATTTTGCTCATGGTGACACAGACACGATTTGGCACATATAGGGAAACAACACTATTACAACTTCTCTTATTACCCAGTTATAATGGCACACACGACTAACGCTTAGAACACACAGATACAGTATTTGAATCCTCAGCAGCGCAAGCATGCCAGGAAACTCCAGCCCCCTTATCACAGCCCCAACATTACACTGTCCCACCCTGGACTGGTTTCTGTCCACAGAATAATATAGTCCAACTCAAAAGTCCAACACAAATCCGTCGATGTGTCAGGGCGGCCGCACGCACAGCACGCACAGGCCGGTTATTGTCCATTTGCGCCTTGGCCAAGGTATCTGTTCGGGACGAAGCCTCCGGCTCGACCACCCATGGGGCAGATGGCTGGTACGGGGAGAGACGGTCACAGTGAAGCACCACGATCCAGTTCCTTTTCTGCAGCCTCACCCTGTACACTACATCCGACAGTCTCTGTAGGACCATGTACGGTCCCGACCAATGGCTTGAAAGTTTTGGCAACAGTCCCTTTTTGCGCTCCAGGCAGAAAACCCAGACTCAATCCCCTGGTGTAAAGCCCCTCCTCTGGCAGCGGGAGTCGTATGCCCACTTCTGCCGACTCCCCACCACTGCCAGGGGTCTCCCGAGCCAGTTTGTGCACCATGTGGAAACGATCTCTCAAGCAAAACAAATAATCCAACCCTGGTTTGCCCTCCACCTCCAGCTCCGGGGGGCGGAGGAACACCAAATCCACCGGTGTGCGCAGCTTGTGTCCAAACATCAGTGCTGCAGGGGTGCACCGGGTGGATTCCTGAGCTTCCATCCAGTACGCCCACAGAACAAAGGGCAGATCCAGGTCCCAATCTCACTGTCGCTGGTTGACTAGGACGGCAAACTGGTTGGTTAGAGTCCGATTGAAAGGTTCGACTAGGCCGTCGCTCTGTGGATGCAGCGGGGTTGTCCGGGTCTTCCGGATGCCCAGCTGCCTACAGACCTCCCTGAAGACCTCTGCCTCGAAATTCCATCCCTGATCGTTATGCAGTTCCTCCGGTGTGCCGAACCGACAAAACATCTCGTCCACCAGCTTTGATGCTGTGGTGGCGGTGCTCTGATCAGGGACCGTATATGCCTCTGGCCATTTGGTGAAATAATCCATTAAGACCAGCACATAGCGGTTCCCCCGATCCGTGGTCGGGAAAGGGCCCAGAATGTCCAATCCTACCCAGTCCATGGGTGCCCCCACCCAGTACTGCTGCAAGGAGGCATGGGATTGATGAGTCGGCCGTTTTTGTCACAGCGGTAGACATGGAGCTCTAAGTCCTGGCGACATCCCAGCCAGTAGAATCCGGCCCAAAGACGTTGCAGAGTCTTCGTCAGCCAAAAGTGGCCCACCCCACCGACCTGTGGACCAACTGGAGCACTTTGGGGCGGAGCCACCGGGAACAAGCAGGTGCCAGATGTGACCCTGCCCGGCTGGAGCCTGCCACTGTTGATACACAACACCCTTGTGACAGCAGAGATCGGCCCACTGGGAATGTAAAGCCTTGGTCTCCGGGTCCAATGTTGACACAAACTCCCAGGTGGGCCTCTGGCCCAAACCCAACCACTGCCACACCTGGGAGATGACTGGATCTCTATCCTGCTCGCTCTGCAGCTGCTGCACGGCAAGGGCCTCGGTGACGTCATCGCTGGGGAGACCTGACTGACTATTCAAGGAGGAGCTGTGTTATTCCTGCTCACAGCGGTCCGGACAGCAGTAGCCCATGGGACAGCTTGGTCTCTGCCCTGTGCCTGCTGGCAGTGTCGACAGTCCTCCACAGCACAAGGATGCCGAGACAGTGTGTCAGCATTGGCATGGAGGTAGCCTGCCCCCTGCACAATCTGAAAATCATAATCCTGCAGTGCCTCCAGTCATCTCGCCAACTGTCCATCCAGCTCTTAAAAATTCAGTAGCCAGGTCAGGGAAGCATGATCCATCCATCCGGAGCTGGAACCTCCCTCCGTACACATACGGGCAAAAATGTTGAAGCCCCTAGATGACAGTCAACAGTTCTCGGCAAGTAACACAATAATTTCTTTCGGCTCTGCTGAGAGTGTGGCTGAAAAAAGCAAATGTCTGCTCTCCGTGTTCTCCCTCCTGGGATAACACCACCTCGATGCCCTGGTTGCTGGCATCCGTGGCCACGATGAAGGGGTGGTTTGGGTTGGGATACTGCAGCACGGGTACTCCAATGAGCACTGAATGAAGCTGGGAAAAAGCAGCAGCACAGTCCTCACTCCACTCAAACGCACGGCCCTTCTGTGTCAACTGATGCAGTGGGCTGGCGATAGTTGCAAAATCCTTCACAAACCTCCTATAATAGGAGGCCAGTCTAAGAAAACTCTCCCACATCCCGCGGCACCGGCCAGTTTTGTACCACTGCCACTTTCTCTGGATTGGTGGCGACTCCTGCTGTGTTGACGACGTGGCCCATGAATGCGGTTCATCACCGAAAAAAGTGGCATTATCACAGGTGCAGCAGCAGCCCGGCCCATCACATGGCATCTAATACTTCCTTGAGGTTGGACAGGGCACCATCAAAGTCAGCTGCGTGAACCAGCATGTCATCCAGATAAACAATGCAGCGGCTCCGGGGCACGTGAGCCAGAACTCACTCCATCAGACATTCAAAGGTGGCCAGGGTGTCTGCGTGGTCCAAACGGCATCACCTTGAACTGCCACAGTCCCTGCCCGATGGAGAAAGCAGTTTTCTGGAGGGTCTCCAGTGACAGCTCTACCTGCCAATAGCCGCTGCGGAGGTCCAGCGAGCTGAACCAGCTGGAGCTGGTGATGTAATCCTTTGCATCATCAATGTGGGGCAGAGGGTGGGAATCCTTGTGGGTGAAGTCATTCAGGCGCCGGTAATCCACACAGAACCGCCAAAACCGTCCTCCTTCTTAACCAGAACCCCTGGCACCACCCAGTGGCTGCTCGAGGGCTCAATAATATCTGCCTCCAGCATTTCACGTATTTTTTGTTTTGCCGCCGCCCGCCTTGAAAAAGGCAGATGGCAGGGGCGGAGCCAGATTGGCCTGGTCTCACCGGTGTCAATCTCGTGCTGTACCAAACTAATTCGGGTACACTCCTCATCCTTGGCAGTGAAGACATCAATGTAGCAGTCAAACAGCTCCCGCAGCTGGCATCTCTGCCCCGATTGTAGTCCACTGCAGCTCTGCTGGAACAATTCCTCGACCACCTGCTGTGTTTCTGCTGACACGACTCACCCTGCTGCCCCCCCCCCCCCCGCTGTCTCTGTCAGCGATTGCGCTCCCTCTGCTCGTGCTGGTGGCACTGCTGTGTTCAGTACTGGTGGCGACCGGCCTGGTTAGGGCCATCTGGCAGCGATTCGATCACGCAGGCCCCCGGGTTCCTTCTATTGGTCCTGCTGCAGAAGGTGATGGTCCGAGTCCCCAGCAGGAGATACGGTCTGGTGGTGTCAATCATTGTTCCCCATGCTACGAGCAGATCAAGTCTAATAATGCAGGGATCTTGGATGTCAGCCAGCCAGAATGGGTGGTTTAGATTCTGGTTGGCCACCCCCACCACAAGAACTCTCTGCCCCCCCCCCCCCCCACAGTTTGGCGCACTCACCGGTGACTGTGGTGATGCAGCACAAGGTGGGTTCCTACCCCTGCGGTCCTGTCTCATCCACACCAGGCAGCAGTCCGGGTCAGACCAGGTAGATGGTAGAACCAGTGTCGATCAGGGCCCGGATGGGCTTGCTGTCAAAGCTGCACTCAAGGTACATCCCTAGCGAGTGGTCAATTCAAGCCAAACGTGATCACAGTTCATCGGGGAAAATGTCTGTGGGAGGCGGCAGGTGCCTGTCCATACCACCTAGCTCTAGTTTAAAGCTGGCAAGGGGGCGGTTTGTCATGGGGTGGGTGCCAGGCAGTACCGAGCAATGTGTCTTGGCTCCCCGCAGCGGAAACACCCTTCCTTATGCCACCGTTGATGACTTCTCACTGGCCGCGCCGCTGTAGTCCAGCACAGTTCTTCCTCCTCCTCCTCGCTGTAAGCTGTGGCCTGAAAAGCTCTCTGCCTCAGAGAAGACAGATCAGCTGCATAATCCATCACTGGTCCTACCCACTCCGCTTCTTCCTCAGCCATCTCCCAGCTGCTTGCGTTGTAAATCCGGATGTGGTCCTGGATCCGGGCCGGGTGGAGCCCCCTGGATGAAGCTCTGGAGGACAAGCTTCTCCACCGCCCCCGGCTCGAAATCCAGGTATCCACACTGCATCAGCAGCCATATGTCCGCTGTGTAGGTTCCCAGGCTCTCTTGGCTGCCTCGCCAGCGGTTTGCCAACTGTTCCTGGCCATGCTCAGCATTGGTCACTCTCTCTGAAGAGCGCTCTTTGTAGTGCTGGCCAGCTGTGATGTTCTTCAGGCCGGAGGTCAGACAGCGTGCAGAGAGCCCCACCCTCCAGGGCCAGCGCAACCTGCATGGCGGTCCCTTTGGGTGTCCAGCCATTCAGCGCAGCAGCCATCTCGACCTGGACCAGACAGTCATCCAGCAGGGTTTCGTCGCCAAAGCTGGGGAGTTTGGCTCGTTGGCGGATTGGTGGGACGGTCGCCTCTTGGTCGATCGCCACCCCTGGTCGCAGTGGAATCTCCAGCCCGTCCTGCCCTGAAAAGGGTGGGAAGCGGGCCAATTTGCTCTGTTGGCCCGCTCTGCCTTGAGAAAGGCAGAAGGTGGGATATGCTGGCCCTGTCAGGTCCGCTGCTCCATTCATCACGGCGAGCAGCTCCGGGAGTCGGTGTGTCGGCTTTGTTGTTCATCTCCAGCTGAGCAATGAGCTGCCCGAGCTGCCGAATCGCTGTCCTGATTCTGGCTTCCATCTTCTCCATGATCCCATTTCTGACACCAGTGTGATGTTGCAAGGGTTCACACAATAAGGAGGGATGACTGTGACGAAACAGGCTTTATTTATGCACACACTCACAACACAGAACGGGGGGGGGGGGGGTGTCATTTACAAAGGCCCTCATTTTGCTCATGGTGACACAGACACGTGATTTGACACATATAGGGAAAAAAAAAACGCTATCACAACTGGTCTTATTACCCAGTTAGAATGGCACACACGAATCCCGCTTAGAACACGCAGATACAGTATTTGAATCCCCCAGGGCGCAAGTATGCAAGGAAACTCCTGCCCCCTTATTACAGCCCCGATGTTACAGAAAGAAACGTTTCTTCTCATCAAGCAAGTCAAACTTAACACATTTTTTCAAAGTCTCAGCGGCTCTAATACATTTTTGCTGTATCATTGAAATATTTATTGATTTTAGCAGTTTTTTTGAAAGATTAATGTGAAACATCATTGATTTTCTCCAGTGAATCCAAATCATTCTGCTGTGAGTCATCATCAACTGAACCACACACTGACTTTGTCTCATATTTTCCACCTCACCTTGACACTGACGGTCTCAAACATCGTTCACTATATCACCCTTATGCACCATCTCACAGGCAGGCATATCTCCCTGCCCATGAACAGCTGTCCCACCTGTACCCCCTGAGGAAGCTTCTCCCTCAGCAGCAGTAACGGACCCCAGGACCACCGAGGAAGCTTCCACAGACAGATCTGCCTCCCAGCCAGTGGCAGCAGTGCACATGGAGGTACACTCCTCCACTGCAGCAGTGGCAGCCACTTATCCCCATATTTCTCTCTGAAAGACATCTCCAGCATCTGGGAAGGAGAGTCCAAAAACATAACCATTCAAAAACTTATTGCAAATTTTCCAGACCTCTTCAGCTCATTTTCCACAAGCACATTTGTAATAAACATGGCAACAATTGGTACGTCTGTCTGGGGAAACACACCCCCCTCCAAAAAAAAAAAAAAGAATCCACTTACTTCATCCAATGGAGCACTATTTAGCAAACAATAACTCAAGAAAAAGAAAACTAATTCATCATTCATGCTGAAAGAAGGAAACATCAAAAAGTAGTTCCACTTTTCTGTCAGTCTCACTCATTTCTTCACCTGCTCCACTCTCTACACACCTGATTACAAGCATGCAGTGGGAAAGAAAGAAAGAAAGAAAGAAAGAAAGAAAGAAAGAAAGAAAGAAAGAAAGAAAGAAAGAAAGAAAAGAACTGTGCTCAGGAAATATGCAACCATCTCCCTTAATATGTGCATTGAGAAAAAGAAGTGAAATGTGGCAAAGAAGAAGAATTTGTCTCAGTTTCTGTTTTAAGTAAAATCCTATTTTTTAAACCTTATCAAGTACTAATTTCAAGTCTGTACTTCTTTAAACTGATTCAGTATATCTACACTATTTTCTGGCAATTTCCCCCCTGAAACAATAAAACCAGTGACTTTTCATTGTAACTTCTTTTTCATATCCAATCTTTCGTTTACTGTCTTCCCATTCATAGTTTGAGTAAATTGAAAGAGGAGACAATATGACACAGAGAGAAAAAGAAAGAAATATACATATATCTTTTATGCAGTGTGGAGTTTTGCTTGTTGGGTCATGTCACTGATGCTAAAACACCAGCTGTGCACATTCCAGAGATGCCAAAAACTGTATGTAATACATGTCTAGTGTTATGTATTGAGGAAAGAATCGGAAATATTTACACTTAACTAAAAAGCTGCCTTCGCATCAGTACTTTTGGTGAAAACGGTTGTAATTACTCTTATGTCTGGAAATAAGGGTCTGCAGACAGGTCCAAGTGTTTAAGTTAACTTTATTGAACAGTTAGCAGAACAGGCTCAGGAGGGAGCAGACAGCAAGGTGACTGGGAGGTGGTAAAAAAGGTGGACAGCAAGAGACCAGCCAGCCCAGGGTAGCTGGCTATTATACCCCGTGGTGAAGTGAAGTAATGCAATGCTTGCGTTTGAGCGAGCACAGTGTGGTGCTTCATACTGTTTCCCATATATCACATTTATGCTGCCCCCCCCCCCCCCGAAAAGCTGAGAAATACATTGTTAGCCTTAGCAAGGGTGTCTAGAGATGAGAAAAAGTGATTATATATATACACACGTGGACAAAATTGTTGGTACCCCTCTGTTAATGAAAGAAAAACACACAATGGTCACAGAAATAATTTGAATCTGACAAAAATGGTAATAAATAAAAAATCTATGAAAATTAACCAGTGAAAATCAGACAATGCTTTTGAATTGTGGTTCAACAGAATAATTTTAAAAAACAAACTCATGAAACAGGCCTGGACAAAAATGATGGTACCCCTAGAAAAGATTGAAAATAATGTGACCATAGGGACATGTTCAACCAAGATGTGTCCTCTAATTAACATCACAGGTGTC
This sequence comes from Pholidichthys leucotaenia, assembly GCA_020510985.1. Taxonomy (NCBI): domain Eukaryota; kingdom Metazoa; phylum Chordata; class Actinopteri; order Cichliformes; family Pholidichthyidae; genus Pholidichthys; species Pholidichthys leucotaenia. Next base: position 242,052,507 of record CM035845.1, read on the forward strand.
TACAAACTTGTAATCAGTCAGTCAGCCTATTTAAAGGGTGACAAGTAGTCACTGTGCTGTTTGGTGACATGGTGTGTACCACACTAAACATGGACCAACTGAAGTAAAGGAGAGAGTTGTCTCAGGAGATTAGAAAGAAAATTACAGACAAGCATGTTAAAGGTAAAGGCTATAAGACCATCTCCAAGCAGCTTGATGTTCCTGTGACTACAGTTGCACATATTATTGAGAAATTTAAGATCCACGGGATTGTAGCCAACCTCCCTGGACGTGGCGACAGGAGGAAACTTGATGAAGAATGGTAACAAAAGAGCCCAGAACAACCTCTAAACACATTCATGGTGAACTCCAAGGTCAAGATACATCAGTGTCAGATTGCACCATCTGTCATTGTTTGAGCCAAAGTGGACTTCATGGGAGACGACCAAGGAGGACACCACTCTTGAAAACAAATCATAAAAAGCCAGACTGGAATTTGCCACACTGCATGTTGACAAGCCACAAAGCTTCTGGGAGAAAGTCCTATGGACAGACGAGACAAAACTGCAACTTTTTGGCAAGGCACATCAGTGCTATGTTCACACATGCAAAAATGAAGCATACCAAGAAAAGAACACTGTCCCTGCTGTGAAACATGGAGGAGGTTCTGTTATGTTCTGGGGCTGCTTTGCTGCATCTGGCACAGGGTGTCTTGAATCTGTGCAGGGTACAATGAAATCTCAAGACTATCAAGGTATTCTAGAGAGAAATGTGCTGCCCAGTGTCAGACAGCTTGGTCTCAGTCGCAGGTCATGGGTCTTGCAACAGGATAATGACCCAAAACACACAGCTAAAAACACCCAAGAATGGCTAAGATCCAAACATTGGACTATTCTAAAGTGGCCTTCTATGAGCCCTGATCTAAATCCTATTGAACATCTGTGGAAGGAGCTGAAACATGCCGTCTGGAGAAGGCACCCTTCAAACCTGAGACAACTGGAGCAGTTTGCTCATGAGGAGTGGGCCAAAATACCTGCTGAGAGGTGCAGAAGTCTCATTGACAGTTACAGAAATTGTTTGATTGCAGTGATTGCCTCAAAAGGTTGTGCAACAAAATATTAAGTTAAGGGTACCATCATTTTTGTCCAGGCCTGTTTCATGAGTTTGTTTTTTAAAATAATTCTGTTGAACCACAATTCAAAAGCATTGTCTGATTTTCATTGGTTAATTTTCATAGAATTTTTATTTATTACCATTTTTGTCAGATTCAAGTTATTTCTGTGACCATTGTGGGTTTTTCTTTCTTTAACAGAGGGGTACCAACAATTTTGTCCACAGCTGTATCTATATATATATATATATATATATATATATATACTGTATATATACAGTATATACACTACCGTTCAAAAGTTTGGGGTCACCCAGACAATTATTTTGTGTTTTCCATGAAAAGTCACACTTATTTACCACCATGAGTTGTAAAATGAATAGAAAATATAGTCAAGACATTGACAAGGTTAGAAATAATGATTTGTATTGTAGAATGTAGGACAAGCTGCTGCACGCAGGGGTGGACAAGCACCTGTCATCATGGATCCTGGACTACTTCACGAACCGGCCTCAGTTTGTGAGAACCTGGGACTGTGTGTCCGACACGATCATCGGTAGCACGGGGCCCCCCCCAGGGAACGGTGTTGGCTCCCTTTCTGTTCACTCTTTATACTGCGGACTTCTCACACAACACAGCACACTGCCATCTACAGAAGTTCTCTGATGACTCTGCGATCGTTGGCCTCATCTCCAATGGAGATGAAGCTGAGTACAGAGGGCTTATCCAGAACTTCGTGGACTGGTGCCATCGGAACTGCCTCCAGATCAACGCGAGGAAAACTAAGGAGCTGGTGGTGGACTGCCGCAGGCATGGACAACCCCTCACAGCACCAGTAAATATACAGGGAACAGACATTGAGATGGTGACATCCTACAAGTATCTGGGTGTTCATCTGAACAATAAACTAGACTGGTCACACAATACTGACACACTCTACAAGAAGGGACAGAGCAGGCTGTTCCTACTGAGGAGACTCAGGTCTTTTGGTGTACAAGGGGCGCTGCTGAAGACATTCTATGACATGGTGGTGGCATCAGCCATCACTTTGGGAGTGGTCTGCTGGGGCAGTGGCATTACCGCAGCCGATAGGAAGAGACTGAACAAACTGATCAAGAAAGCTAGCTCTGTCCTGGGGCAGCGCCTTGACCCGGTGGAGGATATAGGAGAGAGAAGGACGGTGGCTAAACTGTCATCTTTGCTGGAGTCCGAGTTCCACCCTATGCAGGACATACTGAATGCACTGAGGAGCTCATATAGCAGCAGACTACATCATCCCAGGTGCACAACCGAGAGGTTTGGCAGGTCCTTCCTACCAACGGCTATCAGACTGTACAACCTAAGCAGGGCTGCTCGCAGAGATAGCAAAAAAGACGTAACAACCTAATAGTTTTTGAATGCAAAAGATGCAATAGACTTACACAATGGCCCCCTCTGGCATACAACTAGGAAAATACCGGTCGCTATGGAGGGTGAGAATATTTATTGGCACATAATCATACCATGTAGGATAACTAAGTAGACGGTTGTGCTGTTTCATCCCATCTAGCAACAATGCTCTGCACTGTGTGTGTTTATATATTTACACATTTATTCCATCTAGCTACAATGCTCCGCACTGTGTGTTTATATATCTACATATTATTCCATCTAGCTACAATGCTCCGTACTGTGTGAGTTTATATATTTACATATTTATTCCACCTAGCTGCAATGCTCCGTACTGTGGGTGTTTATTTATCTACATATTTATTCCATCTAGCTACAATGCCCCACGCTGTGTTTATATACTCATATATTTATTCCATCCAGCTACAATGCTCTGCACTGTGTGCCTGTGTGTGTGTATATATATATATATATATATATATATATATACCTTACAGTAATATGTACATATGTATATTAGCTGCTCATGCTTTTTTTTTTTTCTTGCCTTCTGATTGTTGCTCTGAGTGTTGCTATCCCCGTGCTGTTGCAATCCTGGAATTTCCCCATTTTGGGACTAATAAAGGCTTATCTTATCTTATCTTATGTATTTGAAATAATAATTTTTTCCAGATAATCAACCTGATCAAAGGAAGGTCAGTTTTATAGCTTCTCTAACCAGCTAAACAGTTTTCAGCTGTGCTAACATGATTGCACAAGGGTTTTCTAATCATCCATTAGCCTTCTGACGCAATGAGCAAACACATTGTACCATTAGAACACTGGAGTGATAGTTGCTGGAAATGGGCCTCTAAACATCTATGTAGATATTGCACCAAAAAACAGACATTTGCAGCTAGAATAGTCATTTACCACATTAGCAATGTATATTAGATATTAGAGTGTATTTCTGATTAGTTTAAAGTTATATTCGTTAAAAAAAAGTGCTTTTCTTTCAAAAATAAGGACATTTCTAAGTGACCCCAAACTTTTGAAGGGTAGTGTATATATATATACAGTATATATATATATATATATATATATATATATATATATATGTGTGTGTGTGTGTGTGTGTGTGTGTGTGTGTGTCTCAGACACTGGCTGCATTGAAACACCGTCTGCGCCAGTTACTCTTGACGGACGCCCCTTAGCTGCAGCGGAGCTAGCTAGCATAGCTAACCCTGTTAGCGGTCCTCCGGCTCTCCTCAGCAGCGAGGAGATTGGGTGGGTGACGGTGAGAAGGAAGCCTAGTCGCAAAGCCCCGGTACACCTCCAATCTGTTCACGTTTCTAATTGTTTTTCCCCGCTCAGCGACACACCCGCTGAGGAAAAAACTCTGATCATTGGCGACTCTGTAGTCAGAAACGTGAACCTAGAGACTCCAGCGGCCATAGTCAAATGCATTCCTGGGGCCAGAGCAGGCGACATCGAGTCAAATTTGAAAATGCTGGTTAAAAGTAACTGTAAATACTCCACAATTGTTATTCACGCTGGCATTAATGACATCCGTCTCCGGCAGTCGGAAGTCACGAAACTTAATGTAGAATCGGTGTGTGACTTTGCAAAAATGATGTCTGCCACTGTTGTATTCTCTTGGCCCCTCCCCAATCTGACCAGTGATGACACATTTAGCCACTCGTCATCCTTCAACCGCTGGCTGTCTGTGTGGTGTCCTGCAAATAACGTGGGCTACATTGATAATTGGAGCTCTTTTTGGGGAAAACCTGGTCTTATGAGACGAGTCAGCATTCATCCCACTTTGGATGGTGCTTCTCATTTATCTAACAATCTGGCATCTTTTTTATCAAAATTTCCAAAACCTTGACTACTCAGAGTTGGGACCAGGAAGCAGAGTTGCAGTCTTACACGCCTCTCTGCAGCTCCTCTTCATCCGCCACCCCTCAGCTTAGCCCCTGTCTTCCCCATCAGAGAATCATTGTCTGCTCCCTCCAAAGTAAATAAAAATATAATATATAAGCATCCCAAAGTGATTAAGCAAAATATTGGTAAAACTCAAATTAAACATAAAGCCTCTAAATTGAATGATTTGGCCTCTGTTCCCCCTCATAATTTAAAAATTAAATGTGGTTTATTAAATATTAGGTCTCTAACTCCCAAGTCTCTGTTAGTCCATGATCTGTTAATTGATCATCAGATTGATTTAATATCCCTTACAGAGACTTGGTTAGGGCAAGAGGATTATGTTGGTTTAAATGAATCAACTCCCTCTGGTTATTTAAACTGTCAAAATCCCAGAAGTTCTGGTCGTGGAGGAGGAGTAGCAACAATTTACCATTCCAAATTACTAGTTAATGTAAAGCAAAAAACATGTTATAATTCCTTTGAGGGCCTGGTCCTCAGTATTGGGCACTTTAGCAATTTTAGGTTAAACCCAATTTTATTTGCCATAGTTTATCGTCCCCCATCAACCTACTCAGAATTTTTATCCGAATTTGCTGATTTCTTAGCTGATTTAGTGCTGAAATCTGATAGAATAATTATAGTAGGGGACTTTAATATAAGATAAGATAAGATAAGATAAGATAAGCCTTTATTAGTCCCACAACGGGGAAATTCCAGGATTGCAACAGCACAGGGATAGCAACACTCAGAGCAACAATCAGAAGGCAAGAAAAAAAAACAAGCAAGCAAGAGCAGCTAATATACATATGTACATATTACTATAAAATATATATATGCACACACACACAGACACACAGTGCAGAGCTGTGTGTGTCACTATCTACATCCACATATACATGTGGATGTAGATAGTGACTGCCTTAATGTGGCATTTAATTCAATATTAGACTCGATTGGGTTTTCTCAGAAAGTAGGAAATTCTACTTATTACCTCCACCATACATTGGACCTTGTTCTGACATATGGCATAGAAATAGAAAATCTTGTAGTGTCTCCTCATAACCCTGAACTGTCAGACCATTGTCTGGTAACCTTTGATTTTACTATTTCTGACTATTTGGCTCCTAAAGAAAAATATTATTACAGTAGATGCCTCTCAGATGATGCTGTTACCAAATTTATGCAGATTGTTTCCTCTATGCCTTGTGTCAACACAACGGAAATAAGCTATAGACAGCTTGCTCCTTCTGTAATTGATAACATGGTGGATAGTGTTACAGCTTATCTGCATCAGACTCTAGACTTGGTGCCCCCCTTAAAAAAAAAAAAAAAAAAGAAAGTATAATCAGAGATTTCTAACTCCTTGGTTCAACACAGAAACTCGTAGCTTAAAACTGAAGACTTGTCAATTAGAAAGAAAATGGTGCTCCACTAATTTAGATTAAATCTATTTAGCTTGGAGAAATCATCTTTTAATTTATAAAAAATCTCTTAGAAAAGCTAGAACGAGTTATTACTCTGCATTAATAGAAGAGAATAAGAATAATCCCAGGTTTCTTTTCAGCACTGTAGCCAGGTTGACAAAGATTCAGGACTCTGTCAATCCTAGCATTCCCTTAGAGCTTACTATTCAGGACTTTATGAACTTTTTCAATAATAAAATTTCATCCATCAGAGATAAAATCAATCAGATTCTTCCCACAGTTAACTTAAATACTGTAACTACTACAACTCATTCAATTGATGTCTGTCTTGATGAGTTTACTCCAATCGACCTTTGTGAGTTAGACAAAATAGTTTCCTCATCCAAACCTTCAACTTGTCTTTTAGACCCTATTCCTACCAGGTTATTTAAAGAAGTCTTCCCACTTATTGGTAGCTTTATTCTTCATATAATCAATTCTTCATTAACTTTAGGCCATGTACCGCAGGCTTTTAAAACGGCTGTAATTAAACCCTTACTCAAAAAGCCAAAGCTAGATCCAGGAGCTTTAGCTAACTATAGATCAATCTCTAATCTCCCTTTCATTTCAAAAATCTTAGAAAGAGTTGTTGCTACGGAATTCTTTGACCACCTGCAGGGAAATGGTTTACTTGAAGAGTTTCAATCTTGGTTTAGAATCCATCATAGTACTGAAACAGCCTTAGTGAAGGTCACTAACGACCTCCCCATCGCATCTGATAATGGACTGGTTTCTGTAATTGTCCTTTTAGACCTTAATGCAGCTTTTGATACTATCGATCATCATATTCTACTTGATAGATTAGAACACTATGTTGGACTTAATGGAACTTCATTGCAGTGGTTTAGATCTTATTTATCTGATAGGTTCCAGTTTGTTCATGTAAATAATGAGTTTTCTTTCAACTCAAAGCTTAGTCATGGAGTTCCACAGGGATCTGTGCTAGGTCCTACTCTTTTTAGTTTATATATGCTTCCGTTAGGCAACATTATTAGAAAGCACTGTATACATTTTCATTGTTATGCAGATGACACACAATTATACCTGTCAATGAAGCCAGAAGATAGTAATCAACTAGCCAAGTTAGAAGCCTGTCTTAAGGAAATCAAAGCTTGGATGACTTGTAATTTCCTGCTATTAAATTCAGATAAGACTGAAGTCATTCTTGTTGGTCCAAAAAACCTTAGAAATACCTTTCCAAATCAAACTCTCAGTTTGGATGCGGTTACTCTGTCTCTTAATAGCTCTGTGAGGAACCTTGGAATTATTTTTGATCAAGATCTGTCCTTCAATTCACATATTAAATTTGTTTCTAAGACTGCTTTCTATCATTTGCATAATATTGCCAAGATTAGGAGCATCTTGTCTCAGAGTGATGCTGAGAAACTGATCCACGCTTTTGTTAGCTCGAGATTAGATTATTGTAATTCTTTAGTATCAGGCTGTCCTAAAACATCTTTAAAAAGTCTTCAGCTGATCCAAAATGCTGCAGCAAGAGTTTTAACAGGTACTAGAAAGAGAGATCATATCTCTCCGGTTCTGGCCTCCCTTCATTGGCTTCCCATAGAGTTTAGAATTAAAGTTTAAGATCCTTCTTCTTACTTACAAAGCTCTAAACAATCAGGCTCCTTTTTATTTAAAAGATCTGATACTACCGTATTATCCTAACAGAGCACTACGCTCCTAAAATGCAGGATTACTTGTAATACCTAGAATCTCCAAAAGTACAATGGGAGGCAGAGCCTTCAGTTATCAAGCTCCTCTCCTGTGGAACCAGCTACCAATCTGGATTCGGGAGTCAGACTCGATCTCTGTTTTTAAGAATAGGGCTAAAACCTACCTTTTTGATATAGCCTACAATTAGAGAGGGATCATGTGTTTCTGAACCCTCCCTTAGTTATGCTGCTAATAGGTTTAGTCAGCCGGGGGACCTCCAGTAATGCACTGGGCCTCACCCCTTTCCTCACTCTCAATGAAATATTTTTTTTTGCTGGTCATTAACATTTGTTTGTTCTCTCCCATAGATTGAGTCCCCATCGTGCTGTTTGCTCTCTACATGTCTGTTCTTTTCATCTTCTCTATCCCCTCACCCCCCAGCCAGTCGCAGCAGATGACTGCCCCTCCCTGAGCCTGGTTCTGCTGGAGGTTTCTTCCTGTTAAAAGGGAGTTTTTTCTCTCCACCATCACCAAGTGCTTGCTCACAGGGGATCGCCTGATTGTTGGGGTCTTTCTGCAACTGTGGGGGTTCCCCCTACAGTTGATAGTGCTATGAGATGACTGTTGTTGTGAAATGGCGCTATATAAATAAAGTTGAATTGAATTGAATTGAATTGAACTGAAGTCGATCGAGTAGTCTGCAGCTGACCGACCTCCCTGCTGAAGACAGAGAAGACGATCTACTAACACACTATCTCGTCGGCTATGATCAAACACGTCAAGGAACTGTTGCACGAATTGGCTGTAGGAGAGGTTGGCATAGCTGGGCTTCGCCATGATGGCGTAAGCCCAGATGAGTGCCCGCCCCTCCAGGAGGTTTCCTATATAGCCAATTCGGCTGTGGTCTGAGGGAAAATCCCCAGGGACGCGGGAGAACACCGACTCACACTGCATGATGAACCCCCGCGCTCCGCCGAGCTGTCCGCAAAAGCGGGCGAGGGTCGGAATAGGTGTGAGCCGGGTTGGCGACCCGGGATCAGTCTGACCGGCCACCGGAGAGGTAGGAGCTGCACCTCCCTGACGAGCCGGGGGGAACGGCTGCAGGAGATCCAGGCGATCTAACCGGTGAGTAATCTTAACTAATTGATTCAGCATCACCTGTTGCTGATAAACTATCAAATCTATTTGAGCCTCGAGAGTGGTGAGACGGCGTGTGAGCCCGCTGTCCGCCGAGCCGCTCTGCTGAAGCCGTACTGACATAATGCATGGCTCAGGAGACACACACGCAGGCTCAGAATAGGTTTAACAGTTTATTGAACAACAAGTGTGTGTGTGGTTGCGTGTCTGTGATATGTGGATGTATTGGTGGTGGCGTCTGCATCAGGCACGGGGGCAGGAGGCCGTTCAGCCAGACAACCCTATGGGAGAAGCAGAGCGAGAAGGGTAACGGGCATCACACCAATACAGGAGATTGTAGCAATGACAGCTGGCTTACTTGGTTTAGGCAGGTGGCTGGCGTAGCAAGGGCGTAGCCCGGTAGACAGCGACCTGGTGCGCCTGATGCAACAGCGAGGAGATGACGGCTGGAGAATGTTGTCCGCCGCCGGAAAATCCACCTGTGCACAGGGGAGGAGTACTGGAAGAAGAAGGGTAGGATGTTTACTTGTGATCTTGCTTGGTTGAAGGGAGTTCCTTGCAGCAAGCGTAGCCGATGTGATCAGACGGCTTCAGGCCGAAGCCCAGGGCGAGGCGGCTTAAATCCCTCGCCGCTGACGAGGCGCAGGTGTGACAAATAAAGATTCATTCATTCATTCATTCATTCATTCATTCATTCATTCATATGTGTGCAATATGCAACCAGTCATTAACAAAGTATGTTCCATACTTTTGTGTTTTAAATAAGAGAAATGGTATTGAGTTTGGATCGGTATCAGCTGACAATCAAAGTCACAGTATCGTGTCTGACTTGAAAAAGTGATATCGGATCATCCCTATTCTGAAGTAGACAAACTACTACAGTAACAATTCTCCTAGAGTTTGTGCCCATGTGGGGACAGATGTAGGGACAAAAGTAAGTCTGATTGGATTATTGATAGCTCCTTTGCACTTTTCATCAGTGTAAAGTCTGTTTGTACTGCCATATAGATAATAGCAAAATGGTCTTGGACATGCCCTCAAATTAGTTTTGTCCCTTAGACAAAGGACTATTGAATAGATTAAGGAAAGAGTCTGGAGCACACTGTCCATTTTACAGTCTTTATTGGTGCAAAGATTAAAGTTTCAGCACTGTCTTTCTTCCTTAATGAGTTTGATATCCTTGAGCTGAGAGGCACCTGCAGCTTCAGATGATTTGGGAGGAAGCGCAAAAGCTCCTTTTTCCACTGGACTATTGAATAGACTGTTGTAACAAGGCCTTAGATGTTTTGTATTATATTGTGAATAACACAGTGCTTTGTGCATTGCAAAGAACTGCATTCTGCTTTTTGAATTTACTGTGCCCAACCTTATAGGAATTGAGGTTGTACCTTCAGAGACCAGTCCAAATGCATACTGTAAGTTTTTGGTCCAATATATCTGTCCCTTTATCATGGTGTGGCAGGATTACTGGGATCACTGTCTGTTGGAAGCTATCTGAAGTCCCTAGATAGAGGCATGACCAGCTGAACTCTGTTTTTCTGCTTGGTTAATCTGACAGCACCTTCTGAGGAGATCCAATTAAATCTCCCCTTCAAAGAATATGTGACTGTTGGAGCATAGATGGGATGAGAAGGATGGGGTGGGAGGAAAGGAATGATAGGAGTGAGAGAATGAGGTATGTGATCTAGTGTTTTAATTAGTCCACATCAGTGTCACACTATTTAACTAACCCCTACACACAAGAAGAATGAGACTGAAAAAACTGCATTAAAAGCATAAACTGTTTTGCATACACATGTGTACAGAAGCACCTTGTGGATTGTGTGAGTTAACTAAATTGATAAACACATTACATATAGTATCTGTTAATTAATGGTGATGAGATAAATAACATATTTGATCAGATTTGTCAGGTCTTATAATCAAAGGGATGAAGACAGATTTTATGGTGACATACAGTATTTATATCATAAATTACATTTTGAAGCTCACATAGTGAAAATAATTTCTTTAGTGGGGCCAAATCTATTATTAGATTTTTTCATTCATAGCAAATTCATAAAGGCAATTATGCATTTGAAGTGTACTTTTGATAATAATTGTCTCTTGGAATGACAGTCATTTTCTTTTGGGAAATTACTCAACTCACGGAGCAGCACATTAGGGTGTTCCTATTAAGGGAAACAGAAAAAAAAAAAAAAAAGTTTCATTGAATTTCCTACCAAGATGCTCATACAGTTTTTTTTGTTTTTTTTTCTGGGAATTGATATTGTCTGTTCAAGAGCTTAGGATAATTTTTTTATACTGTGTAGACAACACATACATGGCATGCAGACGCAGTGGTGGAACAGCCTGAAGGACCATTGGTTTTTAGATTCAAACGTCCCAAAAAGTGAAACTAAAAAAGAACTCAGAGAGCGCATATCTCTGCCAAGGCTCCTTCTGTCTTTCATGGATCACCTCCAAAATGTAATGGGTTCTTCTCTAGGCCAAGTACCACTTCTGGTGAAAAATTCATCCATATCCACCCAGTAGTTTGTGTGTAATCTTGCTGCACAAATAAAAACCAGGTCCTGGGTGGAGGCAGAAGTAGACTTACCAATAGGCAAAGGTAGGTGGTTGCCTTAGGTCTCGACTTGCTAGGGGCTCCAATCTACTAGAAGACCAATATATATTTTTTTTAAGATGTTTTCCATGTTTAATGTGATGTCCGACAAAATATAGAAACATGGGTATTTATAAAATCACCAAATCAAATCACGAACATAACGTCCTCCCCCCTTCTCCTCAGACTTTTAGACTGTTCAATGTATCTCAGCGCAATATAATATGAGAGTTGCGACACTCTGATAGCCTTCTGTAAACTGTGTGTCATGATCCTGAGCACGGTGGGGGTGGGGGGGAGGTGCCGTGCTCAGCCTCCAAGTTGTTTTATGTCTTCTTTTGTATTTCTGTATTTGTTTATTTTGTATTTAGTATGGTTATCTTAGTTTGGGGGGTTTCTGTATGTTGTCTGGGTTGTTTTTGGTCTCTCTTTGGTAATGAATTATCTTGTATTCTTAGTTGTGTCATTATAGTCTTGTTCGGGGATTTGTGCATTGTCTTATATTTATTGTATTATTTGCATCTCCTGGATTTATGTTCCTTCCATTTTCACTAACATTATTTATTCACTCTGGTGCTTTTATTTTGACAGCACCCTGTGTATGTCCGGCTGTCAAATGCTATTTTGAGGGCTGCACAGCTGTCACTTGTTGTTTTTATTATTCCCCACTCTTGTGACCCACACCTGTCAATCATGGTTCATTTTCTCCATTTATCTATTTAAGGACACAGCAATGTTTCCCTGTTGCTGTGTCCTACTGTTTGCTTCCTCAGAGCACCAGACAAACTCTGAGTGAAAGTGTTTTTCCCGTGAGGTGAATGGGTGCGGTCAGTCCAGGAATTATCTCCTTTCCCATCTCCTCAGGCATGAGCCCTGGTTCTCTTCGGGTGTGACTCAGTCTGGGTTTTGTCTCATTTTCCCCAGCGTATCTGAGTGCCTAAGCCTGGGTCCGTCCAGGCTGTTCTCTTTCCCCCCGGGGACGTGAACCCCGTTCTCCTCCAGCGTTTCTCCGGTAAGGAGAAACGCTTTCATTCATTAACAGGTAAGTTAATGAATGGTCTTTTTTTTTTTTTTTTGTCATTTTATCACTTAGGTTAAAAGGTAGATTCTATAGTCTGTGATCTTGTTTTATCTCGTCAGCTTTTTTTTTTCTTGTTTATGTGCAGTAAAAGCTCATAAACTTGCAATTGTTATTAGCCTGTGCTAGCTCAATTAGCTAGCCGGGTCAGCCCTTATTTCAAAAATCTGTTGTACAGTTATTGGGTGAAGACACAGTTTCTGACAGACATTAGAGATGGGTAGTAGCATTACATAATGGGACATGTCATTTAAACCTGTGACAGGGCAAATGTGACTTATTTTGTTCATAGCAATTGTAGCAGCATTGGCAGCATAACTGCAGGAGGGATCAGGTCAAGTGGACCCCTGATCAAGTGAGCACCCCAAGTGGACCCCAGGATCAAATTTGTATATGTACATTTTCAATCCAGTGATTTATAAAGTGATTCACAATTTCCTGAAGCCTTATTCAGAAAATTACAGTCACCAAGAAGTGTAAAAGAATATATACATACAGTATACGCATTATATGTATTAAAAGACCCAGAGAAGCTTTTGGTTCCTTTTCTGCTTTTAAAAGGCTTCTCTTTTACACCGCTGCTGCTCGTCACGGCTGGCTGCCCCCAGATGAAAATCCACAGAATAGGTATGTGGGATTATAATGTTCTGAATGAGGCTTTAGAAAATTATGAATGAGTTTGTAAATCACTGGATTGAAAATGTACAGTACTTGTACATGTACAGATTGAATCCTGGGGTCCACTTGAACTGTATCCGTTGTAGACAGTACCGTGGCTGCTAGACCATGTTGCTTAAATGACACGCCTGCTGTGTCAACGGCTACCCTTCACAGAGGAGGAGATGATCAGGGAACTATATACCAGAAGTCTGACCAGTTTGTTCTTGAAGATGACCCATCATTACGGCCTAAGCACCTGACAAAGAGCATTGCTATTTAGTTCAGAGAGGGCCTGTTTAATATTTTTTTTTCCTTATTTTTTGTGTGATTTATTCTCCCTACTGTCTACATAGTACAGAGGAGGGAGTACAATGGATTCCTCTGCAAAATGGACCAGTAGCACACTGTTAACAGGACTCTGCTGGCAAATGTAGGTATGTGTAAACAAACACCAGATCTTCCATGTGATCTGTTGTTGTTTTTTTGTTTTTTTTAATAATACACGAGTCTACATTTAATGCATTTGTTAAGATTTGAGATTAGTAATCCACTTCAGTACAAAAACAGGATGTCACTAGATAGTTAAATTACTTGAGCTGTAAATGTGCAAACTGTTACCCCCCCACCACCACCACCACAAACATCATTGCAGTTGGTTTGGAGACATTTTTTCAAAAACCAGTGCAATTATTCTTTTATTTTTTCCATGTAAATTTAAATCTTTATTCTTCTGAATAACATTTTCCACAAAATTTTATGACTTTCTCAGTAATATACAGTTTTTTCTTGTAACTTTGGCCTTTTTTCCTCATATAGTGTCATGTTAAGCCTCTTTGTTTTTCTACAGATGTAATTCCTGATACCTGGATGACACCATCATTTGAAGGCTTGTGAGGACAATAAGTTTAAGGTAGGATGTCAGTAAGGCCTGACTGACTGACTGACTGACTGACTGACTGACTGACTGACTGAATGAATGAATGAATGAACCTGAATTTTATTTGGAACTGAACATACAATCAAAACAAAAATATATCCACCTTATTCCTAGGCCCCATGATGCCTTGCGTGAATTATGGTAGCAACTTCCGGTACTAGTTTAGAACACATTGTTATCACTGAAAAGGGACACTTTTCCTTGTTAAAAAACAATGACTTTGGCATCAGAAATGCAGGAAAACGGCCTCTTGCACCTCATAACAGTAACATAAACATACCACTTCCCACGACTATCCAGGGATTGAAAGATGACCTGAAAAAGTGGCCTCGTACACATCACCTCCGTTAGTTAGTGCTGCCGCTAAGATGCTAATGCTGTAAACAAATGACCTGTGCTGACAAAATGAGTCACTTTGAGGACATTTTCAAAACTGATGTAATGTTATTTCCATATTCTGTATTGAAAGACCTTTAAAATGATATTTTAATTTGTAGGTAGTGTGCAAAAACTGACCCAGAAAAAGATGATTTGTTTATATTTTAGCTAAGTTGAAAACTCACGTTCCATCGGTCGGGAGTTACGTCTTCGGCAAAAACATAGGTATTTTTAGAAAGTATGAATTCTAAGCTTTCCAATGATACCAGGCACTTATGGAGTTTTGCCTGGACTTGCCCTCCCAAACATAGAAAGAGTCATGATTTATGACTTCTCGTTGCCTGTACTCATAATGAAGCGGTGGGCATTCCAACAAGCACGTCTCTCCACCGCAATAAAGTCGGCTACATTTTGTTAAAATATGTTGGACATAATCAAATTTACCTTAGAGCAGACATACGCCACAACACCATGTTTGGATGTCATCTGTCACAGTGTGGTGAGAAGCCTCCATTAATCCAGTCTGGCACAACCACAAACACCAGCAAGCACCAGAACTAAGCCAAAACATTCAGAAAATACAATAACTAGAGGAGCTGAAATTAGCTGCCACTTGAGTGGAAAACATGTATATGGACTATACATTAAAAAGAATTTGAAAAACTTTTAAAAACACTATTTTAAATGCTCCTGCTACTCTACTCTTACTGACTGACTTAACACTAGGTCAGCTGAAACTGGAAGCTCCGCCCATAATCATTCCTACAGCAGCACTTCCAGGACTAAGGTGCATAGGATACAAAAGAACAACCGAAAGGGTATAGGCTTTAGCTAGTGCTTATATAGCGCCTACCCTGTTACAGTTTTAAAACCAATAACATGGAGACTGAAGTCATACCCAAAAAAGTTAAAAGAAAGTGTAGAACAAAGAAAAAGTAGGGCCCCATTTCTGTCTTTGCCTTAGGCCCCAAATGGACAAAGTCTGCCCCTAGGTGGAGGTACGCACACTCAGATCATCACCAAAAAAAAGAAAAGGCAGAAGAACAGACAAAGACAACAAACAGACTAACACAACAGAAACAAACAGAAGACAAATGGTTTCTTCTACTGAAAAGGTCTCATCATGAGTCTGGTATCTGCATCAAAGGAGAGACATATGTGTGTGTGCATGCATGTGTGTGCATGAAAGTACAGGCAAATTAAGTGTGTGTGTGAGTGGTTTGCCAGGAAACATATGGAGGCACAAGGCCGGCACGGTGCACCCCCACTACCAGACTGGCCAGCCTCCGCCTCCGCGGCAGGGCCAATGCTAGCCCCAGGTGCCGGAAGGCCAGCCCCCCCATCCCTCCCCAGCCCGTGCCCCGCACGCGAGCCCCCCCAGACACCCCAACAGCAGGCCCGCCCCCAACCCAGTGCTGCCGACACACAGCCCAGGAACCCCCACGCCCAAGGAAGGCAGCACCAAGGAACAGGAGCCCCATGGGGGGCCAGCCCCCACATCCAAGTGAGCCCATGCAACCAGGAAGTACCAGGAGGAACCAGGAGGAACCACCCCCTCAATCCAGCACCCACCATCCTACACACACACCCATTACCGCGCAATCACACCCTCATGCTCTCATATGCACCCACTTGCACCCACACACACTCACATGCACTCACTCAGTTTTGCTCGCCCTCTCTCTGACACAGTCCTACACTCACACTCCCAGACCAACCCACTCTCACCCACCCCCATACCCGCTCAATCTTGCTCCCACTTCCACTAGCCCTCTCAGTCACCCGCACCCACTCACACTCACCCATATACACTCTCACTCGCACTCCAACTCACTCACATCCACTTGTGCTCTTCCCCACACACTCACCCACACTCATTCACCCTTATTACTTGGGGCGGCTGTAGCGCAGCTGCAGCTGGCATAAACTTGCACCAATGCTCAGCAGCGGCCGGGGAGACCGCTGCCACGGACAACAGCCACACCCCCGCCAACCCGCCCCAGGGCAGCCACGGCCACAAAAGCAGACCACCACCCCCAACACCAACATGGAGCGACCGATCAATGGACCACTGAAAGCACTCCAAGATGACACCTGACACGCAATGCACCACACAAATCCAACCCACCACCACCATCACCATCTCCACTCATCACTCCCTCACTCTCAATTTATCACTTGTTCACTCACTCTCTCACTCCCTTGCTCGCACCTATTCATTCTGCAGCCCCCAGGGTTGTTGACAACATGACGTGCGCCAGATCACCATCCAGGCCCACAGACCCCCGGAAGAAGTAGGGCAGCAGCCCCATCCCCCATACAAGTAGTTTTTGTCTAATCCTGCTAACAAACAAACAGACAAACCATCTCGATCACATTAACTCCTTGGTGGATGTTATAATCCTAAAGAATAGCTGCAGTGACCATTACCGCACTTAACAAATAAGGAAGATGAAATGCTAAAATTGTGGGTGGGTGGATTTTTTTTCTCCATACGTTGATGCAAAACATATATTCAGTACTGTAATTTCCAGGTCCCTCAGCAGTCATGTAATATTTCTGCTTCTGCTTCATAAAAAAAACCAAAAGGCTTCAATTTTAACTCTAATCAATTGAAGATGCATTCATCCACTACACCAAGGGTGTCCAATCATGTGCCATGGTGGGCCAAGACCCTGCAGGCTTTCTCTTCTACCCAGTCTCTTCAGCAGGTGTTTTCACTTCTCAGCAATCAGTGGGAAGAAATTCAGTGAAATCTGCTGTTGAAGACACTGGTTGGAGGTAAAACCTGCAGGGTCTTGGCCCTCCATGACACATGATAGGACACCACTGCACTACACAGACCTTTTCTTCTTCTTCTTCTTCTTCTTCTTCTTCTTCTTCTTCTTCTTCTTCTTCTTCTTCTTCTTCTTCTTCTTCTTCTTCTTCTTCTTCTTCTTCTTCTTCTCCTTTCAACTGTTCCCTTTAGGGGTCTCCACAGTAAATCATCTGCCTCCATCCATCCTATCCCAGCATCTTGCACGGTAACACCAATCTGCTCTATGTCCTCCTTCACTACATCCATGAATCTTCTCTGTAATATTTTTCTTTCCCTCCTGCCTTGCAGCTCCATCTTCAACATCCTATGTCCAATATATCCACTGTCCCTCCTCTGCACATGTCCAAACCATCTCAGCCTTTCCTCCCTTAAGGCCCTGTCACACCTTGATGATTTAGGCAGTGTATGTCGATGTATCAAAATGTCTCTTAAATGCTGGCATATGGCCAATATTTTTCAATTTTGGGCATATGCATCACTTACCAATAATGGGTTGGAAGTGTACATAACATATTACTAACTTATATAGAACGTTTCGATAACTTACAGGTAACTTATACCACCGAATGCTTAGCATGTTACCAGCATTCACAACTTATGCTCAATGATAGACTAATTTATGCATAACTTATGCACAGCTTATTCTAACTTATGTATCATGTGGTCATGCCAAACTGCTGTTGCCTACTGATCCATGAATCCTAGGTGTTCAAGAGAATGAAGGTTTCATTATGTCGGTTAAACCCCAATGATTCTCTCCTCCAAAGACCATCTCACGGCGGGGGGGGGGGGGGTGACCCACCTGGCAAAGTTGTCAAATCTGTCAGGTAGGTCACGCTTATGGAAAGGATAAAGCAGCTGATGTGACACGTCACAAACATCAGATGACAGTCGAAACATGCCATGGTATGAAGCACCTCTTTACTTTGTCTGAATAGAAGAACAAGACCAGTTTGATATGAAGATCTGCTCATCATGTCTTGACAGTTTCCTCCTGTGAACCAATGCTGCCAACAAGCCAATATACGGTAGCTTTAAGTTAGAAAAATGCTCAATAAGTTACGCATAGGTTCAAAGCACGTTAGTGATAGGTTAGAAATAAGTTTGGGGTACACTAGACATTATCTCGCCTTATTTCGACTCATGAGTAACCTACAAGTAATGTGTGTAAAAGTGTGTCAACGATTGCACTTACCTACAACTTATGGCCCACATACTGTAAGTGTGACGTATGAGCCATACGTTGGACCTCTCTGTACTACGATGTATACTAGCGGGATCTTAATAATAATAATAATAATAATAATAATACATCAGTCTTATATAGCGCTTTTCTAAATACTCAAAGACGCTTTACAAAGCAGCATAGGGACAAACATACAGAGAACGGGTAAACAGACAAGGTAGGTACACATAGGTAGAAGAGGCAGTCAGTTTTCATAGGTAGATTTGAAAAGATGGGTTTTGAGTTGACTTTTGAAGGAAGCAAGTGTGTTGGCAGACCGGATGTGAAGGGGCAAGGAATTCCAGAGGGTTGGTGCGGCGATGGCGAATGATCTATCACCCAGGATGTGGAATTTTGTCTTGGTGATGGGGGTAAGAAGGTGAGTGTCAGCAGAGCGGAGGAGACAAGTGGGGGAATGACGAGACAGAAGGTCAGTTAGGTATGAGGGGGCGAGGTTATGAAGAGCTTTATGGGTGATGAGGAGGATCTTGAAGTTGATGCGTTGTTGAATGGGGAGCCAGTGGAGCTGACGGAGGAGAGGAGTGATGTGGTCTCTGGAGTGGGAGTGAGTAAGTAGGCGGGCGGCTGAGTTTTGGACATACTGTAGTTTTTGGAGGATGGTGGAAGGAAGTCCATACAGAATGCTGTTACAGTAATCAAGTCTGGAGGTGATGAAGGCGTGGATGAGTATTGGATGAGTATTGTTGTATCTTAACTCATACAACACTAACTCATAACTTATTCGACACACACCAGTGTATTCGCCAATTTTTTTAAACATTGGCATACACTGTCTAAATTGTCAAGGTGTGACAGGGGATTCACTTTGTTTCCAAACCACTCATCCTGAGCTGCCCCTTTGATATATTCATTTCTAATCATGTCCTTCCTAGTCAGTCCCAATGAGAAGCTTGGCATCTTCAACTAAAATGAAAAATCAGGAAGGGGGCAAACACTTTTGCACACCACTGTAGATAGATAGATAGATAGATAGATAGATAGATAGATAGATAGGGCGGTGGTGCAGTGGTTAGCACTGCGGCAGCACAGCAATTCACCCTTGGCTCTGGGATCCCTGGTTCGATCCCAGCCCCTGACCAACAGTGATCTGTGTGGAGTTTGCATGTTCTCCCTGTGTCTGCGTGGGTTTACTCCGGGATTTCTCCAGTTTCCTCCCACAGGCCAAAAACATGCAGGTTAGGTTAATTGGAGACTCTAAAGTGGTCCTAGGTGTGAATGTGTGTGTGAATGGTAAAGGGATAGCGCCGTACCGTGGCTGCTTAATCCATCAAGGTGGATGCCCTCAATTTCCCCTCTGAGGATCATTAAAGTATACATACAAAGATAGATAGATAGATAGATAGATAGATAGATAGATAGATAGATAGATAGATGTACTTTATTGATTCCAAACTGGGAAATTTTAGCGCAACAGCAGCATGACATACAGTAAAAAGATTAAAAAAAATACCACAGCATAATAGAATAGTA
The DNA here is from genome assembly GCA_020510985.1 of Pholidichthys leucotaenia. Taxonomy (NCBI): domain Eukaryota; kingdom Metazoa; phylum Chordata; class Actinopteri; order Cichliformes; family Pholidichthyidae; genus Pholidichthys; species Pholidichthys leucotaenia. The sequence continues at coordinate 242,072,339 of CM035845.1, forward strand.
AAGAAAATCAGAAAGGAATTACCTAGAAAAACTAAGCACACTAAACTAGCAAAACTCTAAAAATCAAGGATGACCCATATAGAATATATACAGATAAGTACTGAGTAAGAGGTAAACTATACTGTGCAAAATAGAAACATAAGGAAATGTAAGGTACAAAGTAGACTGTAAAGTGCAGTGTGACAGGTGGATTATAACCAATTTCCAAACATTAGAGTAAGTTATTGTACAGTCAAATGACATGTGGCGGGAAAGATTTCCTGTATCTGTCCATTCGACAGTGAAGCTGTAACAGTCTACTAGAGAAAGTGCTCCACTGTTTGTCCACTGTGTGGTGGAGGGGGTGATCAGGGTTATCCATAATGGACAACAGTGTGTTCAGTGTCCTCCTCCCTACCACAGTCTCAAAAGTCTCCAGCATGAGACCAATTACAGAGCCAGCTTTCTTGATAATCTTATCAAATCTGTTAGTGTTGCTGGCTCTGAACAAATAGCAGGAAAGAAGATGGCGCTGGCAACAACAGTCTGGTAGAAGATCTCCAACATCGCGTTGCACATGTTAAAGGATCTCAGCTTCCTCAGGAAGTAGAGTCTGCTCATCCTCTTCTTGTACACAGCCTTGGTGTTATATTTCCTTTCCAGTCTGTTGCTGATCATGACACCCAGGTATTTGTAGTCCTCCACAACCTACACACCCTTTCCACAATCTGCAATGGCTGTGAAGGTGTCCTTTTCCTGCTGAAGTCAATCACCATCTCTCTGGTCTTGCTGACATTCAACCTCAGGTGATCCTGTTTGGTCCACTCCACAAACCTGTCTAACAATGTCCTGTACTCTCCCTCCTCTCACTCTCTTATACAGTCATCAGAGTTGTAGCAATATTTAATTTATAATTATGATCAGGTATAAAGATTATTTAATTTAAACTTGGAGGGGTATGCAGGAATGGGAATATACCTCCCAGTTCACCCATACACACCAGGAAACAATATCTATCACTCGTTGGGGCACCAGCTCACTCTGTGGTGAACAATTTATTAATTAATTCCACTTTTTACCCATTTAATCATTAATTAATTAAATCAATCAATCAGTCTCAAAATATTAGTGAATTCGATACTGGGGCTTTGAAGCCAGACTCAGAATGGAATAAAATTCCTCAACAACTTCTCTCATTTTACAGATTTATTTAAATGACGCTGAATAATGACATCACATTCAGATAACTTGTAAACAGGTGAAAGGATCAACATTAATCCATCACATTAAATTTGTAATTGAGAATAGCGTAACCATGTGAGCACATCTATAAAACCATGGACTTTAGCATGAATTTGGAAGAGTTGAAATGAAAAATTATGAATAATATTGGACACAAATTTATGGAGAAAATTAACTAATTATATGAAAAAATCTGGATTACTCTTAACAAAGTAAAAATGGAATTTTAATAAGAATTATATTATTACCTTTTAATTTTGTATCTGATCAGATGCTGAATTATTCTCAAATCTCAGACGTTTTATTCAGCAGATGGAAATGAAGAGAAATGGCTCACATGACTCCTTGCATTGTCCTTTCATTGAGGCTCCTCTTGAAGCTTTATTTGCAGATTGCACCAAAACCAGAATATCTTGCCAGCAGATACAGTGGGGTAAAAAGTATTTTGTCAGCCACCAGTTGTGCAAGTTCTCCCACTTAAAAGATGAGAGAGGTCTCCAATTTTCATCATAGGTATACCTCAACTATGAGAGAAAAAATGAGAAAAAAAAAAATCCAGAAAATCACATTGTCTGATTTTTAAAGAATTTATTTGCAAATTATGGTGGAAAATAAGTATTTGGTCAATAACAAAAGTTCATCTCAGTACTTTGTTATATACCCTTTGTTGGCAATGACAGAGATCAAACATTTTCTGTAAGTCTTCACAAGGTTTTCACACACTGTTGCTGGTATTTTGTCCCATTCCTCAATGCAGATCTCCTCTAGTGCAGTGATGTTTTGGGGCTGTCGTTGGGCAACACGGACTTTCAACTCCCTCCAAAGATTTTCTATGGGGTTGAGATCTGGAGACTGGCTAGGCCACTCCAGGACCTTGAAATGCTTCTTACGAAGCCACTCCTTCATTGCCCTGGTGGTGTGTTTGGGATCATTGTCATGCTGAAAGACCCAGCCACGTTTCATCTTCAATGCCCTTGCTGATGGAAGGAGGTTTTCATTCAAAATACCACAATACATGGCCCCATTCATTTTCCTTTACACGGATCAGTCGTCCTGGTCCCTTTGCAGAAAAACAGCCCCAAAGCATGATGTTTGCACCCCCATGCTTCACAGTAGGTATGGTGTTCTTTCTCCTCCAAACACGACAAGTTGAGTTTTTACCAAATAGTTCTATTTTGGTTTCATCTGACCATATGACATTCTCCCAATCCTCTTCTGGATCATCCAAATGCTCTCTAGCAAACTTCAGACGGGTCTGGACATGTACTGGCTTAAGCAGGGGGACACGTCTGGCACTGCAGGATTTGAGTCCCTGGCGGCGTAGTGTGTTACTGATGGTAGCCTTTGTTACTTTGGTCCCAGCTCTCTGCAGGTCATTCACTGGGTCCCCCGTGTGGTTCTGGGATTTTTGCTCGCCGTTCTCGTGATCATTTTGACCCCACGGCGTGAGATCTTGCGTGGAGCTCCAGATTGAGAGAGATTATCAGTGGTCTTGTATGTCTTCCATTTTCTAATAATTGCTCCCACAGTTGATTTCTTCACACCAAGCTGCTTACCTATTGCAGAGTCAGTCTTCCCAGCCTGGTGCAGGTCTACAATTTAGTTTCTGGCGTCCTTTGACAGCTCTTTGGTCTTGGCCATAGTGGAGTTTGGAGTCTGACTGTTTGAGGTTGTGGACAGGTGTCTTTTATACTGATAACGAGTTCAAACAGGTGCCATTAATACAGGTAACGAGTGGAGGACAGAGGAGCCTCTTAAAGAAGAAGTTACAGGCCTGTGAGAGCCAGAAATCTTGCTTGTTTGTAGGTGTCCAAATACTTATTTTCCACCATAATTTGCAAATAAATTCTTTAAAAATCAGACTATGTGATTTTCTGGATATTTTTTTTTCTCATTTTGTCTCTCATAGTTGAGGTATACCTATGATGAAAAGTGGAGACCTCTCTCATCTTTTATGTGGGAGAACTTGCACAACTGGTGGCTGACTAAATACATTTTTGCCCCACTGTATTCGGACTAGGTACAGCAGCTTTCCAAGTCCAGAGTCACAAGATGAGATTTTGACTGCGATAATAGTTGGGGCTTAGGTCAAAACAAAGATGGCAATGGTGGTTTCTTCAGTGCAGTGGCAACGAGGCTGCTTCTTCTACTTCTTCGTTGGGAAGAGGATCTCTCAGGGAATTCGAGAATAATTCAAGATCTGATCCCAATGGCAAAATTAAAAGATATTTTTCTGACTTTGTGGAGTTGAAAACAGCTTCTAGTGTGGAAATGAGCCATAGGTCAGTCTCTTTAAAACACAAAACACAAGGTGGATTTAAGGAAAAAGCTTAAAAGGAGAAAAATAGAGAAACAGGAATGTCTGTGAAGCATGGAGTTTCACTCCATATCAAGATTTGAGCTCAGGAAAGAAAAAAAAAATTCCCAGATGTTTAAAGGGAAACATTAAATTACACAGACACAAACACAGCACAACGGCATAACTGAATGGTCAAAAACTATTCTGCTCTCTTCTGAAGGAGGGCGTCTCCCCTTTAATAACAAGACAACTTTTGTGGGCTCCCGGGGATTGACAGAAGCCCAAGCCAATAGTCTTCCTTCATGGGCCTGTTTTATGAACTTTAGTCCAATGAACAAACAGTCCTTTGTCTGTAACAACCAATAATATCGAGAGAGCTGTTGCTAAGCAGAGACTGGCTGATCCCAGCCATATGACTTGGGGAAACTTTCCTCCAGAGTGACACACATATCTTAATACTCTGAAAATTCATTACTATACTTCTGTATAAAATGTAACCTACGTCAGTGATTCATGCAACTTTAAAACTAGTGGTTTTAAATTAACATGCAAGAATAAACATTCATTTAAACATTTTAACATGCACATATTTAAAATCAAGGATTAATAAGCATTTCAGACCCAAATGATTGTCCACACTGAACATCAGAGTCCATTTGCTTTTCCATGGTGTCCTGGAAATAATTCTGAGAAATGAAACTTGGAAAGAGTTTTAATGTTCAGGCAAAAACTTGGTTCAGCATGTAAAGTCAACAGTGAATGTCTATCCTCCAGAGATGTCCACAAAAGGGGTAGTGTCAAGCTGTGGATAATCCTAGGGCCTTAGGAAATGCTTTTAAAGTTTATGGGATGCCTGGTAAATGTTGGATAACTGATAACTAATAAACCTGTCTTAACTGGGGAAGTTTCCAGTTTATTTTTGATGTAAGTTAATCCGTTCCTTGCACAAGATGGAATCCTTATCTCTCGTACCTCTTTATAAAGGAATGTGTTCTCCACAGTAGTCCTGAGATGAAAAAGCAATTCTTGACTGGCCATTTCCTGGGTGAAATGATGTCTTTCAGATGCAAAGTCTATTTTATTGATGAGCCAAAGCAAGATGATGCTACAGAGTCATCAGAAAATTTCTGCAAGTGGAATGACTCAGAGTTGTACTGAAGGTTGATGGTGTATAAGGTAAAGAGAAAAGGAGAAAGCACAGTCCCCTGAGGAGCTATAACTAACCACTGCATCAGACAGAACACTGCCCAGCTGGACAAACTGGGGAAACTGTGGCCTTCCTGTCAGGTAGTACGTAATCCAGAAGATCACAGAGCTGTTGACACCAATCACCTGCAGCTTCTCACCCAGTAACACTGGCTGAATGGTGTTAAAGGTATTGGAGAAATCAAAGAACGTGATTCTCACAGTGCCTCTTCTGCCGTTCAGGTATGAATGAGCTTGTTGCAGCAGATAGATCACAGCGTCTTCAACTCCTAAATGTGGCTGATATGCAGACTTCAGAGGATTCAGCCACGTCTTCACCTGCGGCCTCTGATGGACAGAGACCAGTGTCTTCTGGACCTTCATCACATGAGATGTGAGGGCAACTGGTTGATAGTCTGTCAGGTCCATTGGAGTACAGGTGACAACTGGTTGGCACGAGCCTCAGAATCCTGGTGAAGATGTCATCTGGGCCATAGCCTTTCACGGGTGAAGTCTCTCCAGCTGTCTCCTAACCTGGCCTGTAGTCACAGTGATGTTGGGAATGGTGCATCCCCAGGTTGATCAGAAAAATAATGTGTATTGTAGGAATAGTGTCTTGGAAACCATTCAAAATCCTTCAAGCATAACTCCAGGCTAAGTTATGTAGCTTTCTGATTGCACCATATATTGCATTTTTAACAATAATGGGATCCAGGGAAGTAGACTAGGGTGGTATTCCAGAAAACAGGGTTAACATAACCTGAAATAAACCCTGAACTCAGGGTTAAGTACCAGAGTGTTGGCCTAGTTGGTAGAGCATCTGCCCCAAAACCAGGAGGTTGTTGGTTCAAATCCCAGCAAGGTCATACCAAAGACCATACAAAAAGGGTAATTTCTGCCTTCTAGCTTGGTGCTCAGCATAATAGAATGGGGAAAGGAAAGTTAATGCACAGAGCTACCAGAGGATTGACCACTGTAGCTTTCACTACTGACAGTAGTTGTGTCTCCTACAGTCAGTGAAATGGAGATAGGCGCCGCCCCATACTCCACATGGTGTCCCACATGCTGTGGAAGTTAACTTAACTCAGGGTTACTGTAAGTGAACCTGCCAGAGCATATTCCAAGTTTCTGGTTCCAGAACTCCAGTTATGACTCTGATCAACTCGAAGTTGATTGACCTCGAGACATGCATGTTCATGCCAAACTTACTAAGACAGCATGTGTTGAACATATAAAGCACGGGCAGTGAAGGAAGGATTTCTTTGAGGAAGAGTGGAAAACACTCTTGGAGGCATATGAGGAGTGGAAAAAAAAATCATAATCAAGAAGAAAAAACAGCAACATCAGCCAAAGGTACAAGGAGCTGATCTGCAAAGAACTGCCAACCACATGAACTGAGTTTTTTGGATTCTTGATGGACAGTCTAATAAAAGTTTATATAAGCATTTCTACTTTGCTTGCCAAGTTGATCAAGCCTGTTGGTGACATAGGCACAGTGGTGGACTCCACTGTGAGAGGTTGTGAGATCAAATCCTTGGTTGGATGTCCCTTTGGTCAAATTTATTTTCCATAAAAAATAAGTACTCAGAATAATGTGATGTTATAAATCAGATGCAATGCAAGGTAACAGGCTATTTTACAACCTTTTTCATTGAATTCAGATATAATAGCTTTTGCTATAAAGATTTTATTTTTCAGAAATTTGCAGCTTTTGTGTAAATTTGAGAGCCTTTTTTCTTGTAATGTTGTTTTTTTTTTTTTTAATAGTAAATAATGTTATTTTTCCATGTAGGTTGTAATGATTCTCCCAAAGATATTTTTTGCAGATTTCTTCTTAAATGTAAACTTTTTAAAGAAAATAGAAAAAAAAAAAAAAACACACAATGCAGCAAACTGTTAAGTTTTTACTCTTTACTTGAATCAAATGCCAGTGAGAAGAGATACAGACGTGGACAAAATTGTTGGTACCCCTCTGTTAATGAAAGAAAAACACAATGTTCACAGAAATAACTTGAATCTGACAAAAGTGGTAATAAATAAAAAAATCTATGAAAATTAACCAGTGAAAATCAGGATAATGCTTTTGAATTGTGGTTCAGGGCTGCACGGTGGCGCAGTGGTTAACACTGCGGCAGCACAGTTTACCCTTGGCCGGGGGATTGTGGGGATCGTGGGATCGTGGGTTCGATCCCAGCCCCCGACCAACAGTGATCTGTGTGGAGTTTGCATGTTCTCCCCGTGTTGCGTGGGTTTACTCCGGGATTTCTCCGGTTTCCTCCCACATGCCAAAAACATGCATGTTAGGTTAATTGGCTGTTCTAAATTGTCCCTAGATATCTGTTTCCTGTAGGCCCTTAGAATAGAGGGTTAGTATTAATGAAAGCGCTTTGAGTGGTCTTTGTGACTAGAAAAGCGCTATATAAGTGCAGGTTAGTTAGTTAGTTAGTTAGTTCAACAGAATTATTTAAAAAAACAAACTCATGAAACAGGCCTGGACAAAAATGATGGTACCCCTAGAAAAGATTGAAAATAATGTGACCACAGGGACATGTTCAACCAAGATGTGTCCTTTAATTAACATCACAGGTGTCTACAAACTTGTAATCAGTCAGTCGGCCTATTTAAAGGGTGAAAAGTAGTGACTATGCTGTTTGGTGACGTGGTATTTACCACACTAAACATGGACCAGAGGAAGCAAAGGAGAGAGTTGTCTCAGGAGATTAGAAAGAAAATTATAGACAAGCATGTTAAAGGTAAAGGCTATAAGACCGTCTCCAAGCAGCTTGATCTTCCCGTGACTACAGTTGCACATACAGTATTATTCAGAAATTTAAGATCCATGGGATTGTAGCCAACCTCCCTGGACGTGGCCGCAGGAGGAGACGGATAATACGGATGGTAACAAAAGAGCCCAGAACAACCTCTAAACACATTCATGGTGAACTCCAAGATCAAGGGACATCAGTGTCAGATCGCACCATCCGTCGTTGTTTGAGCCAAAGTGGACTTCATGGGAGATGACCAAGGAGGACACCACTGTTGAAAACAAATCATAAAAAAGCCAGACTGGAATTTGCCAAACTGCATGTTGATAAGCCACAAAGCTTCTGGGAGAATGTCCTATGGACAGACGAGACAAAACTGCAACTTTTTGGCAAGGCACATCAGCTCTATGGTCACAGAAGCAAAAATGAAGCATACCAAGAAAAGAACACTGTCCCTGCTGTGAAACATGGAGGAGGTTCTGTTATGTTCTGGGGCTGCTTTGCTGCATCTGGCACAGGGTGTCTTGAATCTGTGCAGGGTACAATGAAATCTCAAGACTGTCAAGGTATTCTAGAGAGAAATGTGCTGCCCAGTGTCAGACAGCTTGGTTCCAGTCGCAGGTCATGGGTCTTGCAACAGGATAATGACCCAAAACACACAGCTAAAAACACCCAAGGAATGGCTCAGAGCCAAACATTGGAATATTCTAAAGTGCCCTTCTATGAGCCCTGATCTAAATCCTATTGAACATCTGTGGAAGGAGCTGAAACATGCCGTCTGGAGAAGGCACCCTTCAAACCTGAGACAACTGGAGCAGTTTGCTCATGAGGAGTGGGCCAAAATACCTGCTGAGAGGTGCAGAAGTCTCATTGACAGTTACAGAAATCATTTGATTGCAGTGATTGCCTCAAAAGGTTGTGCAACAAAATATTAAGTTAAGGGTACCATCATTTTTGTCCAGGCCTGTTTCAAGAGTTTGTTTTATATTTAATAATTCTGTTTAACCACAATTCAAAAGCATTGTCCGATTTTCATTGGTTAATTTTCATAGAATTTTTATTTATTACCATTTTTGTCAGATTCAAGTTATTTCTGTGACCATTGTGGGTTTTTCTTTCATTAACAGAGGGGTACCAACAATTTTGTCCACATCTGTATGTCTTCAGCAGTGACTTAAAGATAATTAGTGAATCAGCAGTGCATATGTGGACTGGTAGACTGTTCCATAGTCTTGGAGCAGCCACTGCAAAGGCTTGATGACCTCTCCATTTTAACTTTGATTTTGGTACACCTAAGAGCATATGGTTTGTTGACCTCAGTGCTCTTACAGGTGAATGAATGGAAATAAGCTCTAACAAATAAGATGGTAAAAAGTAATTTAAGACCTTAAAAGTAAACAATAAAATCTTAAAATCAATCCTAAAATGGAAAGGAAGTCAGTGAAGGAAAGATAAAAGAGGAGTGATATGTTCACACTTTTTATACCAGTTAAAAGATCCAAGATGGCACCGCGGATGGCAGCCACTGGCTTCTGCTCTCTGATGTTTTTGATAATTTTGTGTGTTTTTTTGGACTTCTGCTCTTCCGTCCGAGTCACCTTTTCAAGGGAGGAACTACTTTCACTCAGACTATCTCCCAATGCAACTTCTCCGCCAGTTTCTGCTGCTGATCTGAAGTTTTTTCAGGCGATCTTAGCTGTGGGAGCAGCTGCTATTGGCACTGGCCGGAAACGAAGGCGGCGTGGTTAACGTGCCGGTGCGCTAGTCAGGCTGAAGAAACGAGGATCTCGCACGCCGTTCCCATCGATCCATCTGGTGAACGTCCACTCTTTGGCGAGCAAAATGGACGAGCTGCTGCTCCTGACTCACAAAAACCTGGATTTTAGAAGATCTGGTGCCCTGTGTTTCACGGAGTCCTGGCTGAGTGAACGCATCCCGGACAGCGCGGTTCGCCTGGACGGATTCCAACTGTTTTGCGCTGATCGCAGCCGAGAATTCTCTGGAAAGACTAAAGGTGGCGGAATCTGCTTCTACATAAACAAAGGTTGGTGTACTGATGTCACAGTGTTGAAGAAGTTTTGTAGCCCTAACCTAGAGTCACTGTTCATAAACTGTAAACCCTTTTATTCAACGCAAGAGTTCTCCTCGTTTATTCTGGTCGGAATTTACATCCTGCCTGTTGCTTGTACAACAGAGGCCCTGCAGCACCTCACTGACCAGATAGCAGACGTGGAGGAAAAACATCCAGACTCTCTGCTTATCATTCTGGGTGATTTCAATAGAGTTAATCTCACAAATGAGCTTCCTAAATACAGACAGCATATTAAATGTCCCACCAGGGACACAAATACACTCGACCACTGTTACACAGTTTTAAGAAACGCCTATCATGCCGTCCCCCGTGCAGCTCTGGGTTTTTCTGACCACTGTCTGCTCCATCTTATTCCAACATACAGATAGAAACTAAAAACTTCCAAGTCTGTTGTAAGGACTGTGAAGAAATGGACTGAGGAATCAAAGCTGGAGTTACAAGCCTGCTTTGACTGCACAGATTGGAGTGTTTTTGAAGATGCAGCCATTAACCTAAATGAACTCACTGACACTGTGACATCATACATCAGTTTCTGTGAGGCCAAGTGTGTGCAGACCAAGACCTTCTGCACATACAACAACAATAAACCCTGGTTCACTCCTAAACTCAAGCAGCTACGTCAGACCAAGGAGGAGGCCTACAGGACTGGTGACTGGACTCTGTACAAGCGGGCCAGAAACATGCTGACGAAGGAGACCAGGCTTGCTAAGAGGAGCTACAGTGAGAAGTTACAGCAAAACTTCTCAGCCAACAACTCTGCTTCTGTTTGGAGAGGCCTACGGAATATCACCAATTACAGGAGACCATCCCCCCACCCTGTGGAAAGCCTCCAGCTGGCTAACGACCTAAACAGCTTTTACTGTAGGTTTGAAAAGAACCTACAGTTCTCACCTCCCACCCACACAAAAGGATTATCTGCAGCCCCAGGAACTCCATCCCTCCTCCACTCTGACCTCCCACCAGCACTAACGATCTGTGAAGGGGAGGTGCGCCGGGTCTTTCAGAGACAAAAGATCAAGAAGGCTGCAGGACCTGATGGTGTGTCTCCGTCCTGCCTGAGAGTCTGCTCCAGCGAGTTGGCCCCCATCTTCACCCGGATCTTTAATAGATCACTGGAGCTGCGTGAAGTGCCTTCCTGCTTCAAACGCTCCATCATCATTCCAGTTCCCAAGAAACCCTCTGTTACAGGATTAAATGACTACAGACCTGTTGCCTTGACCTCTGTGGTCATGAAATCCTTGGAGAGATTGGTGCTGAACCACCTGAAGGTCGTCATAGGCCCCCTGATGGACCCACTGCAGTTTGCCTACCGGTCAAACAGGTCAGTGGATGATGCAGTGAATATGGGACTACACTACATCCTGCAACACCTCGACTCCCCAGGGACGTACGCCAGGATCCTGTTTGTCGACTTCAGGTCGGCGTTCAACACCATCATCCCAGGCATTCTTCATCAGAAACTCCTCCAGCTCAAGGTGCCCCCCTCCACCTGCCAGTGGATCTCCAGCTTTCTGACTGACAGGTGGCAACAGGTGAAGCTAGGGACAATTACATCCAGCTCCCAAAAAATGAGTACTGGCGCCCCCCAAGAGTGTGTCCTTTCCCCACTGCTCTTCTCTCTCTACTCCAATGACTGCACCTCAGAGGACCCTTTGGTGAAGCTCCTGAAGTTTGCGGACGACACCACAGTCATCGGTTTGATCCGGGATGGTGATGAGTCTGCATACAAGCGGGAGGTGGAGCAGCTGATCCTCTGGTGCGGCCAGAACCATCATGAACTTAACCCAGCCAAAACGGTGGAGATGACTGTGGATTTCAGGCGACACCCTCCTTCATTCCCCCCACTCACCATCCTCACCAGCACAATGTCCACTGTGGACTCCTTCAAGTTTCTGGGTACCACAGTCTCCCGGAACCTGAAGTGGTCCTCCCATATAGACACTGTCCGGAAAAAGGCCCAGCAGAGGTTGTTTTTTCTGCGTCAGCTCAAGACGTTTGATTTGCCTCAGGAGCTGCTGGTTGTCTTCTACACCGCCATCATCCAATCTGTCCTCTGCTTTTCCATCACTGTCTGGTTTGGATCTGCCACTTAACAGGACAAGACCAGACTGCAGCGGATCACTAAGTTTGTGGAGAGGATCATTGGTACCGACTTACCCTCCATTGAGAACTTATATCGGTCCATTACCAGGAAACGGGCGGGAAACATCTGTGCTGACCCGTCACACCCCGGCCACAAACTGTTTGAACTTCTATCTTCTGGTCGATGTTACAGATCACTGAAAGTCAAAACCACCCGTCACAGGAACAGTTTCTTTCCTCAAGCCATCACTCTGATAAACTCCTGACATTCACCTAGTCCTACCTGTTGCTGTACTCATGACTTTTCATCCATTCTTACATTGCACATAACTCTCACACTGCTTTTTACTTCATTCACATTATATCACTGAATCTGAGTTCACAATGAAATACTGTATGACTGTTTATTTTTTCATATATTTCTGCAAAGTGTGGATAGTCTGAGTAAATAACTGCATATATTCCTGTATATATTTGCATCCTTTTATAGAAACATGGACAGACTGTAATTTACTGTACATACTCTGTTATTGAATCCTTATTTAAATCTTATTTAAATCTTACACCTGAACAACAAGAGCAAGTTTTTAGCCAAAGTCAAATTCCTTGTATGTGTTGTGCATACTTGGCCAATAAAGCTGATTCTGATTCTGATAAAAACCAAGTCACTACATTCTGAACTAGCTGCAAACGGTGCACAGAGGACTGCTCTACACAAAAATACAGTGAGTTACAGTCCAATTGGAAGGTAATAAAAGGATGAATTACTTTTTGTTGATCTCTAGGGGGGAGATAAGACTTCACTTTCGCAATCATTCACAGTTGATTAAGGCTGGTTTTGACGACTGCACTAATCTGCCCATCTTAAAAGAGTTGTTAATAATGACACCCAAATTTCTGACAGCACTGCTACAATACATACATTAACACAATTAAAAAGCTGAAGACCAGCAGACTGCATCAGCTGTGACAGAAGTGGACATGGAGGGTCCAGGGGGTCCACTAAACTATATGGACAATATGTGCCAATCATCGATATCTGACCATGGTGTTTGAAGATGCAGGATTTAAGCTAAACTTATTTCTGTTCCAGAAACAGACTGAACAGGGCAATGTAGTAGGTCCTCCTCCAAAATCTGTGCAGCAATTTGACAACGTAAGAAAGTGATTTTTGTGAATCTTAATGTGAGACATATTACTGTAAAGCAAAACTGAATATTTTACCTTAAAGAACATTAACCTCTCCCTGATGCATGCCACCGTCCCCTCCTGCCTCAAGGCCTCCACCATCATCCCCATCCCCAAAAAGCCTGCAGTTGAAAGCCTGAACGACTACAGACTCATAGCACTCATGTCTGTAGTCATGAAGTGTTTTGAGCGACTGGTGTCCCAGCACATCAGGGACTGTCTTCCCCCCTCCTTTGACCCCCACCATTTCACCTACAGCTCAGCTTTCAACACCATCATCCCGAAAATCCTGATCAACAAACTGTACCTCCTCCAGATCCCCCCTCCCCCTACCTGCTCCTGGATAAAAAAACTTTCTCACCAACTGCCCACAAACAGTCAGGCTTGGCCTCCACCACTCCTCCACACTGTCTCTTAGTGCTGGCTCCCCCCAGGGCTGCGTGCTAAGCCCTCTACTGCACTCCCTGTACACCTTTGACTGTAGTCCAACCCACCCAACTACCGTCATTGTGAAATACGTGGATGACTCCACCTTGGCTGAGCTCATAACCAATGACAATGGCAAGACATACAGGATACAGGGCGGATGTACAGAATCTGCTGCTGTGGTGCCAAGCAAGCAACTTGAAACTGAATGTCCAAAAAAATGCAAATGGCGACTTTGTGGAAAAATCCCCAGGAAAATATTCCTGGGAATCCACATCTCCTCTGACCACTCCTGGACTGTCAACACCAAGGCCCTGGTGAAGAAACCCCAGCAGTGGCTGCACTTCCTCTGTGTCCTGAGGAAGAACAACCTGGACCAGAAGCTGCTGCTGGCCATCTGTTCTGCTCAGTGGAGAGCATACTCACCTACTGTCTTGATGTGTGGTAAGCCTGCTCCATGGCCGAGAACAAGAAGGCTGTGCAGAGGGTCTTCATCACCCCCCCAAAAAAAAAAAAATATTGGTGGCCCTCTGCCCTCCCTGGAAGACACCTCCAGATACACCTGTCTCAGAAGGATTAAGGCCATCACAGGAGACCCCTCACATCCCGCCCACCACTTGTTGAATCTGCTTCTCTCTTGATTACAGTTCAGATCGATCAGGTCCCACACCTCCAGACTGACAAACAGTTTCTTTCCCTGGGCCATCTGAACTGCAACAGTGAGAGGCCTACCCCTCCCCCCTCCGAACGCTCACATGCAGGGAACTGAGGTTCTTTTCATTATCACAGTAACTCACCTGGCTCTGCACACCACACTATCATGTTCATTGACCCATCCGTGATACCACTGCTGTGTATATTTTCCATAATCCTTGGGCTATTTTACTCAATTGTGTATTCAATTGTCTGTCAGCACTCTGCACTCTTTTGTACATACTGTAGTTCCACCTGAGTAGCCACTACCAAACCCCTGTATATTTCCATAATTCTGGGCCATTTTAATTTTATTTTTATTTTCATTTTACTTTTTTTCAGTTATGCGTTTAATCATGTGTTCTGTAACCGTGTTTTATTTAATCCTTCTCTCCTCCTTTACTTGCTGGAGCACCCACAATATTGTTGTACTGTACTGTACAGGCTTTACTCTGACAATAAAGCCTATTCTATTCTAAATTTAAGAATTTCATTGTAATTTCCAGCAAAGGATCTGTTCAAAATCTATCTCAATAGAAAAAAAATATATCAGAAAATAGATTTGGCGATGAAATATCTGCATGTAAATATATAAGAAGGCAGGATAAAAATAAATTAGTGATGGTGTGTTTTTTTAAAACTGATTTTGAGTGATAAGCTCTCCGATTCTGTCTTCACATTTCTATTTGTTGATGTGGTTCCTGTTAAGTTTAAATTTTCTAAACATACCTCCAACATAACCTGAACATACAGTAACCTAATCAGGAGCAGGTTGTGTTGACAGCCTTTGTAACTGTGTTGACAAACATTCTCTGACTTTTTGGAACCAAAAACTCAGTTACCATAAACTCTAATGCTGTGTTCGAAATGACCACTCATTTACTACATAGTGTACTACATTTCTAATGAGTCCCATTTAAATGTAATGCAGTATATAGTGAACAAGGGTACATTTTGAACACAGCATGAGTTAACTTACCCAGGTAAGTCACTAAGGGACCTATTTTGATGGTCATCTGTGCACTTTTTCACAGACTTTCCAACATGTACCAGCATTTTTGTTATTTTCTGTCAGCACACTGTGTATTTACTGTTTTGTCACACCACCAAAATACCAGTAGATAGTGTGTCTGCCATGCGCTCAGAGGACGTGCCTCATTTCAAAGAAGTGTGGTGGTGCACAATCTAATGCTCATTACACTATTATAATGCATTTCTGGAGAATCTGCTTTTAATCAGGAAAAAGGAGGTCTATCGTGAAAAGCACATTGTTTAATGACATTTCAGTGGCATGTTTTGATTTTGCGCAGTTCCAGAAGTCTGGAAACAGCATGCACTGGGACAGTCATGGGGCCGTATTACAACGACAGGGTCAGTTGATCAGTTACCTTATGCAGAACATGTTTATAGACATTTCCAAGTTCATTTCCTTATCACAGTGGTGTAAAAACAAACTTTCAACCGGCGCATGACGCAGACCGCTGGTCTAATCATTCGGAGGTGTGTTTTGGATAATCCAATCCAAAGCACTCCTTCCCATCCCGTTAATACAAAAAGGCACATTAGCTAAAGTGAATTGTCATCATGACGGTTTAAGATGACAAAAGCCTGTGTGTGTGAGACAAAATGCATGCGATAGTAATGCTGCTTGGTAATAAGGAAGACATTGATCACAGCTGATGCCCAGTTAGTTATGTCACAAAGAGCAAACAGGTAAGAATGGACGCAAAAAAATCAGCTGAATTATTTAATGTGCACATGGATGCAACACAGACATGAAGAAAAGAGGATGATGCCTGGGCAAACTTTCATGAATTTTCATTAATAATGGCATGGAAGTCACTCTCGGCTATGGGGAGATGGAGTGCTCCTTCTCCTGTCGCATTTGTCGACCGAGGGTCTCCCCCTATCCCTCCTGGGTAGGAGAAAAGGAGGCAATCTGCCACCTCCGGCCGCCACGATGAAGCAAGCCCGGTCTCAGCAGCCTCTGCAGGGGGCTGACGGGTGGCTGTCGGGGAGCTTGCTGAGCTGGAAACTCGGGGAACATGGCCGACACAGATGTGGATGCATCTCCTGTCTCTCTGGGGAGTTAGTGAAAAGTAAAACGCTGCACACT
Source organism: Pholidichthys leucotaenia (assembly GCA_020510985.1). Taxonomy (NCBI): domain Eukaryota; kingdom Metazoa; phylum Chordata; class Actinopteri; order Cichliformes; family Pholidichthyidae; genus Pholidichthys; species Pholidichthys leucotaenia. The sequence goes on from CM035845.1 coordinate 242,088,406, forward strand.
CCTTGTTCATTAATTTATTCCCCTAAAAATAAACACATTAATGACTAATAAGTCCATCATGAAAATGAACACCCCCCCCCCCCCCCGCCCGTGCACCGCACATCACATTGGAACACACTGGCATATGTGCTCCCTGTTCATTCATTCGTTCCCCTAAAATAATCATACATTAATGCCTAATCTATAGACCATGATGGAGTAAAAAAAAAAAACTAGTGTGTGATCAACATGTAATTAAAATGACGGGTGATTATGACTGTTACAAGATTCCAGTGTGTGCCGTTTCCTGAGCACCGGAGCTGTGCGATGTCAAAACATGTTACTGAAATATCATTAAACAATGCGCTTCTGACGATAGACCTCCCTTTTCCAGATCAAAAGTGGATTCTCATGGAATGCACCATAATAGTAATGCAAATTTGATTACACGCCGCCACACTTCTTTGAAATAAGGAACCTCCTCCGAGGACATAGCAGACACATTGTCTACTGGTAATTTGATGGCATGATGCAAGACATAAAAACAGACAAGGTGCTGACAGAAAAACACTGGTGAACAACGAAAAGTCTGTCTGAAAATTATGCAGATGACCGTCCGTGCGCATTCAGCTGATTTTTCAGCCCATTCTTCACCATTTATTATTTTTAACATAACTAACTGTGCATCAACTGTGATTGATGTCTCCCTTATTATCAAGCAGCATTACTATGCATTTTGGCTCACACACATGGGCTTTGGTCTTAAACCATCATGATCACAATTGACTTTAGATAATGCACCTCTTTGCATTAAAGGGCTGGAAAGGAGCACTTTGGATTGGATTATCAAAAACACACCTCTGAATAATTGGACCGGCCTCTTTGTGTCATGCGGTGGTGGAAAGTTTATTTTTACACCATTGTGATAAGGAAATGAACTTGGACACGCCCATAAACATGTTCTGCATCAGTGACAACTGATCATCCGACACCATCGTTGTAATCTGCTTTCATTGTAATTGCTCCTAGTGGGTCTGGAAGCGCCATGATAGGTAGCATGCCACCATCAGTGTGTGAATGTGTGTGTGAATGGGTGGATAGCAGGATCTGTAAAGTGCTTTGGTCATCAAGGGATGAGAATAAAAGTGTTATATAAGTGAATGCCATTTACCATTAACCATTTTCTGAAACAGGGCCCTGGCGACCCCCACTACAGACAGAAAAACGTTAAAAAAAATGCCAAAACGCATGCTCACAAGCCCCAAAATTTCTGTCAGAAGATTCTTTGGACTGATGAAACAACAGGGGAGTTTTTTGGCCAGTCACATCAGCTCTATGTTTAATGAAGGAAAGCCAAAAAGAACACCATACCTACTGTGAAACATGGAGGGGTCATGGGTCCTCCAACAGGATAATGACCCAAAACACACAGCTAAACGCAATTGGGAATAGGTGAGAAAACACTCTTGACTATTCCTAAATGGCCCTCCATGAGCCCAGATCTTAATCTGGTAGAGCATATACTGTATGAAAAGAGTGTGGAGAGGCCACCATCCCAATCTGAGACAGCTTGAGCAGTTTGCACAGGAAGAATGGGTCAAAGTACCTGGTGGTAAATGCAGACATGTCACTGTGAAGTAAACAGATCATTTGTTAGCAGTAATTGCAGCAAATGATGGTGCTATAAAATATTAAATTAGGGTATCATATTTTTTGTCTGTGACATTTTAAATTAGTTTAATTATATACAGTAAAATATTCAACTGAATTAATAATCAAATGCAAAGTTTGATTTGTATTAAATATGACATTGCCAGTATGGGAGGTCATTAAACTTTTTCCAGTTTCAAGTTATTTCAGAGATAGAGATTTTTTATTTATTTATTTTTTTTTTTTTTTGAGGGCTACCAACAAATTTGAGCATGCGTGCAGGAAACGTACTCAGCCAAGTGAACAGCATGCAGATTTGACACAGAAAGGCTACTACCATCCTGCTGGTTTGGGCTAGGAGCATTCTGAATGTGAGATGACTGTTATCCACTCTTACATAATCCCACAATTGGTTTTAACAGGACATCAAAATCAATGCTTAAACAGTTTGCATATACTGTGTATCTATTTTCTGTTTCTTAAACAAATACAGTACAACCAACTAATACAACTTCTCAAAAACTTAAGCAAAGCGGGAACAGAAAATTATGCTTCCCTTAAGTAACTTCAAATTGTTTCCCTTTCTCATGTCATCCTCCAATCATTCTTGAAGCCAACAGTGCATGCCGGAGGCGGCCATTGCCAGAGTGAGTGGCCAGTAATTATAGTATGCATGACAGGTATTTTCCTGCTAATTAACTTCAGGCTAAGTGGGCAACCGTGCATGTTTTCCACTTTATTAAACAGTAATGTTAATGTATTAGAATGATAAGTGCACACAAAGTGTAGAATGTGTGAAGTTGAACTTGTCAAAGCTGAGATTCCGCTGCAAAGTGTCAAGACTTTTAAGCATGAGAGATGCTGACACCCTCTCTGTCCTCGCCCTCATCCACACATTTGTGGAAAAAAGCCTCTTAGGATCAGAACCGATTTAATACAGACCTCGCTTTTTTCCTGCGAGAGTGTACACAGAACACTTTTGCCACAGCTAAAGAGATCCAAAACACAAATGTAATGGTCTCCCATCACAGCATGACAGCTGCTTCAACAACACACTTTAGCAACCAACAGAGTGGATAGTTCACAGTAGAAGTGATCCACTCACTAAATCTCCAAATAACCCCTAATTGTCAGAGTGGAGACTGTGCAATTGTGCCAGTTTTCTGAAGTATGCCAAGACCTCTTATGGGTGCATTTTATTAATAAGACACAGGGACATGCTGTAAATGTCTTACTAAATGCAGATTGCTCATGATGAAAGTCTGATTTTGTGTGTGTGTGTGTGGGGGGGGGGGAGTTTGAATCAAAACACTTGCCCTCTAGTCTTATACTTGTGATTTACCTTACTAGATTAGAGCTCCACAGACACTCCAGCATGTTAAAAGGTTGCTAAAGACCCATCTTTTCTCCTTGGTGTTGAAGTCCCAGCATTGCATTAGCTTTTATTTTTTATTCAGTTTTTATTTATTTTTCTTATGTTATCCATTACTCTTTTATTTGCTTTAAGCTTATTTTATTGCTGCTTTTATGTTCTTATTTTTAAGTATACAGTGAAGAAAATAAGTATTGAACACGTCAAAATTTTCTCAAACGCATTTCTGATGGAGTCATTGACCTGAGATTTTCACCAGATATCAGAACAACCCAAGTAATCCATACATACAAAGGAATCAAGGCAACTGTGTTCACAAAACAAGTTATATTTTATAAAGTGGAATTACACAGGGAAAAAGTATTGAACACATGAAGAAAATGAGATGCAAAAAGGCATAGAAAGCAAAGAAACCATCTGAAATCCATCAGAATTTAGGAAGCCACCCTATCTCCCATCAGTGCAAATTAATTTCAGCTAAGTTAATTTCAGTTAAGTTAATTTTGGTAAAGTCCTGACTGATAGCCTTTGAAATGGTCTGTGATTATCAGATTGTGACACCACAAAGAACTCATGATGTATAAAAGCAAAGAGCTCTCTCTAGAACAGGGGTGTCCAATCATGTGCCATGGAAGGCCAAGACCCTGCAGGCTTTTCCTCCAACCAGTGTGTTCAGCACCAGATATCACTGAACTTCTTCCCACTGATTGCTGATCAGTGAAAACACCTGCTGAAGCAACTGGGTAGAAGAGAAAACCTGCAGGTTCTTGGCCCTCCGTGGCACATGATTGGACACCCCTGCTCTAGACCTTTGCAACCTTATTGTTGCAAAAGATAATAATGGCATTTGTTACATGTGAATTTCTAAACTGCTGAATTTTCCACTACGCACTGGTGAAGACTTCATTCGGAAGTGGAAAGAACATCATTTTACTATAAACCGGCCACGACCAGGTGCTCCCCACAAGATTTCTGACAGAGGAGTCAAAAGAATTGTCAGAAGAGTTATCCAAGAACCAAAGACCACTTGTAGAGAGTGTTATGTCTCGAAATAGGACAGCGTAGGCAGGTGTTGCACAGAAGGACAACTTTATTACAGAATACTGGTAATACACGTGTCATAGTGAAGATGCTACAAGCTAATGCTAGGTTAATACAAGCTATGGCTTTTACAAAGGTAGAGTGCCAAAGAGGACGACTCCCGCCATCAGACTCTTAATTTAGGCACGGCATGATGATGTCACATGGTGGGTGTCTCCTCGTGCTGTGCCTGTTGTTCTTACTTAGTTTCCCCACTGTATATGGTTGTTTTTTTTATTTACAGTATGCAGTCATGAAAAAATTTGGACACCCCTTTAAATATTCAATTCTTTATTAAGAAATGTGCGTATATATGTCTAACCTTGTTTTTGTTTTTATTTGCATTTCATAAATGTATTTTAGCCATTTTTAGTGGAAATGAATGTGGGGGTGTCCTAAAAAAGATGGGGGGTGTCCTAATTTATTCCCCACAATTTGTTTAGAATTACATTTTACAGAAAATTTGAAAACAGTATTTAATTCATTTTTAATTGTTTAGTTGTATTATGTGAATCTCACAGTATTTTTAACATTGATATTAAATATTCATATGTCAAAATATGTTAAAGGGCCTATATCATGCTATTTTTAGCCTTTCAGAGTAAACTATAAGCATGTATGTGATAGTATATTACCTTTGGTACACTGGAGAATGAATTTCTTATGAAATGTGAGTTATTTTCGCGAGCTACTTTTCCAACCCGGAAGTAAGATGCCTCGATCTCTGAGGCTCCGCCTCTCCTTCTTGTGGCTGCCGCCCATTTCATGACGTAACCCCTGAGCCGGCTGCTGCAGCGTGTGGCTGGGTTCCGCCCACGAAAACTTAGAAAACATTGTCTTACGTAAAAAAGCAAACGGTTGTTGTCACTGAGCAGATTAGGTGCGAGAGGAACTACTTCTTCACAGCGTCAATGCTAAAGTGAAAGAGTTTTGCCGATCACCGCTCTGTTTGCTGCGCGGAGAAAGTGGGTGTGTGCGTTAGCCTGGGGGCGGTGCTGGCAGCACAGGCACTTCCTGGAGTGGGCGGCTCACCCACGTTCATACATATGAACGTGGGAACCCAGTCATTATCAGGGACAGGGCGGAGCAGCAGCTCAGAGAGCAGGGTTGAGGAGGAATACTCAGAGATGCATGAATGGAGCAAAATACCACGTTGGGGGTGTTTTTGGTGAGGAATTAACATTATAACATGCTTAAAAACTCAAAAAAGTCGATTTTGCATGATATAGGCCCTTTAAAAAAACACATAAGCTTAAACAGGGTGTCCTAATTTTTTCACATGACTGTAGCTTATTAACTATGTAAAGTAGGGCTGGGCAATACACCAAATATATTCATTTTGTTGTATTGGTTCAACTGGCCACGCACTATACATAAAATAGTTGTAGCGAGCAGAGATGAAAAGAAAGATAAAAAAATAAACATGCTTAGGCTTACCTTAAGCACAGGAAATGGTGGGGGAGCAACGAGAAGGTAAACATTTCTTGTCTGAACTCTGCAGGTAAATGCCATTTCTGTCACTCTTCTGTCAAACGATGACTGCCAATCCTGTGGAAATGGGCAACAAAAAAATAATAACTTAATGGACTGTGACACTGAGTTGCTGATAATGGAGGTGGCTGGTGAGAAAAAAATATTTTATTTTTTTTCTGATCCTCTGGATTGAACAATAAACCTAAATTTACCAACTGGACCCCTCAGACTGAAATAAAATAAAATAAAATGGTCTGGCATTAAAGTTAGTGAAGAGATGGATCACTACTCAATGATAGTGTTGCTGGGGTAATGGGTGGGGGTGGGGGCTTTGCTAACTCATGGGAAAAAAATGCTGTGAAAGAAAGCTCTTGGTAATCCGCACAGGCAGATGCAATGTCACTAAGTAAAATAAGTAAATAAAATAAATAAAGTAAATAAACATCGTTAGACACCACTCCAGCTTTACAGCTGAATTTATTTGCAAACCAAGTCTGTGTCAGAATCCAAATTACGCATAACAGCCAGGTGGAACACATGGAGCTGCACAATATAAAAGCCTTTTATTTCCAGATTGTAATCTCGAAACAGAGATCATACAGACTATGGAGACATCTCATCACTCCGATGCAGCTGCAAATGTCACTGTCTCAACTACCGGGGTTCACCTGCAGGGATCAGCAATCCATCTGCCTCGACAGGTATTGCACTGAAGCTGGGGTTTGATTAGAGTGCATTTTTCTTAACAGAATCCCTCCCAGGAGAGATGGATTTGTAATGGGATCCAGTTCACAGTGGCACTGGTTTTGATCTATGAATGGGGCAGGTTCTTTCTGAGGGAAATTAGTTATTTTTCATTTCACTGCGCTCACTAAGCCGAGTTATGGAGAAAAATCACGCAATAATAATAGCAGCAGTGGCTCAGGAGGTAGAGCGGGTTGTCCAATAACCGGAGGGCTGGCAGTTCAAATTCTGCTCTTCCCAGCCATCCTGCCATTGTGTCCCTGGGAAGACACTTACCCACCTTGCCTCCAGTGTCCTTGACAGTGGGTATTAATGTATTGCATATAAATGTTTGATAGTGGTTGGAGAGGGAGATTGGCAGCCATGTCTCTGTCGGTCTGCTCCAGGGCAGCTGTGGCTACAGTACTAACTTACCACCACCATTGTCTGAGGATTGAATGAATAATGTATCCATTGTAAAGTGTCTTTGAGTGTTCATGAAAAGTGCTATACAGTATAAATCCAATGCATTATTATTAATCATGTTTATCAACCACAAATTCAGAGACAAATCCTTTTACTGAAGTAGAAACATTTTAACAGATTTTGTGAGTTTCAGCTGTTTTGTAGTTTAACAGACCCACCTGATACAGCCAAACAAAATTTTGCGGACAGCCCGCAACTTCTCACGGCAGGTCATAACTTTGCAGTTCGGCCTACAGATTTTCACGTAAAGTTTGTTTTTATACATCCCACTGTGTATGTGAAAATTAATGTACACTGTCATTTTGTGCATGTGCAACATTTAAGACATTGAGTTGCTAGCTGTTAGCATGCGGCCTACATATCTCCTGAGGGAATACTCACACATGATCTGCATTGCTATTTATGCAAATCCGACGGCGAACGCTGGGACAGCACGTGACGTCATCCATTCAGTAACTGGCAGGCTGCAGACAGAACACCCAGATGCTCTTCTCCTCATCTCAGGCGATTTCAACCATGTTTCACTGTCTCCCATTCTACCCACGTTTGCCCAGTATGTCACATGCCACACTAGAGACAATAAAACACTGGACTTATTCTACGCAAACACTAAGGAGGCGTACACCTCATCACAACTCCCCCCACTCGGGAGATCGGATCACAACTTGGTTCATCTCCGGCCGGTGTACAAACCCCTAGTGCACAGACAACCTCCGGCCATGCGCACAGTGAAGTTATAGTCTGAGGAGGCAATGGACACTCTAAAGGGCTGTTTTGAAACCACTGCCTGGGAGCAGCTCTGCGATCCACATGGTGAGGACATCGATGGCCTCACTCACACCATCACGGACTACATCAGCTTCTGTGTGGACAACGCCGTTCCCACCAAGACTATACGGTGTTGCTCAAACAACAAACCCTGGATCAACCCTGAGATAAAAACACTTCTGAGAGAGAAGAAGAGGATCTTCAGGTCGGGGAACAGGGACATGCTGAAGTCTGTACAGAGGGAGCTGAGGAGAAAGATCAGAGAAGACAAGGACAGCTTCAGGAAGAAGATGGGGGACAAGCTGCAACAGAGCGACATCAGCGGGGTCTGGAGAAACCTTAAAACCATCTCTGGGCTCCAGAATACCTCCCCCCAAGCCACGGGGGGGCAGGGAGTGGGCGAACAATCTGAATCTGTTTTTCAATAGGTTTGACCAACTGCCCTCCCCCCTGACTGCACAACAACCACTGCTGCCTCTAAAGACATCAAGTCCTGGTGCCCACTCCCCACTCCACCAACACCCCCCCACTCCCAACACACAGCCCCCTGACCCTCACTAAGACCCAGGTGAGGACGGAGCTGAGGAAGATCAAGGCGAAGAAGGTGTTGGGACCGGACGGCATCAGCGCAAAGCTCCTCAAGTCCTGTGCAGACCAGCTGTGTGGGATTGTTGAGTACATCTTCAATCTGAGCCTGAAGCTGGGGAGGGTACCACAGCTGTGGAAAACATCTTGTGTGGTACCTGTACCAAAGACTTCCCACCCAAAAGATCTGAACGGCTACAGACCAGTGGCCTTGACGTCCCACATGATGAAGACCCTGTAGAGACTGCTCCTTGCTCACCTCCGCCCCCTGGTGGGACCAGCGATGGATCCACTCCAGTTCGCCTACCAGCATGGCATTGGGGTGGAGGATGCGGTGATCTTCCTCCTTCACCATTCTCTGTCCCACCTGGAGAAGCCCGGGAATGCGGTGAGGATCATGTTCTTTGACTTCTCCAGTGCTTTCAACACCATCCAACCGATGATCCTGAGGGACAAGCTGCTGTGCGCAGGGGTGGACCAGCACCTGTCATCATGGATCCTGGACTACCTCACAAGCCGGCCTCAGTTTGTGAGAACCCGGGACTGTGTGTCCGACACGATCATCGGTAGCACAGGGAACGGTTTTGGCTCCCTTCCTGTTCCACCTTTATACTGGGGACTTCTCACACAACACAACACACTGCCATCTACAGAAGTTCTCTGACGACTCTGCGATCGTTGGTCTCATCTCCAATGGAGATGAAGCTGAGTACAGAGGGCTTCTCCGGGACTTCGTGGACTGGTGCCATCAGAACTGCCTCCAGATCAACGCGAGGAAAACTAAGGAGCTGGTGGTGGACTGCCGCAGGCAAGGACAACCCCTCACAGCACCAGTAAATATACAGGGAACAGACATCGAGATGGTGACATCCTATAAGTACCTGGGTGTTCATCTGAACAATAAACTAGATTGGTCACACAATACTGATGCACTCTACAAGAAGGGACAGCGCAGGCTGTTCCTACTGAGGAGACTAAGGTCTTTTGGTGTACAAGGGGCGCTGCTGAAGACATTCTATGACACGGTGGTGGCATCAGCCATCACTTTTGGAGTGGTCTGCTGGGGCAGTGGCATTACAGCAGCCGATAGGAAGAGACTAAACAAACTGATCAAGAAAGCTAGCTCTGTCTTGGGGCAGAGCTAGCTCCTTGACCCAGTGGAGGAGATGGGACAGAGAAGGATGGTGGCTAAACTGTCATCTTTGCTGGAGTCCGAGTTCCACCCTATGCAGGACATACTGAATGCACTGAGGAGCTCATATAGCAGCAGACTACATCATCCTAGGTGCACAACCGAGAGGTTTCGCAGATCCTTCCTACCTAAGGCTGTCAGACTGTACAACCTAAGCAGGGCTGCCTGCAGAGATAGCAAAAAGACGTGACAACCTAATAGTATTGAATGCAAAAGACGCAATAGACTTACACAATGGTCCCCTCCGGTATACAACTAGGAAAATATCGGTCGCTATGGAGGGTGAGAATATGTTTGGGTACATAATCATACCATGTAGGATAGCTAAGTAGACGGTTGTGCTGTTTCATTCCATCTAGCTACAATGCTCCGCACTGTGTGTTTATATATTTATTCCATCTAGCAACAATGCTCCATGCTGTGTGTGTTTATATATTTACATATTTATTCCATCTAGCTACAATGCTCCGCACTGTGTGTTTATATATTTACATATTTATTCCATCTAGCTACAATGCTCCGCACTGTGTGTTTATATATATATTTATATATTTATTCCATCTAGCAACAATGCTCCACACTGTGTGTGTTTATATATTTACATATTTATTCCATCTAGCTACAATGCTCCGCACTGTGTGTGTTTATATATCTACATATTATTCCATCTAGCTACAATGCTCCACACTGTGTGTGTTTATATATCTACATATTTATTCCATCTTGCTACAATGCTCCGCACTGTGTGTTTATATATTCACATATTCATTCCATCTAGCTACAATGCTCTGCACTGTGTGTTTATATACTCATATATTTATTCCATCCAGCTACAATGCTCCGCACTGTGTTTATAAATTTATATACTGTGGGGCAAAAAAGTATTTAGTCAGCCACCAATTGTGCAAGTTCTCCCACTTAAAAGATGAGAAAGGTCTCCAATTTTCATCATAGGTATACTTCAACTATGAGAGACAAAATGAGAAAAAAAAAATCCAGAAAATCACATTGTCTGATTTTTAAAGAATTTATTTGCAAATTATGGTGGAAAATAAGTATTTGGTCACCTACAAACAAGCAAGATTTCTGGCTCTCACAGACCTCTAACTTCTTCTTTAAGAGGCTCCTCTGTCCTCCACTCGTTACCTGTATTAATGGCACCTGTTTGAACTCGTTATCAGTATAAAAGACACTTGCCCACAACTTCAAACAGACTCCAAACTCCACTATGGCCAATACCAAAGAGCTGTCAAAGGACACCAGAAACAAAATTGTAGACCTGCACCAGGCTGGGAAGACTGAATCTGTAATAGGTAAGCAGCTTGGTGTGAAGAAATCAACTGTGGGAGCAATTATTAGAAAATGGAAGACATACAAGACCACTGATAATCTCCCTCGATCTGGGGCTCCACGCAAGATTTCACCCCGTGAGGTCAAAATGATCATGAGAACGGTGAGTAAAAATCCCAGAACCACACGGGGGGGACCTAGTGAATGACCTGCAGAGAGCTGGGACCAAAGTAACAAAGGCTACCATCAGTAACACACTACGCCGCCAGGGACTCAAATCCTGCAGTGCTAGACGTGTCCCCCTGCTTAAGCCAGTACATGTCCAGGCCTGTCTGAAGTTTGCTAGAGAGCATTTGGATGATCCAGAAGAGGATTGGGAGAATGTCATATGGTCAGATGAAACCAAAATAGAACTTTTTGGTAAAAACTCAACTTGCTGTGTTTGAAGGAGAAAGAATGCTGAGTTGCAACCAAAGAACACCATACCTACTGTGAAGCATGGGGGTGGAAACATCATGCTTTGGGGCTGTTTTTTTGCAAAGGGACCAGAACGACTGATCTGAGTAAAGGAAAAAATGAATGGGGCCATGTATCGTGAGATTTTGAGTGAAAACCTCCTTCCATCAGCAAGGGCATTGAAGATGAAACATGGCTGGGTCTTTCAGCATGACAATGATCCCAAACACACCACCCGGGCAACAAAGGAGTGGCTTTGTAAGAAGCATTTCAAGGTCCTGGAGTGGCCTAGAAAATCTTTGGAGGGAGTTGAAAGTCCATGTTGCCCAGCGACAGCCCCAAAACATCACTGCTCTAGAGGAGATCTGCATGGAGGAATGGGCCAAAATACCAGCAACAGTGTGTGAAAACCTTGTGAAGACTTACAGAAAACGTTTGACCTCTGTCATTGCCAACAAAGGGTATATAGCAAAGTATTGAGATGAACTTTTGTTATTGACCAAATACTTCCTTTCCACCATAATTTGCAAATAAATTATTTAAAAATCAGACAATGTGATTTTCTGGATTTTTTTTTCATTTTGTCCCTCATAGTTGAGGTATACCTATGATGAAAATTGGAGACCTCTCTCATCTTTTACAGTGGGAGAACTTGCACAATTGGTGGCTGACTAAATACATTTTTGCCCCACTGTATCTATCCCATCTAGCTACAATGCTCCGCACTGTGTGTCTATATACACTACCGTTCAAAAGTTTGGGGTCACCCAGACAATTATTTTGTGTTTTCCATGAAAAGTCACACTTATTCACCACCATGAGTTGTAAAATGAATAGAAAATATAGTCAAGACATTGACAAGGTTAGAAATAATGAATTGTATTTGAAATAATATTTTTTTCCAGATACTCAACCTGCTCAAAGGAAGGTCAGCTTTATAGCTTCTCTAACCAGCTAAACTGTTTTCAGCTGTGCTAACATGATTGCACAAGGGTTTGCTAATCATCCATTAACCTTCTGACGCAATGAGCAAACACATTGTACCGTTAGAACACTGGAGTGATAGTTGCTGGAAATGGGCCTCTATACACCTATGTAGATATTGCACCAAAAACCAGAAATTTGCAGCTAGAATAGTCATTTACCACATTAGCAATGTATATTAGATATTAGAGTGTGTCAGAAGTCTGAAATATAACCTCACAAATACAGAGTACAAAAAGGTATTAGACTGAATCAGAGATCAGACTTAAGACACGCAGAGCCTTTGAAGTTTTTTACTTGCAAGGAGTAATCAACCCACATACAGGGCGAGTTGAATACTGCCGGACAATCCGCAGTTGCTTTCTTTATATACACTCAGCAAAAGCAGAACAAACAGAATTACCACATAAGCAAAAGTACGCTCTGTATGTCTTCAAGTGTGTGTAGGAGATAAATTGCATGAACACTCTTATCGCGGGGGTGGGGGGACATCTGCTTCTCCACTCAGTAAAGGCAGAGAGGGGGAAACAACTCATAGTTAACAGATGAAATGGTTAAATGATAACATACAACAGTCTTTTGCAGATAAAATAAGATGCACAGGGTGTACAGGGGACAAGTCTTGATACAGCATATATGTCAACACTCTTTTATCACACATCAGACGAATAAACAGAAGGGTGATGCAGCTTAGTCACTAACAGTGATTATAAGAAGCACAAGTTGTATTTATGACTAATAAGAAAAAGCATCATACATATAAGAATATCAATCTTCATTTCATGAATCATTAATAAAATGATAACTGTTTATATGCATACAGTATATACAATTTTTCCCAACAGAGTGTATTTCTAATTAGTTTAAAGTTATCTTCATTGAAAAAAACAGTGCTTTTCTTTCAAAAATAAGGAAATTTCTAAGTGACCCCAAACTTTTGAACAGTAGTGTATATATTTATATTTATATGTACATATGTATACTCGCTGCTCTTGTTTTTTTCTCTTGCCTTCTGATTGTTGCTCTGAGTGTTGCTGTCCCTTTGCTGTTGCAATCCTGGAATTTCCCCATTGTGGGACTAATAAAGGCTTATCTTATCTTATCTTATTTATGCATGATGCCCCTGTTTATTAATGTAATTTTGATTTTGACATCCAATTTGAAATGTTGAATTTCCCCATTTTTGGACTAATAAAGGTTAATCTTATCTTATCTTATCTTAATGTGAGAGCAGATGCCTGTCAAGAGCACCTATATTGTCGTGTCACATGATCCAAAGTAAGTTGTCATTTTTATCAATTGCTATCTCACTCTCAGTATGGATTATGCTAACAAAACCATCATCCCAATGAATGCATGCATTGCAAATATGCAGCATTAATTATTAATGGGCTGTTGGGTAAAATGGACCCAGGGCACACATAAAGCATTCTGACACTTGAACAGTGTTGATGATTTTCCTCTCTTTGTAGTTCTTCTTTCTTAGGTCCAATTGTACTTATCTTTTAAGCCTCAAGAGATGGGAAAATTATTTATTTTAAATGATTGTCATAATGGAATTAAGTAGGGGATGACAAACAACTCTCTGAAGATTAACTGTTAAAATGTAAATGCTGATTATTGCTCCTGAGACATTTGCTTCAGTTATAGGCTCTGAGCTTTACAGTAATCTTGGAGTTATTTTGATCAACCACTACAGCTTTGTTTATCATGTCAAGTCATTCATATGCTCATGTAAGGTGGTAGTGGCTCAGGAATTAGAGCGGGGTGTCCAATAACTGAAGGGTTGGTGGTTTAAATCTTGCTCTCCCCAGCCATGCTGCTGTTGTGTCTTTGGGCAAGGCACTTCAGCCACCTTGCCTCCAAAGTCCATGGCACTGGAATGTGACATAATGTTTGGTGGTGGTTGGAGACGCTGTTGGTGCAGATTGGCAACTATGTTCCTGTCTGTCTTCCCCAGGCAGCTGAGGCTACAAAGGTAGCTTACTACTACTAGTGTATGTCTGGAGTAAATGAAAAATGGACTCACTATAAAGAGCTTTGGGTATCATGAAAAGTACTCTATAAATGCAATCCATTATTACACCATGTTCCAGATTATTATGCAAATTATATTTGTTTCTGATTTTCCTAAATAGTCAATAGAAATGACAGTCAGTATCATTTTTAAGTCATCAACCGTTAGCGCATAATTAAAATTTTATTGAACAAACCTCCCACTGATAACTATTTTTTTTTTTCAAAAATAAAAACTCAAACTGCACTGATCCAAATTATTATGGACAACAGAGTTTCAAAACATTTCATTGGTTGTAAAGAACTGAAAATGGTCATTTGTTGAATTTGCAGCTTTAGGAGGTCATATTTACTAAAGTCAAAAGCAATTTCAATCAAAAATATCTTAATAGGTCAAGTTGCATGTTGACATAGGACCCCTTCTTTGATATAACCTTCACAATTCTTGCATCCATTGAACTTGTGAGTTTTTGGACAGTTTCTGCTTGAATTTCTTTTCAAGATGTCAGAATAGCCTCCCACAGCTGCTGTTTTGATGTTAACTGCCTCTTACACTCATAAACCTTTTGCTTGAAGATGCTCCAAAGGTTCTCAATAGGGTTGAGGTCAGGCGAGAATGGGGGCCACACCATGAGTTTCTCTCCTTTTATGCCCATAGTAGCTAGTGACAGAGGTATTCTTTGCAGCATGAGATGGTGCATTATCATGCATGAAGATAATTTTGCTACAGAAGGCATGGTTCTTCTTTTTGTACCATGGAAGAAAGTCATCAGTCAGAAACCCTATGTACTTTCCTGAGGTCATTTTCACACCTTCAGGGACCCTAAAGGGGCCTACGAGCTCTCTCCCCATCATCCCAACCCAAAACATGACTCCGCCACCTCCGTGCTGATGTCGCAGCCTTGTTGGGACATGGTGGCCATCCGCCAACCAGCCACTACTCCATCCATCTAGATCATCAAGGATTGAACGGCACTCATCAGTGAACAAAACTGTTTGAAAATTAGTCTTTATGTATTTCAGGGCCCACTGCAACTGTTTCTGCTTGTGAGCATTGGTTAGGGGTGGTCGAATAGTAGTTTTATGCACAACTGCAAGCCTCTGGGGGATCTTACATCTTGAGGTTCATGGGACTCCAGAAGCACCAGCAGCTTCCAATACCTGTTTACCGCTTTGTAATGGTATTTTAACAGCTGCTGTCTTAATCCAATGAATTTGTCTGGAAGATACTTTCCTCATTATGCCTTTATCAGGACAAAGCCATCTGTAAGCCACAAATTTATTCACAGAACAATGATCACTCCTAAGTTTTTTTGAAATATCTAATGTTTTCATACCCTGTCCAAGGCATTGCACTATTTGATGCTTTTCGGCAGCAGAGAGATCTTTTTTTCTTTCCCATATTGCTTGAAACCTGTAGCATGATTGATAATGTGGAACATCCTTCTTAAGTAGTTTTCCTTTAATTGGGCTCACCTTACAATCTACTTTTGAAAGCTTAAAAATTACTGTGTAAGAGTGCTTCCTGGATTCATATAATTATTTGGAGGTGCTCTTTGGATGGAAAGACTTAAATATCAAAAGACCTCTCCAAGGTACTCTTTTTAACAAAATTTAAAATTCCTTAATTATCGTGGCATGATCATAATTGACATAATTGACACAATTCCAACATGTTTCTGCACAAGCCTTCTTCAGGGAGTCAATAAGTCAAAAGCTCTTTTAGAGTGGTGTCTCACCAATAGGAGATTTCCACCTGTAACAGAGCCCCAATCAGTGAGACTCCTCCCACAGAGAACATAGAAAAGTATACATAGATACATACAGGTATAAAAATACATAAGTATAAAAATATGCATAAATACAAATGGGAAAGAACACATCCCAAAGAAAAAGGTCACATCAAACATGCTCCAAAAAAAGTAACTCTACAAAAAAACAGTAAAGTATAAATCTTAAGATAAGATAAGATAAGATAAGCCTTTATTAGTCCCACAACGGGGAAATTCCAGGATTGCAACAGCACAGGGATAGCAACACTCAGAGCAACAATCAGAAGGCAAGAAAAAAAAAAAAAAACAAGCAAGCAAGAGCAGCTAATATACATATGTACGTATTACTATAAAATATATATATATATACACACACACAGACACACAGTGCAGAGCATTGTAGCTGGATGGAATAAATATATGAATATATGAACACACAGTGCAGAGCATTGTAGCTAGATGGAATAAATATGTAAATATATAAACACCCACAGTACGGAGCATTGCAGCTAGGTGGAATAAATATGCAAGTATATAAACACACACAGTGCGGAGCAATGTAGCTAGATGGAATAATAAGTAGATATATAAATATATAAACACACCCAGTGCTGAGCATTGTAGCTAGATGGAATAAATATGTAAATATATAAACACACACAGTGCAGAGCATTGTTGCTAGATGGAATGAAACAGCATAACCGTCTACTTAGAGTCTACTTGTAGAGTCTAAGAGTCTTTAGAGCCTAAATCTTCATTTAGGCCTGGATATTTTGTGGCCTGCATAAATCCAAAAGGTCTCTCTTTGGTTTAGTTTCCTTTTTCTATCACCTTTTCTAATAGAAACATGAATGTGATCAATACCAAAACGTTGTAGTGAAGCTCAAGACTATTATGATGATCCATATAGTGTCTAGCCATCAGATAATTAGCATTCCCTGTGCGAATCGCATACTTGTGTTCTACGAATCTGTCTTGTAATCTTCTTTTAGTCCTACCTATGTAAAAAAAAAAAAAAAAATATTACATTTTGGACATTCTAATCTATAGATGACAAAAGATGTTTTACAGTTGATAAATTGAGTAATGGTGTACTCCTTCTAAAAGGTAAAATCCTTAAACGTTTTGGCTTGTATTACATTTATGGAGTGGTTACAATGATTACTTTTGGAGGACCCCTTTATTTTTAGACCAAGCCATGTCTGTTGGGTTTGTTGTTGAAGATGACTGTGGACCAATTTATGCTGCAGTGTGGGGCATCTTCTAAAGCTAATTAAAGGTTGTTTAAGAAAAATCTGACGCAGTGTTTTATCATTTTGAATAATGCCCCAGTTTCTACTGATGACCTGTTTAATGTTTTCTGCTTCTGTACTATGAATGAATGAATTTTTTTTGAATGAATGAATTTATTTATTTCGGATAGTACATTACAGGTTAAAAGAAACTGTATAATATAACAACAAGGTCAAATTAGACAAAGACTCCTTCTACTATACAATTCCACGTGAGTTATCCGAAATGGGTGATGGCTGAAGCCGCAGCTTATATTGCCCACCCATATTCCATCCAAGAATTCAAAGGAGGAAAAAGAGAAAACAAAACAAGAGCGATTACAATTTAAAACAAGGCTAAGACAAAATATGACTGAGAGAAAAAGAAAACTGAGCTAGTCTAAGTTAAGCGGTTACTATTCAAAAACAAATCTAAGACATAGTGTCACAGAGAAAAAAGAAAAACTAAGCTATAACACAACACAGGCTGGAAATGTCAATCCTTATGTGAGTTTACATGTCGTCTTGTAAATATATTTGGAGTATTTCTTCCTTTAGTTTTTGTTTAAATTGTCCAAGCTTTGTACATGATTTTAATTTTAATTTTAATTTTAATTCAGGTCCAAAATCGTTCCATAATCTGACTCCTTGCACTGAAATACAGTGCAAGGAGTCATACTGTATGTTGTTACAAATTCTGCTCTCTCTTTTTTTCTGTTTAGTAGCATTTTTCTTTTGTGAGGATGTTTGGTGTCACCTTTTTGTTTGGGATGTGTTTTTTCCCATTTGTATTTATGTATATTTTTATACTTATATTTTTATACCTATATGTATCTATGTATCCTTTTCTGTGATCTCTATGGGAGGAGTCTCGCCAATTGAGGATCTCCTACTGGTGAGACACCACAATAAAAGCACTTATGACTCATTGAGGTCTGTTTGACTCCCTGAAGATGGCTTGTGTGGAAACACCTTGGAGTTTTAAAGGCAATTATGATCATGCCATGATAATCAAGGCATTTTTTTTTTTTAAAGAGACTGCCTTGGAAAGTTCTTTTGATAATTATGACAGCTGTCTGAGATTGATATCAGTGATCCAAAGAGCCCTGAGACACAATGGCATCCATGAGTTTAATTGAAAAACAAAAAATGGAATGGTTATGATACTAAAATCCTATTTACGTAATAATTTGGAAAGTGGTGTATGATTTGTTTTTTCATTTAAGAAATATGGCAAAGCTCAGAATGCCAGGTGAATGTCAATAAATTAGAAGGTCATCAAAAGGTTGAGTAATTTTAGTAATTCAACTTAAAAAAAAAATGAAACTCATGTATTACATGCCGAGTGATATGTTTCAAGAGTTTGTTTCTTTTAATTTTGATCGTTATGGCTTACAGCTCATGAAAACCCCTGGCGATCTGTCCAGGGTGTACCCTGCCTCTCGCCCAAAGATGCTGGGATAGGCTCCAGTCCCCCCGTGACCCGAAAGGATTAAGCAGAAGAAGATGGATGGATGGATGAAAAAAAAAGGAATATTGTGAAAACGTTCCATATTGTAGACTCATGGTGACATCACATTCTTACCAGCTAATTAGATTGATGCTTTGGATGCCGCAGCAACTGCGAGACATTTCGGGACTGTTGAACAATAGTCCATGATGACGACTCACATCGGCCAAGCATAGACAAACTTTTCCACAGGTATCATTTTAGAATCATTAACCCTTGAACTGATTGTCTGTTTTTTTCTTTTTTTTCATATATCATTTTTGCCATCTACTCGATGGAGCTGGAGGACCTTGAGGACTTTATTGATGAGTTTTATCACTGCTTCTGTGACATGGTGGAACCTAGCATGAGGGCGCATTGACCCCTGGATCCAATGATTGATGTGCACCACCCTCACAAACAGCAGACGGAGGTTCACCAGCCTCAGCAGCAGACGGTGGGGGTGCGCCAACCCCTGGATATGATGACTGAGGTGCACTGGCCTCTGCAGATGACGGCGGGGGCGCACCAGATGCAGAAGCAGATGACGGGAGCACACAGGCCCCTGGATGTGATGGCTGAGGCACACCAGCCTCAGGAACAGCAGGTGAAGGTGCACCGGCCTCTGCAGCTGACGGTGAAGGTGCAATGGCCTCAGCAGCAGATGGTAGGGGTATGCCAACCCCTGGATGCGATAACTGAGGCACACCGGCCTCTGGAACAGCAAGTAAAGGTGCACTGGCCTCTGCAGATGACGGCGGGGGCATACCAGCCGCAGAAGCAGATGACGGGAGCCCGCCGGCACCTTGATGCGATGGCTGAGGTGCACCATTCTCAGGAAAAGCAGGTGGAGGTGCACCGCCTTCAGCAGAAGATGACAGGAGCATGCCAGTGCCTGGATGCAATGACCGAGGCAAACCGGCCTCAGGAGCTGCAGGTGGAGTCATGTCAGCCTCTGCAGCTGACGTCAAAGGTGCACCAGCCTCAGCAGGAGATGGTGGGGGTGCGCTGGCCCCTGGATGCGATTACTGAGGTGCCCCCCCCTCCTTCCCGGGCCAGGGTCTTGGCCAGGATCCAGTGCATCCCGGGTAGGGGATTGTAGGGGG
The DNA here is from genome assembly GCA_020510985.1 of Pholidichthys leucotaenia. Taxonomy (NCBI): domain Eukaryota; kingdom Metazoa; phylum Chordata; class Actinopteri; order Cichliformes; family Pholidichthyidae; genus Pholidichthys; species Pholidichthys leucotaenia. Next base: position 242,108,098 of record CM035845.1, read on the forward strand.
GGGGGGGTCGCCCCTCCATGCTCCAGAGTCTCTTTGTGTGTGTGCTTGTATATGTGTGGGCATGCATGCATGTTCATGGGTGTGTGCACGCAAGCATATGTACAGGTGTGTGTGAGTGTCAGTGTGTGTGAGTTTGCGTGTATATGTGTGGGTGTGGATATGTGTGCCTGCATGTGTGCGTGTGAACGTGTTGGTATGTGTGTTGTGTGTAAATATGCGAGGGTGTGTGTGGTTGTAGGTGGATATACAGATGTGGACAAAATTTTTGGTACCCCTCTGTTAATGAAAGAAAAACCCACAATGGTCACAGAAATAACTTGAATCTGACAAAAGTGGTAATATATAAAACATCTATAAAAATTAACCAATGAAAGTCAGACAATGCTTTTGAATTATGGTTCAACAGAATTATTTTAAAAAACAAACCATGAAACCAGCCTGGACAAAAATGATGGTACCCCTAGAAAAGATTGAAAATAATGTGACCATAGGGACATGTTCAACCAAGATGTGTCCTCTAATTAACATCACAGGTGTCTACAAACTTGTAATCAGTCAGTCAGAATCAGAATCAGAATCAGCTTTATTGGCCAAGTATGCACAACACATACAAGGAATTTGACTTTGGCTAAAAACTTGCTTTCGTTGTTCAGGTGGAGGATTTAAATAAGGATTCAATGACAACAGAGTATGTACAGTAAATTACAGTCTGTCCACGTTTCTATAAAAGGATGCAAATATATACAGGAATATATGCAGTTATTTACTCAGACTAACCACACTTTGCAGAAATATATGAAAAAATATACAGTCACACAGTATTTCAATGTGAACTCAGATTCAGTGATATAATGTGAATGAAGTAAAAAGCAGTGTGAGAGTTATGTGCAATGTAATAATGGATGAAAAGTCATGAGTACAGCAACAGGTAGGACTAGATGAATGTTAGAAGTTCATCAGAGTGATGGCTTGAGGAAAGAAACTGTTCCTGTGACGGGTGGTTTTGACCTTCAGTGATCTGTAACGACGACCAGAAGATAGAAGTTCAAACAGTTTGTGGCCGGGGTGTGATGGGTCAGCACAGATGTTTCCCGCCCGTTTCCAGGTTATGGACCGATATAAGTTCTCAATGGAGGGTAAGTCGGTACCAATGATCCTCTCCGCAGACTTAATGATCTGCTGCAGTCTGGTCTTGTCCTGTTTAGTGGCAGATCCAAACCAGACAGTGATGGAAAAGCAGAGGACAGATTGGATGATGGCGGTGTAGAAGACAACCAGCAGCTCCTGAGGCAAATCAAACTTCTTGAGCTATCCATCCATCCATCCATCTTCTACCGCTTTTCCGGAGGTCCGGGTCGCGGAGGCAGCAGTTCAAGCAGAGAAGCCCAGACTTCCCTCTCCCCAGCCACCAAGGCGTTCCCAGACCAGCTGGGAGACATAGTCTCTCCACCGAGTCCTGGGTCTGCCCCGGGGTCTCCTCCCAGTGGGACGTACCTGAAACATCTCAAGTGGGAGGCGTCCAGGAGGCATCCTAATCAGATGCCCATACCACCTCAACTGACTCCTTTCAATGTGGAGGAGCAGCGGTTCTACTCTGAGCCTCTCCCGGATGACTGAGCTCCTCACCCTATCTCTGAGGGTGAGTCCAGCAATCCTACGGAGAAAGCTCATTTCAGCCGCTTGTATCCGCGATCTCGTTCTTTCGGTCATTACCCAAAGCTCGTGACCGTAGGTGAGAGTAGGAACGTAGATTGACTGGTAAATCGACAGCTTTGCCTTAGAACTAAGCTCCCTCTTCACCACAACAGACCGGTACAACGTCCGCATCACTGCAGATGCTGCTCCAATCCGTCTGTCGATCTCTCGCTCCATTTTCCCCTCACTCTAACTAACTAACTAACTAACTAACTAACCTGCACTTATATAGCGATTTTCTAGTCACAAAGACCACTCAAAGTGCTTTTCATTAATACTAACCCTCTATTCTAAGGGCCTATAGGAAACAGATATCTAGGGACAATTTAGAACAGCCAATTAACCTAACATGCATGTTTTTGGCATGTGGGAGGAAACCGGAGAAATCCCGGAGTAAACCCACGCAACACGGGGAGAACATGCAAACTCCACACAGATCACTGTTGGTCGGGGGCTGGGATCGAACCCACGATCACACGATCCCCACAATCCCCCGGCCAAGGGTAAACTGTGCTGCCGCAGTGCTAACCACTGCGCCACCGTGCAGCCCCACTTGTCCACTCGTGAACAAGACCCCAAGATACTTAAACTCCTATGAAGGAGTTATGTTAACATAGTTAACATAGTTATGTTAACATAGTTAAGTTAACATAGTTATGTTAACATAGTTAAAGGAGCTATGTTGTCCGAGGCAATTTGCCTCTGATAGGGTCTCCCAAGACAAACTGGTCCTGGGTGAAGGGCCAGACTAAGAACGATCCAACAGACTCTCATGATAAATTGTATATCAAGGATTCAGTGTACCCCGCCCGGTATGGGGTTACCGGGGCCCCACCCTGGAGCCAGGCCTGGGGGAGGGGCTCGAAGGCTAGCGTCTGGTGGCCGGGTTTCCACCCATGGGACCCGGCCGGGCTCAGCCCAAAGGAGTTACATGGGTCCGCCCTCCAGTGGGTTCACCACCTGCAGGAGGGATCATGGGGGTCCGGTGCTATGTGGATTAGGTGGCGGTCAAAGGCGGAGACCTTGACGGACTGATCCCAAGCTTCTTGAGCTGACGCAGCAAAAACAACCTCTGCTGGGCCTTTTTCCGGACAGTGTCTATATGGGAGGACCACTTCAGGTTCCGGGAGATTGTGGTACCCAGAAACTTGAAGGAGTCCACAGTGGACACTGTGCTGTTGAGGATGGTGAGTGGGGGGAATGAAGGGGGGTGTCACCTGAAATCCACAGTCATCTCCACCGTTTTGGCTGGGTTAAGTTCAAGATGGTTCTGGCTGCACCAGAGGATCAGCTGCTCCACCTCCCGCCTGTATGCAGACTCATCATCATCCCGGATCAAACCGATGACTGTGGTGTCATCCGCAAACTTCAGGAGCTTCACCGAAGGGTCCTCTGAGGTGCAGTCGTTGGAGTAGAAGGAGAAGAACAGTGGGGATAGTACACATCCTTGGGGGGCGCCAGTACTAATTTTTCGGGAGCTGGATGTAAATCTCCCTAGCTTCACCTGTTGCCACGTGTCAGTCAGAAAGCTGGAGATCCACTGGCAGGTGGAGGGGGGCACCTTGAGCTGGAGGAGTTTCTGATGAAGAATGCCTGGGATGATGGTGTTGAACGCTGAGCTGAAGTCGACAAACACGATCCTGGCGTACGTCCCTGGGGAGTCGAGGTGTTGCAGGATGTAATGTAGTCCCATATTCACTGCATCATCCACTGACCTGTTTGACCGGTAGGCAAACTGCAGTGGGTCCATCAGGGGGCCTGTGATGACCTTCAGGTGGTTCAGCACCAATCTCTCCAAGGATTTCATGACCACAGAGGTCAGGGCAACAGGTCTGTAGTCGTTTAATCCTGTAACAGAGGGTTTCTTGGGAACTGGAATGATGATGGAGCGTTTGAAGCAGGAAGGCACTTCACGCAGCTCCAGTGATCTGTTAAAGATCCGGGTGAAGATGGGGGTCAACTCGTTGGAGCAGACTCTCAGGCAGGACGGAGACACACCATCAGGTCCTGCAGCCTTCTTGATCTTTTGTCTCTGAAAGACCCGGCGCACCTCCTCTTCACAGATCGTTAGTGCTGGTGAGAGGTCAGAGTGGAGGAGGGATGGCCTATTTAAAGGGTGACAAGTAGTCACTGTGCTGTTTGTTGACATGGTGTGTACAAAACTAACCATGGACCAGAGGAAGCAAAGGAGAGAGTTGTCTCAGGAGATTAGAAAGAAAATTATAGACAAGCATGTTAAAGGTAAAGGCTATAAGACCATCTCCAAGCAGCTTGATCTTCCTGTGACTACAGTTGCACATATTATTCAGAAATTTAAGATCCACGGGACTGTAGCCAACCTCCCTGGATGTGGCCGCAGGAGGAGATGGATAATACGGATGGTAACAAAAGAGCCCAGAACAACGTATAAACACATTCATGGTGAACTCCAAGGTCAAGGTACATCAGTGTCAGATCGCACCATCCGTCGTTGTTTGAGCCAAAGTGGACTTCGTGGGAGACAACCAAGGAGGACACCACTGTTGAAAACAAATCATAAAAAAGCCAAACTGGAATTTGCCAAACTGCATGTTGACAAGCCACAAAGCTTCTGGGAGAATGTCCTATGGACAGACAAGACAAAACTGGAACTTTTTGCAAGGCACATCAGCTCTATGTTCACAGACGCAAAAATGAAGCATACCAAGAAAAGAACACTGTCCCTACTGTGAAACATGGAGGAGGTTCTGTTATGTTCTGGGGCTGCTTTGCTGAATCTGGCACAGGGTGTCTTGAATCTGTGCAGGGTACAATGAAATCTCAAGACTATCAAGGTATCCTAGAGAGAAATGTGCTGCCGAGTGTCAGACAGCTTGGTCTCAGTCGCAGGTCATGGGTCTTGCAACAGGATAATGACCCAAAACACACAGCTAAAAACACCCAAGAATGGCTTAGAGCCAAACATTGGACTATTCTAAAGTGGCCTTCTATGAGCCCTGATCTAAATCCTATTGAACATCTGTGGAAGGAGCTGAACATGCCGTCTGGAGAAGGCACCCTTCAAACCTGAGACAACTGTAGCAGTTTGCTCATGAGGAGTGGGCCAAAATACCTGCTGAGAGGTTCAGAAGTCTCATTGACAGTTACAGAAATCGTTTGATAGCAGTGATTGCCTCAAAATGACTGAGATGCGGAAGACATCTCTATTTGTTTGGCTTGATCACAGGATTTCTATTTTGGCTCTGGAGTTCCTGATGCATCAGAAATTAAAGTTGGGAGAGCTGATCAAAGCGGACCCGGCAATGCTCCTTCAACAACAAATTCGACAAGTCGAGGAGTGCACTGATAGCGGCAATGGTGAACTGAATGATTGTTGATTCAGAAGAATGGTATACATCTGGAGTCGCTGGTGCTCTCCATGTAATGATTATGGAAATTATGAAGCACAGGATCGCATGAAGAGAGGAAGATTCTATTCTCTGAGTGCACTGTGCAGATTTGACCTTGTTTTGGTGCCCTGTTTACATTCCTCCTCGATGAAGATAAGGCTGGAGAAGTGGTAACCCAAACAATCAACATTTGCTATTGTTTCAACAGACCGAGCTCCAAGGACAGCGTTACCATGTGTCTGGACTATAGAACACATGACTGAATAATATGTATCCATTGCCAGAGGGTGCCCTCTGCCGTTCACTAGCAATGACACACCTACACTACACACTGCATTCAACATACACGACTGATTCATTTACACTGATGTACATATACATTCACTGCCTCTCTCTGCCTTTGTAATGTGTGATCTATTGTCTGCTAATTGTGCATTGAGGATTTTTTTCTGTGTGATCATAATCTGGCTCATTTGAGCTTATATGAGCTATATGAGCTTATGTGAGCTTATACGAGCGTTATTCTGATAACTATGTTTTTTTCTCTCTGCCTATTGTGTTTTCCCTGACCTTGACCCTTGCCCTCTTTACCCTCCTGTTCGACTGGCGCCTTCGGGCTGCCACGGCTATGGGATGCGCATACAGAAGCGCGCCCAATGTCAAGTCAAATTTCAATTCTCCTGTATGTATTGCAGGTATGGTAGTATTGACAATAAACCTTTCATTCAAAAGGTTGTGCAACAAAATATTAAGTTAAGGGTACCATCATTTTTGTCCAGGCCTGTTTCATGAGTTTGTTTTTTAAAATAATTCTGTTGAACCACAATTCAAAAGCATTGTCTGATTTTCATTGGTTTATTTTCATAGAATTTTTATTTATTACCACTTTTGTCAGATTCAAGTTATTTCTGTGACCATTGTGGGTTTTTCTTTCATTAACAGAGGGGTACCAACAATTTTGTCCACATCTGTATGTGATGGTATGTACTGTATGTGTGTGTACACATGAGGTTTGGCGTTTGTGTGTGTGGTTGCAAGTACCTGTGGGTGGATGCATGGGTGTAGAGGGTGCGTATATCAGGGAAAGACCTCGTTGGGCAGTGGGGGGTTGGACAGGTCATCTAATGGCCAGTGTGTGTGTGGGGGGGTAATAGTTCAGTTGTCTCTCTCCCGGCCATTCTGCTATTGTGTCCTGGGGTGAGGCGCTTTGCCCGCATTGCTTCCAGTGTCGGTGGCACCGTGTGTGGGAATGTGTGGGTGTTTGGTGATGGTCAGGGGGCATTGGTGGCTGTGTTTCCTTTGGTTTGTCCCGGCACAGCTGTGGCTGCCAGGGTATCCTACCGCCAGCAATGTCTGTCTGGGGTGGATGGTTAGCAGGGTTGCAGTGTAGTGGGTTGCAGTGGGCACTTTGAGATTTCGCTTGACTTGTGGATTGCTGTATTTTTTTATACATGTTTATGTACGTGCATACAGGATGCATACAAGATGTGTGAGAGTAGATGTGAGTGTGGCTGCCCCATCATACCTGTGGTGCTGGTGAGCGCTGGGGTATGATATTGGCGGGTACTGGGTTGCATGGCCTGGCGCCCCTCACCCTGGAATGGGATCTGGGGGCAGTTGGTGGTTTCTGGGAGCTGGGGGAATGGGGTCTCTCTGTGACTTCTCCCCTCCCAGTCTTACCTCTTCACCCCCCCCCCCCCTTTTGGGTGGATCATAAATCTTATTGGATAGACTGAGGGTTTTGGAGAAGGCATGTGCCGTATGGTGCCGGTGAAGAGGATCCCTCTGTCTGCTCTGTTGTGCGGCCATCCTCACCTCAGTTTTAATTGCGCTGTAGACACTGAGGGCTTGGTGGTGGTGGGGGGGGGGCTCTGCTTCCCATAGCAATGGGTAGCAGTGCCCTATCACACAATCCCCCCAATTTTAACTGCACGTTTTTAGTTCTCACACCTGCACCCAATCACACCACACAACTACTGTAACACTCACCCATCATGATTCGTGCAGGGGGGGTGGTGGTGGGGTCGGGGTTCCTCAATCCCTGCTGCCTTCCTTCTGTTGGGGGCCTGGCTGGTTACCTGGAGCCCATCATGTTGTCATCATCCCAGGGCGTTATCGCGAGTGAATAGGTGCGAGCAAGGGAGTGAGCGAGTGAGAGAGTAAGTGAGCAAGTGAGAGCAAGTGAGTAAGTGAGAGTGAGGGAGTGATGAGTAGTGATGGTGATGGTGGTAGTGGGTCAAATTTGTGTGGTGCTTTGGGTGTCGGATGACATCTCAGAGCGCTTGCGGTGGGCCACAAGCTCATTTGCTGTGGGTGGGTATTGGTGGTGGCGGGCTGCTCCTGTGGCAGCAGCCATCCTGTGGTGGGTTGGCAAGGGTGTGGCTGCTGTCTAGTGCTGGCAGCCTCCCCGGCCACTGCCGGGCATTGATGCACGTTTGTGCCAACTGCATCTGTGTCTCGGCAGCCCCAAGTTTTAAGGGTGAATAAATGTTGGTGTGTAAGAGACAGCATGAGTAAATGTGAGTCAGGGCGTAAATTTGAGTGCATATATAAGTGAGCGTGAGTGGAAGGAAGCATGTATGAGTACGAGTGACTGTGAGAGCGAGAGGGAATGGGAGCAAAACTGAACAAATGTGGGAGTGGGTGAGAATGAATGAGTCTGAGTGTGGGAGTGCGAGTGTAAGATTATGTGAAGGAGAGGTTGAGTGAGAGTGTGAGTGAGTGAGTGTGTGTGAGTGCATGTGAAACCATGAGGGTATGAGTGCATGAGAGTGAATGCATGTGCTGGTGGGGGTGCTGGACTGAGTGGATGGAACCTCCTGGTATCTTCTGGCTACATGGGCTCCCTAGGACTGGGGGGCTGGACCCCCATGGGGCCCTCCGGGCCTTTCTGCTGCCTTCCCTGGCAATAGGGGCCTGGAGGCTCCCGGGGTGTGGGTCGGGGGCACTAGTGGGGGCGTGGGCCTGCTGTGTGTGGAAGGGGTGTGGGAGGCCCACATCAGGGGGTGGGAAGAGTATTGGCCTTTGGCGCCTGGGGCCCGGGGGCTGGCTTGGCCTTGCTTGGGAGGTGGGGACAGGTCGGTCGTGGGGCAGGGGTACATCACGCTGGCCTCTTGGCGGCCCGTCCTCCCTTGGCAATCCCTCCTGGGGCAGTTGCCTGGTTGTCCTGGGGCTTACTGGCTTCGGGACATTGGTGCTTTGTGGGGGTTGGCGGTGCTGTCTTGCTTTCTCAGTTTTCCCGGGAGGGGGGAGTGTTGCTCTGACCTGCCACCCTCTTTGTATGTTTCCTGGCAAACAACTCACACCCACACATTCACTTTGTGAGTGCTCTCATACACATGCATACACTCACATGCACACACACATATGTCTCTCTGTTCTTTTACAGGTGCAGATACCAGACTCGAGATGATACCCTTTCAGAAGAAGAAACAGCTTGTCTTCTGTTTGTTTCAGTTGTGCCAGTTTGATGGTTCCCCCCCCCCCTTCCCCAGTCATCCCCCTGTCAGGTCCATCATGGGTAAAACCATTTTAAAACCATTTACCCATGATGGTATTAAAGTTATTAAAAGTATTAAAAGTTATTACAAGATAAGTTTCTAAACAATATACAGTGTGGAGTGTGTCAATAACGAGGCAGATTTGAAGCAGACAGTTTATTACACATTCTCACACATGAGCATAGTCAGAAAAAGAGGGCATCTCAGACAAGACTCTTCCCTTATATACTCAGGCCTTCTTCCAGCAGTTTCTACACATCAAAGGTCACATTGCATTCACTTCCTTAATCCTTTAACATCCTCCTAGCAGCCTCTGATACACAAAAGATCACTCTGCATTTGTCTGACACACAAAAGATCATACTGCATTCGTCCTTCACACCTCCCTGTTATCTCCAAGGGAAACGCTGGGAAACTCTGTTCTTTGTTCTAGTCTAATGCTCTTTGTTCTAGTCTAAGATGCTACACCATTATGCACTCTCTAAACAACCCCCCCCCCCCCGAGCATCTTGGATAGAACAATAGAATGACAGTCCATAAGCTGTGGTAAAATCATTAAACATCAATGCACATGCTGCTTGGGCTTCAGTCTTCTCCCGTATCTGCTGTAACCAGGATTCACTGCCCCCACAGCGCTGTCATGCTGGGGGGCTGATGAATGCTGGGGGGTTGATGATTGAGGGGTAAAAGTCTGTGCCTGTGGGTGCTCTGGGGAATCTTTTCTCTGGGAAGCTCCCCGTGGGGGTCTTCCACGCCGAGGGGCCCTCGCCAGCAGCACTTGCTCGTCTGCCACAACAAAAGCGGGTTTGAGTCTGTCTATGCCAATTCTTTCCCTCCTACCCCCCAAATCTAGCAAAAAATGCTTGTCCCCTGTTTCCAGCACTCTGAACGGTCCATCATAAGGTGGGCGCAGTGGGGGTCAATGTGCATCGTGTCTGACAAAAACGAATTCCGCGTTTTTCAACGTTTTAGGCACAAAAATGCGTGGAAAACTGTGGTGAACAGGGCCCGGCAGCGTGCTTGTGTCTATGCTACGCTGCAACAGCTGAGACGGGGAGCTGCCCGGCGCAGGATTATCTGGGAGAAATTCCCCGGGCAGCCGAAGTGGCTGCGCAAAAACGAGTTCAGTCGGGGAAGCTTCCAAATCTTCTTTAGGCGCAGAACGTAACCCCAATAAAACCCACGGTAGCTTGTCTACCCAATTTGCATCCGTCAGTGACGCCCTGAGAGCCGCTTTCAATGACCTAAGAAAACGTTCGCATAACCCATTAGCCTGTGGATTGTACGCGGTAGTGCGGTGAATTGTGACACCCAGGCTGCGGGCCATTGTTGACCAAAGTTCGGAAACAAATTGAGGGCCTCTGTTGGAGGTAATATCCGACGGGACTCCAAAACGCGCCACCCATGCTGTTAAGAACACGCACGCCACCTCCTCGGCCGTGGTTCCCGCCAGTGGGACCACTTCCAGCCAGCGCGTGGTGCGGTCCACCATTGTCAGAAGGTGCGTGCACCCCTGTGATGGCGGGAGGGGGCCCACGAGGTCCACGTGAACATGGTCGAACCTCTTAGCCGGGATGTGAAACGGCTCCAAAGTAGCTTTCGTGTGTCTGTGTACTTTGGCTCGTTGGCATGCCATGCAGGCTGCTGCCCACTCTTTCACTTGTTTGTGAAGGCTTGGCTACACAAATTTCTCTCCTACCATTTTGACCGACGCGCGCACTCCCGGGTGCGCCAAAGAATGAATTGAGTCAAAAACGCGGCGACGCCAAGCGGCCGGTACCACGGGACGCGGTCGCCCCGTGGAGACATCACAGATTAGGGGGGGCCTACCGTCTTGCAGCACCCTGTTTTCCAGCCTTAACCCTGTTGGTCCAGACTGGAGCGCGCGCACATCCACGTCACTAACCTGCTCCGGGGCCATGGCTGTGTAATCTATCCCCACGCGGACAGGGGCAGCCACGGCGCGGGAGAGGCAGTCTGCCACTACATTCAGTTTATCCGACACATGCTGAATATCAGTAGTAAACTCTGAGATCGCGGCCAGCTGTCTCTGCTGCCGGCCCGACCACGGTTCTGAAACCTTGGCCATCATGAATGTTAGCGGCTTGTGGTCAACGAACGCGGTGAAACGGCGTCCTTCCAGCCAGAACTGGAAATGGCGAATGGCCAAGTGGAGAGCCAGTAACTCCCTGTCGAACGCGTTGTATTTACGTTCACTATCGCGCAAAGTCCTGCTGAAAAAGGCGAGCGGCTGCCAAGCCCCGGCTACACGCTGCTTCACGACCGCCCCATGGCCAGGGAAAATCTGCTACCGCGCGCATTTTGTCAGGCAGTGGAACCGCTCCTTCAGGAGAGATGCGGTGCCCCAAAAAATCAATCTACGTCACCCCAAACTGACACTTCACTGGGTTGATTATTAAACCGTGCTCTCCCAACCTCCGGAAAACTGCCGTTAGGTGGGTTTTGTGTTCGTCTTTGGATGCGCTGGATACCAAAATATCGTCCAAGTAGACGAACACGAAAGGGAGATCGCGCAGCACTGCGTCCATCATGCGTTGGAACGTCTGTGCAGCCCCTTTAAGCCCGAATGGCATGTGCAAAAACTCGAATAAACCAAACGGAGTTATCACCGCTGTTTTGGGTATGTCCTCAGCGCGCACTGGGACTTGGTGGTAACCGCGGACCAAGTCTATTTTAGAAAAAAACGCACGCTTCTGCCAAGTGAACAGAAAAATCCTGGATGTGAGGAATTGGGTAGCGGTCGTGTGCTGTGGCGTTGTTCAACCTGCGGAAATCCCCGCAAGGTCACCACGAACCGTCAGCTTTAGGGACCATGTGTAGCGGGGAAGCCCATGGGCTGTTTGAACGCCTGATGATGCCCAACCTCTCCAGGTTGGTGAACTCCTCGCACACTATGGCCAGTTTAGCTGCGTCTAAGCGCCGAGGTTTTGCAAAAACGGGCAGCCCGGAGGTGGTGATAAAATGCTCCACCCCGTGTTTAGCGACGGCTGCCGAAAATGTGGGGACCGTGAGTGCTGGGAACTGAGTGAGCAGTGTGTGGAACTTATCGCATGCAGCTGTGACGTTGGCTTGTGCTGTTGGCCGGGACGCTCGAGCTGTACAGGGGATAGAATCAAAAGACAGTGCATTAACCTGGCGCCTGTTAGCGACATCAACCAACAAACCATGTGAGCACAAAAAATCAGCCCCCAATATATTGAAATTCAATGCTGCTATGACAAAAGTCCACTCAAATGCACGGCCATGTAGAGACAGAAGTAGAGTCCTCTCACCAAAGGTCTTAATCTCCGAGCCGTTTGCTGCTGCCATCTCGGGGCCGCTAGATCCTGCCAGCCGATCGGCGAAGGACGGCATGATGAAACTCAACTGGGCGCCAGTGTCCATGGGGAAATGCCTCCCCGAGCGTGTGTCTGTCAAGTAGAGCAGCTTGTTCTCCTCCCCATGGGCCGCAGCTGCTACCGACCCCCGGTTTTGGCGTTTCCCGAGCGCTTGAACTGGCACGGTGGTATACATTTGCGTGCCTTCTCTGCAAAGCGGCGGTGGTAGAAACAAAGGATGTCTCCTCCTCGTTCTTTGGTCCCCGCCGCCGCCGTCGTCGGTGGTTCTGCTACTGCCATCAATGGCTTCTCGCCTCCTCCGGCCGTCACGCCGAGCTCTGTCGCTGCCGCCGTGGTCGTGAGCTCTCTGCTGGCCATGATGATCTGGTGTGCCTCTCGGGCCAGCGCACGATAGTCCCGCTCGGCCAGCAACGGCGAATTGGCCAGGGTCGCTCTTGTCACTGACGGAAGGTTCGGGAGGAAAAGGTGGGTAAAAATGAAGTGGTCATCGTCCGAGCCCTTCAACCTCAGCATTTTCTCCATCAGGTCAATAGCCGACCCATCTCCTAACCCGGTCCGCATCAGGAGTCTCTCTGCTTTCTCTTCAACCGAGAGTGTGTAGTGCTGGATGAGTGCAGCTTTCAACGCGCCGTACTTGTCGCTGGTTGGTGGCTGATCCAGCAGGCTCTCCACATGCTGAGCTGTGTGGGTGTCGAGCTTTGCGACCACATGGTAGAATTTCGTGTCATCCGCCGATATCCCCCGGAGGACGAACTGCGCCTCGACTAGGTGGAACCAGGAGCACGGATTGTGCTGCCAAAAATCCGGTAGCTGGATTGTAACAGCGTATGCTTCGCTGGGGGCTCCCAATGAGGCTGGCTCCGGGGATCTTTCGTCGTGTTGCATGATTCGTCTTGGGTCACCAGTGTGGAGTGTGTCAATAAGGAGGCGGATTTGAAGCAGACAGTTTATTACACATTCTCACACATGAGCATAGTCAGAAAAAGAGGGCATCTCAGACAAGACTCTTCCCTTATATACTCAGGCCTTCTTCCAGCAGTTTCTACACATCAAAGGTCACATTGCATTCACTTCCTTAATCCTTTAACATCCTCCTAGCAGCCTCTGATACACAAAAGATCACTCTGCATTCGTCTGACACACAAAAGATCATACTGCAGTCGTCCTTCACACCTCCCTGTTATCTCCAAGGGAAACTCTGGGAAACTCTGTTCTTTGTTCTAGTCTAATGCTCTTTGTTCTAGTCTAAGATGCTACACCGTTATGCACTCTCTAAAACAGTACATATATTATACAGTATGTACTGTATAAAGCTCCTTTTGGCAAAGTAAATCTGTTTGGCACCATGAGGAAAGCATATTTCTCTTCTGCTTACTTAGCTGCTTGACAGGACAAGGGGAAAAAATCAGCTAATTATCTCCAAACACCTGTAAAGCCTTCCTGAGCCTTTAAATGTTCTCTCAGTCAGGTTCAGAAGTCTACACAATCATGAGGAAGACTCCTGACTTGACAGTTGTCCAGAAGGCCATCATTGACACCCTCCACAAAAAAGGGTAAGCCACAAAAGGTGCTTTAGGTGGGTGCTGTATCCAAGCATATTAATGGAATGTTGAGTGGAAGGAAAAAGTGTGACAGAAAAACGTGCACAAGCATCACGGACAACTGCAGCCTTGAGAGGATTGTGAAGCAAAGCCCATTCAAGAATTTGGGGGTGATTCACAAGGAGTGGACTGATGATGGAGTCAGTGCTTCAAGAGCCACCACACACAAACGTGTCCAGAACATAGGCTACAACTGTTGCATTCCTTGTGTCAAATCACTCCTGAACCAGAGACAGCATCATACCTGCGCTAACGAGAAAACAAGCTTGGACTTTTGCTCAGTGGTCCAAAGTCCTATTTTCATATGAGAGTAAATTTTGCATTTCATTTGGAAATCAAAGTGTCACAGTCTGGAGGAAGAGTGGAGAGGCACAGAATGAGAGTTGCTTGAGGTCCAGTGCGAAGTTTCCACAGTCACTCATGATTTCGGGAGCCATGTCATCTGCTGGTGTTGGTCCACTGTGTTTTATCAAGTCCAAAGTCAGTGCAGCCATCTGCCAGGAAATTTTAGAGCACATCGTGTTTCCTTCTGCTGGCAAGCTGTATGGAGATGCTGATTTCATTTTCCAGCAGGAATTGGCACCTGCCCACACTGCCAAAAGTATCCAAACCTGGCTTAATGACCATGGTATCACTGTGCTTGATTGATCAGCAAACTCTCCTGACCTAAACCCAATAGAGAATCTATGGAGTATTGTCAAGAGTAAGATGAGAGACAGCAGACCCAACAATGCAGATGAGCCGAAGGCTGCTATCAAAGCAACCTGGGCCTTCATCACACCTCAGCAATACCGCAGACTGATCACCTCAATGCCAAACTGCACTGATGCAGTAATTCATGCAAAAGGAGCCCTGGTCAAGTATTAAGTGTGTACATGGGTATACTTTTCAGTCAGCCAACAATTCAATTAAAAATCATTAAAAAAATATTTCATGTAATATTCTAATTTTTGGATAAACTGCATTTGAGATTTTAATGAGCTATAAGCCATAACCATCAAAATTAAAAGAAATAAACACCTGAAATATGTCACTCTGTGTGTAACGACTCTATTTAATATATGAGTTTCAGTTACTAAAATAAATCAACTTTTCAATGACATTCTAACTTATTGAGATGCACCTATATGGTCTCCAAGACTGAACTGGAGATCCTTGTTGCAGTGTCTACAAGCAGATCTACACATCTGTAGATGATACCTCAGCACAACAGTGCCACCCTCTGTGACTAGAGAAGACAGCCAGTAATGAAGTTGTATGTAACACATGCTTGGTGTGTAATGCTTCCTGCAAGTCGGCACTAAAATCACATGAAAGAATACAGTCGTCTGTCCAGTTATTCTCTGCATGGTGCACATGAATACATCACACATGTCAATACACTTATCTCTTCATGATTGGACTGTTTGACGAGTACTTTATAACTCATGCCGACAAGTTGTGTAGGTAAAGCGGCTGGTGCCATCTGTGACCGACTGGCCAGGTACGTCTCTACGCTATGGCCACCAAACTCGGTACATAATTTAACGGTTAGGGGAAATGCATACTGATTTGAGAGGCTACTAGAATGCCCACTGATGGGGGTGTGGTTCTCAGTGTAATTTAAAAACTGGCCTCAGGTGTTTGCCAGGAGATTGGAACATCAGGGTTTCACCAGGTGGCAGCCTGGTGGATCTCTCCCTCAGGAGACCCTTTTTGAGATTAATTTTATTTGTGTCTGACACTTGACATTAGTGTTTATTTTAAGATAAAATAAAATTGAACTGTTATCAAGACCAGTGGAGCTGGACACTTATGCCTAGCTTATGAACCTGCATCATGTTGACACCATTGCCGGCAGATGTTGCCTACCCAGTCCTCTGCAAAATTTACTTTAGCGCCAGTTTGTCAGCATTGGTTTGCAATTCACCACCCAAATGGTAGGTTGTTGCGAGGGTCTCAGCGGCTGTGTAGAGTGCTTCCTGTCTTTTCCTTGTGTATTTCCTGTTTTTGTCAGTGCAAGCAATGGTGACCGCACAAAAACAAATTCTGATGCAGACGGCCCTTATAAACATTGAAGAAGAGCTCATTCTACTACAAGCAATGCAACACAGAAAGCAGAGAAGGCAGAGGAGATGGTTTGCGTGACCACTGAACAGACAGAGAGACACACAGGGTGAATTTCCCATGCTAATCAAGCCACTGAGACACATTGATGAAGAAAATGGGGCATCTTCACAGAGAGACTATTTGGATTAAAGCTATTTGAAAACAAACTGAATCTACCCCCGCCCACCAATCTTCCTGGGACAACAGTCACAGTTTCCCATGTGATCACTGGCAAAGCTGCCTTTCCCCTACACAGCAATCTGATGCAACCATTTCCAGGTATGTCACTGACAGTGGTACACAGCTTGGCTATAGAGGGATGGATTGGAATAGAATTCATGGCAGTTGCAGGGCAGTTACCATAGTTACCCAGCACTGAGTAGCAAACACATGTGGCAGCTTTAGTTTGTATGCAGCAAAACATAAAATCACACAAAATATTTAGTCACAGTAGTACACATAGTTCCTTTTTTAACATTAGATGTTAATATCACATTGTTTACCTGACTGCAATGATGTGTGGGAAAGAGCAAACAAGTGAAGTGTAGTGTTCTGGACAGGTCTGCAGCCGGTGCCCATGCTTTACGTTCCCTTCTCACTTTTTTATCATGTTTGGTGTGTATCCCTCTTTGTCATCAGCCCCGCCCATCCGGTCACCTGTTTCCCTCACGTGTTTGCTGTTGGTTTTGATTGCTCTCCTCACCTGTGCTGTATCACTATGATTATGGTGCTTTGTCAGTCTGTGTTTTTTGCTGCATTCTTATGTTAACTTCATCCTCATTACCACAACGTTTGGATTATTGTTGCTTTTTCCCCATGTTGCTCGGGTTATTGTTTCTTGTCTCTCCTGCCGATGTGCAGTGTTTATTTTGTGTTTAGTAAACAATTGTTTACCAGATTTGCTTACCGATTGGGTCCTCGTCATCACCCCGAAAGGGTATTCCTGACATGAAGAACTGGTTCTTAGCCTTTAAATATTTATTTATTTTTTGCAAATTAATACAAGATGGAATGATAAAATTAGCTCTCTGCAATGCAAACAGGTACTCTATATACTGCTGTGACTGAATACTGTGTGTATTTTTTGTGTTTTACTGCATACACCCTATTGCTGCCAAACATTTTTGCCACTCAGTGTTTTGTAACTGCTATGAGTTCTGTCTGGTGACATCATATGCATACCCTTTTTTTTTGAACTGCAGAGGTTAATACCACACTGTTTACTTGACTGACTTTTTTTTTTAATGCCATGGTTTCTGTTGTGACACAATGATCATACCCTGTATTACTCCAGATCAGCCATCTGTTGTTTTGTGATTTGTCTGCCTTGCATGCGTCTATACAAAAGTATAAACACATATACTGTATCTCTGTGTATGTCTGATAATTAATGTTTTCTCTGAGTGCTTTCCTTTTTGTCTTAAAGGGCAGCACGGTGGTGCAGTGGTTAGCACTGTTGCCTTACAGCTAGAAGGTTCCTGGTTCGAATCCCCAAGGTGGCAGGGGTTGGAACCTTTCTGTATGGAGTTTGCATGTTCTCCCTGTGCTGCGTGGGTTTACTCCGGGGGCTCCGGTTTCCTCCCGCAATCCAAAGACATGCATGTTAGGTTAATTGGTTGTTCTAAATTGTCCCTAGATATCTGTTTCCTATAGGCCCTTAGAATAGAGGGTTAGTATTAGTGAAAGCGCTTTGAGTGGTCTTTGTGACTAGAAAAGCGCTATATAAGTGCAGGTTAGTTAGTTAGTTAGTTAGTTAATAGTGGTGAACCTGCCATTAAACGAAAGCATCTACAACTACCACTTTTCCAGAGCCAGACACATCATTGAGAATACATTTGGCATCCTTGTGGCATGCTAGAAAATCCTTGGCCGATCACTGGAATTCTTCCTGGAGAAAGCTGTGAAGCTTGTGAAAGCCTGCATAGTGTTGCACAACTTTGCCTACATCGATGAAGTTAATGCGAAAAAATGCTATACATCCCCAAATTTTGCTGACACAGAAGCTACAGGGGTATCTCAACTAGGCGAGTGGTGAAGAGTGGTTCAGGGGGACAGAAGTGTGTTCGAACATCTGGATCCGCAAATTCTGTCACAGAGCAGATCAACCAGGACTGCCATCGCTGCAAGGAATGACCTCATAACATTTTTGCAATTGCCCCTGGGGATCGTGCCATGGCAGAACACCATCATATGCCGTGGACAGCTTACATAGGAACTTATAATATCACAATTTTTGTGTTTACTCATGTCAGTGTGTACCTCCCAGAAATGGATAAATAAAGTCGGATGACTTTAACATTTCATTTGTTGTTGTCATTGTTCAGCAGATGCACATATATATTGTAATCAAAAATGACCATAAAGGTAAATGGGAGAGAAAGTGTTTGTGTTTGGAATTTCACGACTAATTTCTAGGGAAATAGTTAACATGGGAATAAAAAAAGAATTGCAAATCTGAGTGCCAAAAAACTTTTCCAACAGAATAAGGGGATTTTCTGGGGTATAGAGATGATGCACAGGAAGAGAATTTGTGGCAGTTGCAGGAGAGTTATCACTGTAACAAAACACTGACATGTGACAGCTTTATTTTGTGTAGCGCAAAACATAAAAATCAAATGAAATACGTAGTCACAACAGTGCACAGAGTACCTCCTTTACTTCTGATGTTAATACCACACCATTTACTTGACTGTAGTGATGTGTGGGTAAAGACCAAGGAGCACCTGGGAAGTGAGGAACTGATTCAGAGCATTTAAGTAAGTATTTATTTATTTGCCAGTTAATACAGGGTGAAACTATAAGATTAGCTCTCCACAATGTAAACAGGTACTCATTCTACTGCTGTGATTGAATACTGTGTGTATTTTATGTGTTTTAATGGATACCACCTAATGATGCCACTCATTATTGCCACTCAGTGTTTGTTAACTGCCATGTGTTCTGTTCAGTGACAGCATACGCAGTGATTGCAAGCATGATAGTGATAGCTATCACTCAAATGGATGCCACATCAGCTTGGTGATGGGGCCTTGTTAAACAACAATATACAATGTGATTTAATTTTTGAAAAACAATACAGATAAGTTTGAGAAAATGCTTCCTTTATTTTTCAAGAAACCAAAACTTTGTTGTGTGTTTTTGTTTATGAAATAGCGATGGACAAGAGCAGATTGTGATGGAGTTGGAGCTAAAAAATGTTAAGAAAAGCAACTTTTAATACAATCGTTGCACAGGGAAAAAGAGAAGTCAGCGAAAACGGTGCATGCAAAAGACCGCCACTGCCATTTTGACAACTTATGTTACTGGGGTTATAACAAGCCACAAAATGTTCTGTATGTGTTTACTAGCTCGATATTCTTTTGAATTTGGACCGCTGTTTAACCAGCTCGCCTCGGAAGTTGTGCTGCCAAGAACAGGCAGAGCGAAGCAGCGGCAAGAACCAGGAAATGTGAAGGAAACAAAGCAGAGAATCTGTGTAATTACGGGGTTACGATGAGCCACGAAATGCTCAGTTTCTGCTTATTTCATCAATATTGTTTTCAGTTTGGACCGCTGTTTAACCGGCTTGCCTTGGAAGTTGTACAGCGGTGAACAGGCAGAGCGAAGCAGCATGGAGAACCAGGAAATGTGAAGGAGGAGACAAAGTGGGCCAACCATAGCTCTTACGGCCTTTGTCGCTGACGTGGATCTTTCCTTCTCTGGAGAGGTGCATGTCAGGCTACTCAATAGGAATGCATGTCACTGCTGTGTCGACACTGCGTCGATGCTGTCACAGTTGTGTTGTGTCAGCGTGGGAGCATAACTTGGCCTTCACGGGGAGCTATACCTGTGCTGGCCAGGAGACCTTTTTACCAGGTAAGCCCTTGTGGCCTCCCATTAGCTGCATTCTAACATTTCACACATTACTGATATAGGTTCAAGTCCACGTTAAGTGCACACACGGCAGGGGAAGCTACATTCTGATCCTAGAGAGCTAGTTAATTTAACCCCCTAGACAAACTGATGATGTGATTAGCTGTTGTGTTAGCGTTGTGGTCCTCTTCACTTGTTTTTGCATTTGTGTAGTTGTGTTTGAGAGGCAGGACCTGACTCGTAACAATAGGTTGATCTTGGGATTACTTGATAACTGGCAATGAGTCTTTTGCAATGCTGTGGAGGAATTTTGTCCCACTCATCTTTGCCGAAATGAGAAATCAGGAAGGGGGCAAGCACTTTTTTCACACCACTGTATATCTCAACAAAGAAAGCTAGAGTCACCAAACTTGGTACACCTGTTCACTTTGGGGCCCTGAACTGTGACTATGGTTTTGGGATTGCATGGTCAAAGGTCAAGGTCAAAATACCATATAAACTCTATCTCAAAAACAGCAAACGCAAAGGGTCAGGGTGTCACCCTGACCGTTTGTCTGAGGTCAAATTGTGTTTCTGTTGCGAATGGGGTACCTCAAAGCTCAATCCTTGGCCCACTTTTATTTTCTCTATATATAAATGATATAGAGGTAAACATGGATGGAACATACATTTATTGTTATGCTAAAGACACTGTTGGATATTGTCATGCACCGTCATTAAAGGACGCACTTCAGAAATAACAGTCTGCTTTCAATGTTTTGCAAGCTCATCTTTTCCAGATGAAGCTTGTTTTAAATGCAGATAAAACCAAGTTAATGTTTTTTTTTTTTGTTTTGTTTTTCTAAATCCAGAGCACAGCCTTCAGATATTCCTGATATTGTGACTTCTCATGGGAAGAAAATTGGGGTAATTTTATGCTATTGATCAGGGATGGGCAATTATGTGCCATGGAGGGCCATTCCACTGCAGGTTTGCTGTTCCACCCAGTCTCTTCAACAGTTGAATTCTCTAATTAGCAATCCTTGAAGCTCATTAGTGCAAACACCTGCTGAAGAGACTGAGTGAAACAGAAAATCTGCAGTGGAATGGTTAGGATCTGGTTGGATGAGTGTCTTAGTTTTAAATATCATGTTGAAAACCTGGTGTTAAAATTCAGGCTGAAGTTGAGTTTTTACTATAGACATAAAGTGTGTTTTTCCACTGAAAGCTAGAAAAAAGATTTGTTTTATCCACCTTTTTTTACCAGCTCTTGATTATTGTGACCTTGTGTATATGAAAGGCTCAACTAAATGTCTTATTAAGCGGGGATCTTTACATCATAGTGCTTTAAGATTTGCTACTAACTTCAGACCTCTAACTCACTGGTGTGTTCTCTGTTCCTGTGTTGACTGGCCATCTCTTTCCATGAGACGTTTGGGACATTGGTACAATTTCATTTACAAAACATGATAATCTTCCTTTCTACTTTTGGAAATATAACACATGGAGGTCACCATCTGGTTTTAATCTAAGCTGATAGAGCTTGAGAGATGCTACAAAGAGGAATGGGCAAAACTGCCCAAAGATAGGTGTGCCAAGCTTCCATCCATCCATCCATCTTCTACCGCTTTTCCGGAGGTCCGGGTCGCGGAGGCAGCAGTTCAAGCAGAGAAGCCCAGACTTCCCTCTCCCCAGCCACCTGCTCCAGCTCTTCAGAGGGGATACCAAGGCGTTCCCAGACTAGCTGGGAGACATAGTCTCTCCACCGAGTCCTGGGTCTGCCCCGGGGTCTCCTCCCAGTGGGACGTGCCTGAAACACCTCAAGTGGGAGGCGTCCAGGAGGCATCCTAATCAGATGCCCATACCACCTCAACTGACTCCTTTCAATGTGGAGGAGCAGCGGTTCTACTCTGAGCCTCTCCCGGATGACTGAGCTCCTCACCCTATCTCTGAGGGTGAGTCCAGCAATCCTACGGAGAAAGCTCATTTCAGCCGCTTGTATCCGCGATCTCGTTCTTTCGGTCATTACCCAAAGCTCGTGACCATAGGTGAGAGTAGGAACGTAGATTGACTGGTAAATCGACAGCTTTGCCTTAGAACTAAGCTCCCTCTTCACCACAACAGACCGGTACAACGTCCGCATCACTGCAGATGCTGCTCCAATCCGTCTGTCGATCTCTCGCTCCATTTTCCCCTCACTCGTGAACAAGACCCCAAGATACTTAAACTCCTCCACTTGGGGCAGGAGCCTGTCCCCAACCCGGAGAGGACAATCCACCTTTTTCCGGCTGAGGACCATGGACTCGGACTTGGAGGTGCTGATTCTCATCCCAGCCGCTTCACACTCAGCGGCAAACCGTCCCAGCAAGAGCTGTAGGTCATTGCTGGATGAAGCCAACAGGACAACATCATCTGCAAACAACAGAGATGAGATCCTGTGGTCACCAAGCATGACACCCTCCATTCCCTGGCTGCGCCTAGAAATCCTGTCCATAAAAATTATGAACAGGACCGGTGACAAAGGGCAGCCCTGGCGGAGTCCAACTCTCACTGGGAATGACTCCGACCGAGTGTTGGCAATGCGAACTAAACTCTCACAACGGTCGTACAGAGACCGAATAGCTCGTAACAACAAGCCCGATACCCCATACTCCCGAAGCACCCCCCACAAAAATCCACGAGGGACGCGGTCAAATGCCTTCTCCAAGTCCACAAAACACATGTAAACTGGTTGGGCAAACTCCCACGAACCCTCAAGAATTCTCGAGAGGGTAAAGAGCTGGTCCGATGTGCCACGGCCAGGACGAAAACCACATTGCTCCTCCTGAATCCGAGGTTCGACCAACGGCCGGACTCTCCTCTCCAGTACCTTGGCATAGACCTTCCCAGGGAGGCTGAGGAGTGTGATCCCTCTGAAGTTGGAGCACACCCTCCGGTCCCCTTTTTTGAAGAGAGGAACCACCACCCCGGTTTGCCATGCCAAAGGCACTGCCCCCGACCTCCACGCAATGTTGCAGAGGCGTGTCAACCATGACAACCCAACAACATCCAGGGCCTTGAGGTACTCGGGGCGAATCTCGTCCACCCCCGGGGCCCGGCCACCAAGGAGATTTTTAACCACCTTGGCGACCTCAGCCCCTGTGATAGGCGAGTCATCCCCCTCGTCCCCAAACCCTGCTTCCTCTGTGGAAGGCGTATCAGTGGGATTGAGGAGATCCTCGAAGTATTCCTTCCACCGCCCGACGATATCCCCAGTTGAAGTCAACAGTGTCCCATCCGCACCATACACAGTGTGGACGGGGAGCTGCTTTCCCCTCCTGAGCCGCCGAACAGTTTGCCAGAATCTCTTTGAAGCCGACCGAAAGTCTTGTTCCATGGCCTCACCGAACTCCTCCCATACCCGGGTTTTTGCTTCAGCAACCACCCGAGCTGCACTCCGCTTGGCCTGCCGGTACACCTCAGCTGCTTCGGGAGTCCCACAAGCCAACCAAGCTTGATAGGACTCCTTCTTCAGCTTAATGGCCCCCCTCACCACTGGTGTCCACCACTTGGTTCGGGGGTTGCCACCACGAGATGCACCGACCACCTTGCGGCCGCAGCTCTGGGCTGCCGCTTCAACAACAGAGGTGGAGAACATGGCCCATTCAGACTCCATGTCTCCAGACTCCCTCGGAATGTGGTTGAAGTTCTTCCGGAGGTGGGAGTTGAAGACCTCCCGGACAGGGGCCTCAGCCAGACGCTCCCAGCACACCCTCACTATACGTTTGGGTCTACCAGGTCTGAATGGCTTCCTCCCCTGCCATCGGATCCAACTCACCACCAGGTGGTGATCAGTTGACAGCTCTGCACCTCTCTTTACTCGGGTGTCCAAGACATACGGTCGCAGGTCTGATGATACGATAACAAAATCGATCATCGACCTGCGGCCTAGGGTGTCCTGGTGCCAGGTGCACATATGGACACCCTTATGCTTGAACATGGTGTTCGTTATAGACAGACTGTGGTTAGCACAGAAGTCCAATAACTGAACACCACTCGGGTTCAGATCGGGCAGGCCGTTCCTCCCAATCACCCCCCTCCAGGTTTCACTGTCGTTGCCCACGTGCGCATTGAAGTCCCCCAGTAGGACAATGGAGTCTCCAGGAGGAGCACCCTCCAGCACCCCAGTCACAGACTCCAAAAAGGGTGGGTACTCTGAAACATCATTTGGTGCATAGGCACAAATGATGGTCAGGACCCGTTTCCCAACCCGAAGGCGCAGGGAAGCAACCCTTTCGTCCACCGGGGAAAACTCCAATATAGAGGCAGCAAGGTGGGGCGATACAAGAATACCTACCCCTGCTCGTCGCCTCTCACCCGGGGCAACTCCAGAAAAGGCCAAGCTCCAGCCCCTCTCCAGGAGACTGGTTCCGGAACCGGAGCTGTGTGTTGAGGTGAGGCCGACTATATCTAGCCGGTATCGCTCAATCTCGTACACCAGCTCAGGCTCCTTCCCCACCAGAGAGGTGACATTCCACGTACCAAAAGCCAGTTTAGAAAGCTTGGGATCAGTCCGCCAAGGTCTCCGCCTTTGACTGCCACCTAATCCACATAGCACCGGACGGTAGGTTCATCAGTAGGTTCACCACCTGCAGGAGGGATCATGGAAGTGTGCCAAGCTTGTGGCATCATATTCAAAAAGACTTGAGGCTGTAATGGCTGCCAAATATGCATCAACAAAGTTTTGAGCAAAGGCTGTGAAACCTTATGTACATACAATTTCTTAGTTTTGTTTGTTTGTTTGTTTGTTTGTTTGTTTTTTGGTTTTTTAAGTAAATTTGCAAAACTCGCAAAAAAAAAAAAAAATCACATTGTCATTTTGGGGTATTGTGTGTCGAATTTTGAGGGGAACAAAAATGAATTTTATCCGTTTTGGAATAAGGCTGTAAGCTAAAATGTGGAAAAAGAAGCACTGTGAATACTTTCTGGACGCATTGTACCTGACTGTAAACTAAGGGTTATAAGTAATAATACAATAATAATAATAATAATAATAATAATAATAATAATAATAATAATAATAATGGATTAGATTTTTATGGTGCTTTACATGTCAAGTGACATCTCAAAGTGGTTACATTGAGTCCATTATTCATTCACTCCAAATAGGCATTGATAGTGGTAAGCTACTACTGTAGCCACAGCTGCCCTGGAGCAGGCTGACAGAAATGTGTCTGTCAATCCACACCAACAGTCACTCTGACCACTACTGAACATTTATACCCAGTGTCATGGACACTGGAGGCAAGGTGGGTAAAGTGTCTTGCCCAGGGACACAACGGCAGGATGGCTGGGGAGAGAGGGATTCGAATTGCAAACCCTGTAGTTATTGGATGACCTGGTCTACCTCCTGAGTCACTGCCACCCACATTTCCCATCTCTGTTCAATTTTTGCTGAGCACCAAGTTGGATGGCAGGAAGTTCCATTTTTATATGGTCTTTGGCATGACCACACCGGGACTTGAACTCCGACCTCCCAGTTGTGGGGCGGATGCCCTACCTCTAGTCCACCACTCTGGTGGAAAAGCTTTTTAGCTGTTCCACTAGCTAAAAAGCTGTGGAACAGCTTGTTGCTTACGATTTGTTCTACTGACTGGCTTCTTTGAAAAGGGCAGCTAAAAACTCATCTTTGTAGATCAATATTTTCATTTGATGTTAATCATCTCTTTTTACTGTGGGTTTATAGTTGTTTTGGTGTTTGTCTTTATTTTAACTTATGACTTTACTGCACCACTTGCTTTTGATTGTTTGGCTTAGCAAATGTCTCAGTCCCCTTGGTGACACAAGCAATGTGCTGGACTCTGGAGTAAAAGGTAACAAGTTAACTCACCTATTGAGATGGCAATAGTAGGGCTTCACCTCCCTCCCCTTGGTTATATTTTTATTGTGAAGTACTTTATGAATGATTGTCTAGATAAGTGCTATACAGATTAATATTACTTCCTTACTTTCGTCCCTTTCTCACTCAAGGCATGCAATTGTTAGGAATCTTCCTCAGTCTTCTTTCTACTGTCCTGTTTGGCAGTAATGACGGTAAGGCTTTTGAAGTACAATATGGCTAAGGAACCAATTATAGATGTATAGTTGGCTTCAGAGGGTAGTGAATTTTTTTAGGTGATAAGTCAGAAATTAGATGATTCTTTTGTCAACAAACTTACGAGAGTCCATGGAACCAGCTAACTGTTTAATTGCAAAGGCTGCAAAAGGAGAAGATAATGGGGAATGAAGAGATTTTTTTGTTGTTATATTCTCTCAATTTTAAGGTAGTTAATCCTTTAAATCAAGTTGAATATTGAGCCTTGAGTTCCTCTCCAAAAGAATAGAATCAATTACTAGCACAAATCCATAATCAGGGTGTCATAAAATCTTTTAGAAGAAATTGTTCAACATATTGATTTGCATAAAGAATATTGCACTTTTTGCACCTTTGGCATTCATTTTCCCGCTTACTCCCTTCTTCCATTTGCTCTCCGTTCAATCAATTTCCATCTCCTTGTGAACTTCAGTGAATGCCTCAGCTGCAAAACTGCCATTATACTTCTAAAATCAGTAGCAAAAACTTAGTCTGCAGCTGCGTTTTAAGCCAAGGAATGCCTTTTGTCTTCGGAAAAACTGTCAAGTCTCCTTTTGTGGTCTCATCTGAGTTAGCCGCCAGACTCATTTTCTGACAGATTTAGCTCCTCATCAAACCTGGCTTCTGAACGTTGCATTCTACTGCTTATGTTCCAACCAAGCCTTATTATGCCCACGATAAGGTCTGTGGCTGTACACATAGGAAATATTGATTACCCAACAAGGAAGAACAGCAGGGACATGAGTGTGAGTTGTGAGGGATTGACAAAAATTGGTTCAGCTTCTTTTGAAACATCAGATAAAAGTAGTATGAATCCCAGTCAGTCCTTTTTTTCCCCCCATTCTTAAAATATAGGATGTTATGTCCATAATCTGTAATACAATGACGAGGCAGGAGGTGCAATAGAACTTAACTTTATTGTGTAACTCACAGACCCAAGGTGCTCCTGTACAGGCAGTGGAGAAGATCAAAAGAGAACATGCCTCTTCCAAATTGGCCTTTAATACCCAGGGTGGCGGCAGAACCAGAAAGGTGGAGCCACCACCCTCGTCACACAATAACACATCATATTTGTATATGACATTTCCGTCTCCCCTTTTAGAAAAGACCAAAACACATGCACATTATACGTCAAACAGGTTCATTTTGTCTTCTTTCAATTATTTATCCTTTTTTTTTTTTTTTTTTCCTTTGAAAGACAAAAGTAAAATAGAAAGATGTCTTTACCTTCTTTACATGTTTCAACTGCACTGCAGCCTTCATCAGAAGACTGCAGTGCAGTGCAGTGCAGTGCAGTCTTCTGATGAAGGCTGCAGTGCAGTTGAAACATGTAAAGAAGGTAAAGACATCTTTCTATTTTACTTTTGTCTTTCAAAGGAAAAAAAAAAAAAAGGATAAACACATGCACATTAATTAGGCCCTCCCAAAATTTAATACCCGAGTCACGCTGTAATGACAACAAATGAAATAGGCCTATCCATACACACAAACAACTAAAATTAGAGGGGGACAGGTGGACTGCCGTTCCACCTCCACACGGCCAGACGGATTATTATGCCATCTCTGATAATAAAAATCCATGAACTAAAACTTGCCGTGTTCCTATTATAATACAAAATACTCCCATTAACTTATATACACAGAGAAGAAAAGAATTCAACACAACACCAGCTAACATGTGCCTTCATACACCACCATAACATTCCCAATGATACCACCCCGACCCGGGCAAACACCACAGTAATACATACCCTCAAACATGGTGACACACACATTACATGGGTATTTTTTTTTTCCACATGGGCACCTGTTAGAGTAGTCCATTATGAGAAACATGTCAACTATGTACCCTGGGCAATTTACATTTAAACCAATCCATTGTCCCCTTCTAGCGTACAGTCTCAATGGAGAAGCCACCCCCCGGGGGACTCGTCTGGCATGTCCCATCCAGAGTTCCTTCGTCTCTTCATTCCTGGAGATGAGCCATGTCAAGGCCCCGATAACTCCTCTCCATGAGTCATCTGACAGCCAAAGGTATCCGGCCTCCCAAACAGCCACCACCTTCAGCAGCCCCTGGTCCTCATGTTGCTTCCTCTTTCTGTGGGCACCTCTCAGCTGAGCTTCCTCTCTGGGCTGAACCACGTCACCGACTCTTAGAGGAACTCGCCTCAACTTCCATTGTCCACAATATCTCCACCGGGCCTCCTCACCAGGCAGCGCCACACCTGCGACCCTCCGTGAAGCCCGACTCGGCCTACAGTGTTCCTGTGTGGCATGTCTGTTTCCCGTGCAAGTTGGTCCTGCTCCACTCTCTTTCATTTTGAACGCTGGCATAGCTGTATCAGCCCCATGCTTCTCAGTATCTCCAGGCCAAACCCCGGAAGCAGAAGTGGTCATCTTCACAGCCTCACCTGCCATTATGGCCATTCCACCATGCCGCCCAGCTCCCTCACCTGGGGTAATATGGGCTCTGGCACTAGAACCCTGCCCTGGTGGCCCTGGGTGGAAATTGTCCTGTCCATCTCCCAGAATACTAAGCCATGTGTTGTCCCAAACCACATTGTCGGCAACTTGCAGAACCGGCCAGTCCCACAAATCACAGCCCAACCACTCCTCTCCTCTGCTGCTGGTGATTGAGAAGCCCAGTCCATAAAACAGATCGCAGCCCATCAGATTCCACCCACTCTTGGTCACCACGAACTGTATATTGGACACCACCGCTGTCTTATACCTTGCCGTCAGCTCCAGCGAACCCATGATGGACACCCTATTACCACCATACCCACAAAATGCCGTCAACAGGCCTCTCACACGATGGAAGGGGAAGTAACTCTTCACAGTAGACCAGTTCAACACAGACCTCACTGCGCCCGTGTCCACCAACAATGGCACGTCCTCGCCATCCAACATAACTGTCAAATATGTACGGCCTTCTGTGCTTGGTAATACGGTATGAATAACCGTGGGAATTGTGGTGGGGGAATCCACTTCACGTCATTGCTCCCCTCACTAAAACCTTTTACAGGCCCTGGCGAAATGATATAGGAGCCCACACTTGCCACAGCGTTTGTCTTTTGCCGGAAACTCTCTCGCCTTGTACCGGTAGTTGGTAGAGCCACAGCCAAAACACTTTGGTGACCCTGCTGCGGACAAAATTTTCATAGCGGTAGCGTATTCTTCTTTGTCTTCCATGCTGTCATTGCTATCCAGGTCTACAGCCTGCGCCGCTGATTGTGAGTCGGGTTGCCCCAGCGCTGTTCTCTCACCAAGGTCCCGTGACAGTTTATCCGCTGCTTCAAACTCTGGGCTATGTCCACTGCTTTGGCCAGTGTCAGCTCACCAGAATGAGTAAGGAGTCTTGACCGCGCAGCTGCACACAATGTGTGATCTGCCAGCTGATCGCAGACCATTTCTTCCTTTAAGGTCCCAAACTGGCAACCCCCAGCCAGTTGGCGCAGGTCAGCAACATACCGCTGCACTGACTCTCCAGTCTGTTGGCGGTGCTGTCGGAACTGGATCCTCTGGACTATGGCTTTTTCCGGGGTGGGAAAGTAGCGTGCCATTAGCCCAATAGCGTCCTCAAAACTGTTGCTCACTCCCAATGTGCTAAGAACGTGCTTTCCCTCCATGCCAAGATTATGGACCACTATTGCTCGCACATGCAATTTCTCCAACTCCCCGAGGTTCAATACTACCAGATAATTCTTGAATGTGGCAAACCACCTCTCTCACAGCACTGGCGGCTCACCAGGAAGCTCCAGAAATGGTTGAATGCCCGAAATACCTTCATCCATACTTTGATTCTCGTTGCCAAATGTTATGTCCATAATCTGTCATCCAATAATGAGGCAGGAGGTGCAATAGAACTCAACTTTACTGTGTAACTCACAGAACCAAGGCACTCCCGTACAGGCAGAGGCGAAGGTCAAAAGAGACTGTGCCTCTTCCGCATCGGCCTTTTATACCCAAGGTGGCGGCGGAACCAGAAAGGTGGAGCCACCACCCTCGTCACACAGTAACGCATCATATTTGTATATGACACAGGGCATATGCTGCATGTGCTTGGAAAGCTGATGCGCAAAGGTTTCTTGATGATAAAGCACTTCCTGCCTGCAATAATCATAGAATTGCCATGTTATAGTTATTCAATCTGTGAATGTATCTCTCTTGAATTCCCTGCAATCATCTGCCAGCAAGTGGGATGCAGCGTCAGACTTGCTTTCCTTTCTTGAAAAAGACACACTGTTTATGCTGCCCTATTTTTTTTTTTAACAAATCTGAGTTAAATTAACCAAGAGGATTAATTGGAAATGTACACATTGGATACTGATCAAGCAAAATGTACTTGAATACATCAAGCAAACAGTGTCATCAAGAGGTTGCAATAACTGAAATATGTCCTTCATTGACAGATTGTTTTTCAGCAGTGACAGAAAAATTTGAAAGGTTTTTGTCATCTTGACAGATTACACTGAGGATGATCTGATTAAAATCAATTAAAATGGCAGGAAATGACAAACTTTTTACAACCATGTCTGAAAAATGAGGTAAAGTCTAGCACAACCTCTGATGTCATCATGATAAATAAATTTAAAGTACAATAGCCTGTTGATGTCTGGAAAACATATATTCTTCATTCCTATTAGAAATTATTCTGTCCAGTTTTCCTTAGTCACTGATGGATTTGACCATTTCTCAAAAATAGCTTCTAAATATTATCTCCTCACCCCATTCACACACAGTGATATCATTGATTTCAAACACAGCTAAAGACAATATTTCACTCTCCAGTGCCCCTAACATTTCAAGGGGTACTGAAGTAATTGTGTTTGTTTGACTTATTACCTAGCAACAACCAAACATTTTTTTCCCCAATGGCACCATTAACCTCTTTATGTTTTCTATACAAAAATAATCACATTTATATTCATCTCAAAAAAAAAAAAAAAAAAAAAAAAAAACAGGAAGAAAAACCCTTGAAGAAACAAACAAATTTGAAAAACAAGATTGTTTTCTTGGTAAAAATCAGAATGCTTTGGAAAAAAATGTAAAAGTAAAACAGCTTTTTCCATTTTACACAGTGAGGGCAAAAACAGGCATCACTGTCTTTCTCTTTACCAGGATGATCATTTTTTTCTCCCACTAGTGTTGTAGTCAAGACCAGACCAAGACCAAAGTGCAGAAAGACCAAGAGTTTAAATTGTTGAGACAAAGTTAAGATCAAGAAAAAGCCAGGCAGAAACCAAGTTGAGAACAAAACCACTGTGTATGAAGGTCTTGGTCTTGACTTGGTCTTAACTTGCTCCTGACCCCTTGGTCTTAAACTTGTCTTGGTTTTGGGAGATTCTGGTCTCCCAACACTATTTCCCACCCACTCTCTAGCCATCTTTCTTGCCTGTCTTTGGAAAAATTCAAGACTGTCTACATATTCATGTTTTTTAAGGTTGCAAGTGTAATGTTCTAAATTTATCATTATAAACAGTTGCTGTGAGGAATGCATAGCCCTATCTTTTTTTTTTAATATAGTCTCAAGGTTAAATTAAACTGCAATAATATCTGCAGGGACCAGTCCAACAGGAGTTTTCAATCTACTCAGAAATTGATTTAAAAAATCCACCAATACATGTTTTAATATGATTACAACATAGAATCTAAAAAAAACAAACAAAAAAAAACAATTCCAGGCAGTTTTAAGACAAAGATGAACAGAGTTTTGGATTATTTTTGATTTGGTGGAATTTTATGCACTGAAGTGTCAACTGAGCTTAGAATCACTGTCAGACTCTGCTTTCTCTTTTCCTAATCAACATATCGCAGAACATGCGGCTTTGCTGTGGGCAAGGTGGTAGAAGGGACAGCAAAGCTTTGAGCAGAAATTGAAACGAAGTGAAAGATCTTCTAAGCATCAACTTTACAAGTCTGATGTATTCTCACAAGCTGTGTTAAAATCCTTTGTGTCTCATTAGGCTGTGAATTTGGGGCTGTATCTTTTTGGCACTGTATAAATTCTTTTTGAATTAAAGGAGGTGGTGTGGGGTCCCTTTAAGCCCCGGGGATTTGTTAGTGAAGAAGAGGGTCACATGCCTTGAACAATAAGTGTTTTTTTTTTTTTTTTTTTAATCTCTCCATTGGAAATATATTTAATAACAATCCACAACAATTGAAATTACTAAGGATGGTTGGTTCAGTAGACTGACATTTCTATTAAAAATTCTTTTTTAATTAATTTTATGTAATATTAAATTTTTTTCAGAAACTGAATTTTCATTTTCGTTTGTTGTGCTGTACAACAGTACAATGACAATAAAGCCTATTCTATTCTATTCTATTCTATTCTATTAGCTGTAAGCCATAACCATCACAATTGAAAGGGGTAAACACTTGAAATTTATCACTCTGTGTGTAATGAATCGACTGTACATAATATAGGAGTTTCATTTTTACATCTGCCAAGGGAGGACGGAGGTAACGGTGTGAAAAAGTGTTTACCCCCTTCCTGATTTCTCATTTTCTTTTGTATGTTTGTCACACTTAAATGTTTCAGATCATCAAACAAATTTAAATATTAGACAAAGATAACACAAGTAAACACAAAAGGCAGTTTTTAAATGAAGGTGTTTATTATTAAGGGAGAAAAAATCCAAACCTACAAGGTCCTGTGTGAAAAAGTGATTGCCTCCTAAACCTAATAACTGGTTGGGCCACCCTTAGCAGCAACCACTGCAATCAAGCATTTGCGATAACTGGCAGTGAGTCTTTTACAGCGCTGTGGAGGAATTTTGGCCCACTCATCTTTGCAGAATTGTTGTAATTCAGCCACACTGAAGGGTTTTTGAGCATGGGCTGCCTTTTTAAGATCATGCCACAGCATCTCAATCGAATTCAGGTCAGAACTTTGACTAGGCCACTCCAAAGTCTTCATTTTGTTTTTCTTAAGCCATTCAGAGGTGGACTTGCTGGTGTGTTTTGGATAATTTTTCTGCTGCAGAACCCAAGTGCACTTAAGCTTGAGGTCACGAACAGATGGCCAGACATTCTCCTTCAGGATTTTTTGTTAGACAGCAGAATTCATGGTTCCATTTACCACAGCAAGTTTTCCAGGTCCTGAAGCAGCAAAACAGCCCCAGACCATCACAGTACCACCACCATATTTTACTGTTGGTATGATGTTCCTTTTCTGAAATGTTGTGTTGCTTTTATGCCAGATGTAATGGGACACAAACGTTTCAGAAAGTTCAACTTTTGTCTCGTCAGTCCACAGAGTATTTTCCCTAAAATCTTGGGGATCATCAAGATGTTTTCTGGCAAAACTGAGACAATCCTTCATGTTCTTTTTGCTCAGCAGTGGTTTTCATCTTGGAACTCTGCCATGCAGGCCGTTTTTGCCCAGTCCCTTTGTTATGATGAAGTCATGATCACTGACCTTAACTGAGGCAAGTGAGGCCTGCAGTTCTTTGGATGTTGTTGTAGGGTCTTTTGTGACCTCTTGAATGAGTCATCACTGTGCTATTGGGGTAATTTTGGTCAGCCGGCCACTCCTGGGAAGGTTCACCACTGTTCCATGTTTTCGCTATTTTTGGATAATTGCCCTCACTGTGGTTCGCTGGAGTCCCAAAGCTTTAGACAAGGCTTTAGAACCTCAGTTACTTTGTTTCTCATTTGTTCCTGAATTTCTTTGGATTGCAGCATGATGTCTAGCTTTTGAGGATCTTTTGGTCTACTTCACTTCTCTCCTGTGGCTCCATGGTGGCTCCTTGAGGCTCATGCCAGGTGAGGATCGGACGCGAGTCCAGTTTGCGCCCTCTCTTCGTGCTGTGTCTCTGCGGCGCCATGCTTGGAGCGGCTGTACCCTCATCTGGGTGTGTTGCGCTGCCTTCGTCAATAGTCAAACAAAGTCCTTTGCTATCGTAAATGGTAAAGCCCAGCTCATAAAACAGGTCGCACCCCAGTATGTTGTCTCTGTGTGTGGCTGCCTGGAAGGTGAACGCCAGGAGGACTTCTTACCTGCAGTGAACCGTCAGCATTATGGTTCCTACGAGGCTGATGCATGGGTGCTGTGGTAGCCGTACAGCTCTGCTGCATTCTTCTCAATAGGATGGTTGGGAAAGAATCTTTTAACTGTAACCCAGTTCGGCACTGACCTCACAGCGGCGGTGTCCAGCAGCAACAGCAAGTCGACGTCATCCAGCCTCACCGTGCCCCACATGTACACCGTCCCTCTGGAGCTCACTGCGCAGATGGTAGTTATTGGTGACTTTTTTGCGCTGGGTAGCTGGTCTGATGTCTATCGTAACAATCGGCACACCTTGGCGAAGTGATTGAATTTGCCACATCTGCATTGCTGCCCCTTGGCCAGGCAGGAACGGTCTTTCTTGGTGCGTTGGGGAGCTGCAGTTACCACATGCACAATGTTTCATGGCACTCACCTCTGTGTCCTCCAAGGATGCAGCATGGTCGGACTCTTCTTCTTTTGGGCTAAGTGCTAACACTAACGGGCCTTGTTGTGGGGGCTCACCTAGTTGTAATTCCAGCTTGTTGGCGGCCTCCAACTGGAGCACCAACTCCACCGCCTTCGCCAGCGATAGGTTGCCGGGTGCCCTGATCAACTCCAACCGCAGACTCAGGTTTTTGGTGTGCTCCGCTAGCTGGTCCTGCACCATTTTGTCCTCTAAATAGCCAAACTCACATGCTCCTGCCAGACAGCAGAGGTCCGCGATGTGCTGCTGGGCCGTCTCAGCCACCCACTGTCGGCACTGATGGAAACGAATCCTCTTCGCTAGCACACTTTCAGGT
Organism: Pholidichthys leucotaenia; assembly: GCA_020510985.1. Lineage (NCBI taxonomy): Eukaryota > Metazoa > Chordata > Actinopteri > Cichliformes > Pholidichthyidae > Pholidichthys > Pholidichthys leucotaenia. The sequence continues at coordinate 242,142,445 of CM035845.1, forward strand.
GCCGTGAAGTGTCCAGCTAGCAGCACAATGCAGCCTTCATATGTGTCTGCCTATCCTAAATTCCTGAATATCTGCTGCCCCTCGGCACCCAGGCTGTAGAGTAGGATTGCTCGCATCCTCAATTTTCAGTGTCTGCCCAGGTTCACAGCCGCCGCATAACTGCAAAATAACTCGAACCAGTGGAGCCATGGAATGGGTGACTTGCCTGGGGTCACGAGGAACGGCGGCGGTGGTGCCAGACATGCTTCCATCTTCAGGAAAATGATTAGTTTTCCTCCAGAAGATTTGTTTTTTCTCCTCGTCGTCAACTGTTATGTCTGGACACAGGACAACGGAGGCAGGAGCTGTACTAAACTCAAACTTTATTACAACCACTGTGAACATCACATGTTGCAGTACATAGCACGTAAGCTAGCTGCAAACTGGTACAGGCTTTGCTCGGTTTGGAGGCGAAGCGCCAAAGACCCAGTCTCCCTCTGTTAGCCCCTTAATATAGTCAGGGTGTGATGACGTCATGACGTCCGTGCATCCCCACGTCCGTGACATGCCTGGTATCAACATGGCCATATACAACAGTCATACCATAGGGCCACGCGACTCGGGAACCCGGAAGCCAAACACTGCAGAAAAAGTATTCGGGGGCATTTCCACCAAACTCGTGTTTTCCTGCTGTGCGCGACTATTTTCTATTCATTCTCTACGTAGTCCAGTGTTTACAGTGCCAAGCGCCCTTGATGCTGAAACACCTTGAGTGGTGGGTGCCCTTTGTTGCAGTGCTCAGGGCTGAAAAAACTTCAACTTGTCAGACTACTTTACAGCTGCGCTTGTCAATGTCAGACCTTTCTAAGCAGCCAATCAGAATTAAGGAAGGCGGGACATAGGACACCAGTACAGGAAGACGAGAATGGGAGGTGATGGTGGAGGAGGTGGAGGCTGAACTTTGCTGCATCAAACAATGTGATTTTTTAGTTGATAACTGCAAAAAAAAAATGGTATGATACTGCACTGTTGTGCAGTATTGCATAATAATTATGAACTTTGTCAGTAAACTGTAATGGAGAACAGAGGAGGAAAAAAAACCTGAAAACCGACCTGAAAGATTCAATAAACCATGATGTTAATTTAAGGTGGAATTGCCCAGCCCCAATGTATGGTCAATACAATTATGACAGTCTTATTATTATTATTATTATTATTATTATTATTATTATTATTATTATTATTATTATTATTATTATTATATTACTATGCTTATTATTAACAAACAACAAATCAATATGGCTACATAATAATAATAATAATAATAATAATAATAATAATAATAATAATAATAATAATAATGGGCACTGCGGTGGCGGAGTGGTTAGCACTGCGGCAGCACAGCAACTCACCCTTGGCCGGGGGATCCTGGGTTCGATCCCAGCCCCTGACCAACAGTGATCTGTGTGGAGTTTGCATGTTCTCCCCGTGTCTGCGTGGGTTTACTCCGGGATTTCTCCGGTTTCCTCCCACATGCCAAAAACATGCAGGTTAGGTTAATTGGCATCAAACTGGGGATTCTAAATTGTCCTTAGGTATGACTGTGAGAGTGAATGGTTGTCTGTCTCTCTGTGTTGGCCCTGCGATGGACTGGCGATCTGTCCAGGGTGTACCCTGCCTCTCGCCCAAAGATGCTGGGATAGGCTCCAGCCCCCCCGTGACCCGAAAAGGATTAAGCGGAAGAAGATGGATGGATGGATGGATGGATGGTTGGTTGGGAACCAGTTCTAAATTGTTTGAGTCCCCGGAATTGTACATTGCTGTTATCAATTACTCTTATTGATACTGCAAGTTTAAACACTTCCCTGTTTTGTTTTTTTTTTGTTTGTTTTTTTTTAATGGCATATGTCATGATGTTGCACGCTGATGTTAGCCACACTATGATGTCGTAATTGAGGCATGATCATAGGATCATGCCCACACTTTATGTACATTTTGTTCTCTGTGTTTTCCCCTGATTTGGTTTATTATGATTACTTTCATTATTTGCCCTCTGTGTTCTCCTGGGTCCTCTGATATTGTCTTCTGTGTTTCCATGGTCTGTTGTGTCATTCAATGTCCTCACCCTCAGCCATGATGTTTCCTCTCTGTTTCCCTACCTCAGGCTTAGTTTGATTATTGTGTTGATTTTTATCATCATGTCCTTAGTTATGTTCTGTAGTTTTTGTTCTGCTCTTTAGTATTTTGATTATTTTCACAGTCATGTTTATGCCGGTTCTCTCTGTATTGCTCCTATATGTTCTCAGTCACGTTTCATGTGCATCTCCAGTCTGTAATTGCCTGTGCATCCCCGCCCGTCCTGCTCTCACCACCTGTAGCCACTTCGCTGTTGTCGCTGATTATCCCCACCTGAGCTGTGTCTAGTCTATCCCTTGTCTATCTATGTCAGTGTTCAGTTTCAGTCCGGTGTGGCATCACTAATGTTCCTCATGAGTCCCGTCCATGAGTTTCATACATATTGCCTTGTCCTGCTCTGTTTGTGCAGTAGTAGAACTTTGGTTTAAGCCGAAGTGCTGTTATTTATTTCTTTTTGAGTTCTCTTTAATAAATCACTATTTGCAGCATACTCCTCCCTGCGCCTAAGTCCTCTCCTCCACAAATCCTTGACACATGATGCTGTTGCTACCATTGGAAAATGGTGGAGCATATGGTAAATTCCAGCAGCACGGCATATGGTAAACAAGTTGAAACATCTCTTCACACAGCAACATGGGATATAAAATGAAAGACTCCAATGTGTTCGACAGTCTATGAAGTGTGCCCGGTGGCCCGCACCAGATTCCCAAACAGCAGCACCCCCATCATTGATGGCAATATTAGCCTATTATTGTTAGTAGAATGTTAGTGCAATGGCAGCCGGCTTGCAGGCTAAGTTTAATAGATTTTTTTTAAACTTTCAAAACCCAGCAAAAAATGTGTGATATGTAAATATGAGCTCATTCTTTTCAGACAATGACAGCAACAGGTAGTTCTGAGCTTTTACCAACTGCTTTTTGCCGGGAACACCCACTGACACCAGCTGCTCATGGAGCTGTAATGAAGTTTGTATTTAAAGGCTTGCATTCATTCATGGCCATCAAGCAGCTGGGGTTTGGGTAGGTGGTACGGGTGATGTAGGTTACAGAGAAAGGATGCTTTCACACCTACATAAATTTGTTTACTTTGGTCCGATTCAGTTGATTGTTGGTTCCCTGTCATTCAGGAAAAAAAATGATCTTCTTCTTCTTCTTCTTCTTCTTCTTCTTCTTCTTCTTCTTCTTCTTCTTCTTCTTCTTCTTCTTCTTCTTCTTCTTCTTCTTCTGCTACCTTTAGGGGTTGCCTCAGAGGATCATCTGTCTCCATCTCATCCTATTCCTGGCATCTTTCTCTGTAACATCAACCCTCTCCATGTCCTTCTTTATGACATTCATGAGTCTTCTTTGTGGTCTTCCTCTTTTCCTGCGACCTGGCAGCTCCATCTTCAACATCCTTTGTCCAATATACCCACTATCCATCCTCTGCACATATACAAACAATCTCAGCCTTGCCTCTCTTACTTTGTCTCCAAATTGCTCAACCTCAGCCATATCTCTGATATACTCATTTGTAATCTTGTCTCTCCTAGTCACTCCCAATGAAAGTCTTAGCATCTTCAGCTCTGCTACCTCCAGCTCCACTTCCTGTCTTTTTGTCAGCACCACCGTCTCCAAACTATACATCATAGCAGGTCTCACTACTGTCTTGTAAATCTTCCCTTTCAGTCTTGCTGCTACCCTTCAGTCACAGATCACCCCTGACACTCGTCTCCACCCACTCCACCCTGCCTACACTCTATTCTTCATCTCTCTTGTGCATTTTCCATTGCTTTGGATGGTTGACCCCAGGTATTTAAACTCTTTTACTTTCACTACCTCTACTCCTTTCATCTTCACCATTGCAAGGGGTTCAAGGGGAACAAATTTTGTCATGTTAAATCCTGCAAGACTTGCGTCAGAACATTCTCTGTTCTTGTTGGTAAGATTTTTTGCCACCAGAACGGGAAAGGTAAATGCAGGAAGCAGAATAACTATTGTACATTTATGCATTTCTGGGGAGAAAATAATACAATAGAGTATAATCTACAGGGATTTTCATCACGCTTGTTATTGTTTATTATGTACATATACTACTTTCTGCAAATTGGACAGTTTGAAAATGAAGCACGACTATGGATGGAAAATAACATGTTAATGCTTTGGAATTGGTGAAGGTGCATATCAAGACAGTACAGGAGATGGCGTTCATTAATCCCCCAGAACCATGATATGCCACAGATAATTTTGACGATCCATCAGAATAGAATAGAATAGAATAGAATAGAACAGAATAGAATAGGCTTTATTGTCAATGTACAGTTGTACATACAGGGCAATCAAATTACGGGTGCTGCACCAGGTTACTTCACAATAAAGTAAGAGAGAAGGATTAGATAAAAACAGTTACAAAAGACACAATTTCACATGACTGAAATAAAAATAGCCCACAATTCTGGAAATATATACAAGTATGGTAGTTGTTTCACGGATGGAATTATTGTCATGGGTGGTGAGAGCGTGCCCCCTCCTTCCTGTTCATCTCTCCTCAGCTCATCAGCACGCCTGAGTGAGAGGACACACCTGCTCCCACTCATCAGCCAGCGTACTTAAGGAAGCATCCTTCAGTGATTCAACGATGGCTTGTCTGGGTATTACTGCCGCTATGACAGCAAATCACGCTACACTAGTGTAGAAATCACTAACCTGTGTGTTTCTTCTTTTGTTCAGGTTGCTGCCATCGTGTGAGTGTGTCACTGAGGCTGTGCGCACTCTCCTGCCAAATCTCCACTCTCCAACCATCAACCTCCACCCGGTCAGGCACAACCAGCTCATTCCCCACCCTGCTGGTTCATCTATTCCTTGCTGGAGTCCTGCCGGTGCTCCCTCAGAGCCCAAGTAAGTGGTAATTTGGCTTGCCCATTTCCCCTTACTCCATTCCTCCTCTCACAGCTCTCGTCTTCTCTCCACAGGCTCCTTCCTCTGGTGAGTGATTGTTTCCGTAGCTGTGCAAAGAGTTTTGGTATTTAATAAAAATGCTGAAACGTGTATTATTGTTTGATTGTCTCTTTGTTGCTGCATCTCGCACGTGGGCTGAATTATCTTATCAGTCATGACAGCTATGTACTGTACATAAGAGTGTGGAGTACAGAACAAACAGTTGAACACACGACTGAATAAAATGGCCCAAGGATTATGGAAAATATACAGTACATATTAGTGGTTTCACGGATGGGTCAATATACATGAAAGTGCAAAGTGCAGACAGATGTGTAATTGTGATAATTAAAAAGGTCCTCAGTTCTGTGCATGTTAGTGTTCGGAGGTAGGGGGTGGGGCTTCTGACTGTTTGCAGTTCAGATGGCCCACATGAAGAAACTGTTTGCCAGTCTGGAGGTGTTCGACCTGATTGATCTGAACCGTCATCCAGAGGGAAGCAGGTCAAACAGGTGGTGGGTGGGATGTGAGGGGTCTCCTGTGATGGCCTTGATCCTTCAGAGACAGGAGGATCTGGAGATGTCCTCCAGGTAGGGCAGAGGGCCACCAATGTTTTTTTGCTTGGTGCTGATGATCCTCTGCACAGCCTTCCTGTTCTCGGCCATGGAGACAGTGTACCAAACACCCAGACACCAGGTGAGCACGTTCTCCACTGAGCAGCGATAGAAGGTCAGCAGCAGCTTCTGGTCCAGGTTGTTCTTCCTCAGGACACGGTAAAAGTGCAACCGCTGCTGGGCTTTCTTCACCAGGGCCTTAGTGTTGACAGTCCAGGAGAGGTCAGAGGAGATGGGGAAACCTAGGAACCTGAAAGTGGGGACGGTTTCCACGCAGTCACTATTTGTGAGTAGGGTGGGGGTCGTCCTGTCTGTTCTTTCTGAAGTCCAGAATGAGTTTGTTCATTTTTTGAACATTCAGTTTCAGGTTGTTGTCAGCAGCAGATTCTCTATCTCCGCCCTGCATGCCTTCTCCTCGTCATTGTTGATGAGCGCAACCAAGGTGGTATCGTCCATGTACTTCACTATGATGGTGGTTGGGTGGGTTGAAATACAGTCAAAGGTGTACAGAGAGTACAGTAGAGGGCTTAGCACGCAGCCTGATGGGGAGCCAGTGCTGAGACACAGTGTGGAGGAGTGGTGGGGGCCAAGTCTGACTGTTTGTGCATGGTTGGTGAGAAAGGTGTTTTTTTTTTTTTTATCCAGAAGCAGGTGGGGGGATCTGGAGGAGGTGCTTGTTATGTCCAAAACCCATACTTAAATAATGAGGCCGGAGGTGCAGTAGAACGTAGGTTTATTGAAGAACTCACAGTGTGATACAGGCGCTCTTGTGTAGGCAAAGGTCTGGTTGTGAAGAGACCGTGCCTCTTCCGCATCTGCCTTTTATACCCAGGGTGGCAGCAGAACCGGAAAGGTGAAGCCACCACCCATATTACACACACAATATGAAATGTATCATATTTGATACATCACATCGCCCCCCCCAATCCCCTGTAGAAAAGTCCAAAACACACCAATTAGGCCCTCCCAAATTTGTGACCCAATTCAAACTCTAACAATAAACAAAATATTTAGGCCTATCCATGCACAAAAAACAACTAAAACTAGAGGGGGACAGGTGGGCTACTGTCCCACCTCCACCTGACTAGATGGATTATTCTGCCATCTTTGTCCATACTGTACATAGTCCATGAAAATAAAAGAGACTGCCATGTTCCTAATATTCTAAAATAATCCATGAACTTTAATAAATACAGCAAATTCAATTTCACCCATTACACAGTCAATATTTACGTTCCCACCCTGCTACAAACACACCCAGCAAAACCATCCCATAACACGGGAAAATTACACAGTAATGTACACTTTAAGCATCACTTTTTTTTTGTTTGTTTGTTTTTTTAACATGGGTAACTCTCATACCACTCAAGGCAAAGAACATATTGACTACATAGCTCAGGCAATTCACAACACTATATGCTGTTTAACACATCGCCCCCTTTCCTACCATACAGTCCCAATGGAGAAGCCACCCCCAACGGACACATCTACCGGATCCTGCCAAGAGCGCCTTTGTCTCTTCGCCTCTGGAGATGAGCCACGTCGGAGTCTCGACACCTTCTTCTCATCTCTGATGCGCCGTAGCTCATTGAGGTGTCTCCGATGACTCATCGGAGAGCTGGAGATTGCCGTCCACCCGAACAGCCACCACCCGCAGCCACCCCTGGTCATCTCGTTGTTTCCTCCTGTTATGGGCTCCCCTTAGCCAAGCCTCACCCAGTGCCAAACCATGTCAGTGACCCACAGGGGAGCTTGACTTGGCTTCAAATGTCCACGACATTTAGACCGGGCTCCCTCTCTTGGTTGAACTGCTCCACCGACCCCATACGATGCCCGATCCAGCCTCCATGGTTGCTGTGTGGCATGTCTGTCCACTGTGCCAGCCGGTCCTGCCTTGTTCTCTTTCATTTTGAATGCCGGCAAAGCTGTTGTAGCCCCTTGCTTCTCAGTATCTCCCAGCCGAACTCTGGAAGCAGAGGGAGCTATCTGCTCCATCCGCCGTCACCGGCGTTCCACCATGCTGCCCAGTTCCCACATCCAGTGCAACTTGGACTCTGGCACCGGAACTCTCATGCGGTGGCCCTGGATGGAATTGGTCCTGGTAATCTCCCAGAATACTAGGCAAGTCTTTGTCCCATACCGCATCATCCTCCACTCTCGGAACCGGTCGGTCCAACAAACCACAGCCCGACTACTCCTCTCCGACGCCACTGTTGATCGTGAAGCCAAGGCCGTATAACATGTCGCAGCCCATCATGTTCGACTCGCTGACAGTCACCACGAATTGGACATTGCAAATCACTGCCGACTTGTATCTTGCTGTCAACTCCAACGAACCCACAATGGCCAGCTCATTACCTCCGTAGCCTGAATATGACGTTGACAGTCCTCTCACTTGGTAATATGGGAACAAACTCCTCACAGTAGGCCAGTTCAACACAGAAGTCACTGCTACCGTGTCGACCAATAATGGCACTTCCATGGCATCCAGCATCACATTACAATAAATCTGCCCATTTGTGCTCAGGGAGATGGTGTGAACAACCATAGGAGTTGTGGTGGGGGAATCCACTTTGCGTCGTTGTTCCCCTCGCTCAAAGTTTTTACAGACCCTGGCGAAATGCTGTTGGAGTCCACACTTGCCACAGTGTTTGCCTCTCGCCGGACACTCTCTTGCCTCATATTGGTGCTTGGTGGACCCACAACCAAAACACTTTGGCGATCCCAGGGCAAACCCAATTTTTATTGCGGTAGTGTATTTTTCTCCTTTCTCCGTCATCCATGCTGTCATCGCCATCCGGGTCCACAGCCTGCGCCACCGATTGTGGTTCGGTATGCCTCAACGTAGTTCTCTCACCGAGGTCCTTGGACAGTTTTTCCGCTGCTTCAAACTGTTGAGCTATCGTGACTGCCGTGGCTAACGGCAGTTCACCGGAGTATGTGAGGAGCCTTGACCGTGCCGGAGAACATAGTGTGTGCTCCGCCAACTGATCGTGGACCATTTCTTCCTCCAAAGCTCCAAACTGGCATCCCCTAGCCAGCTGACGCAGGTCAGCGATGCATTGCTGCACCGACTCTCCAGTCCACTGGCGGCGCTGCTGAAACTGAAACCTCCAGACTATGACGTTTTCCAGAGTGCAAAAGTAGTGCACCATTAGCCCCACCATGTATTCAAAACTATCACTCTCACTCAGTGTGCTGAGAATTTGTTGTCCCTCCATGCCGAGATTATGGACCAAAGTTGCTCGTGCACACAGTTTCTCCAATTCGCCGAGGTTCAAGGCCACTAAATAGTCTGGAATGTCACATACCATCTCGCCCAGGGAACTGGCGGTTCACCAGGGAGCTCCAAAAATGGCTGAATTCTGGAAACACCCTTATCCATACCTTTATCCTCATCTCCAAATGTTATGTCCATAACCCATACTTCAATAATGAGGCCAGAGGTGCAGTAGAACGTAGGTTTTTTGAAGAACTCACAGTGTGATACAGGTGCTCTCATATAGGCAGAGGTCTGGTCATGAAGAGACCGTGCCTCTTCTGCATCCTCCTTTTATACTCAGGGTGGTGGCGGAACTGGAAAGGTGGAGCCACCACCCATATTACACACACATTACGAAATGTATCATATTTGATACATTACAGTGCAGTTTATTGATCAGGATGTCTGGGATGAGGGTGTTGAAAGCTGGAACTGTCATCCAAAAAGAGCATCCTCACGTAGGACCTTGGGTTCTCCAGGCTGCTCAGCGCTGTGTGGAGCATGGTGGCAATGGCGTTTTGTGTAGACTGGTTCTCCCTGTTGGCAAAATGGTAGGGGTCGAAGGAGGGGGGGAAGACAGTCTCTGATGTGCTGGGACAACAGTCACTCAAAACACTTCATGACTTCAGACGTGAGTGCTATGTAGTCATTCAGGCCTTCAATTGTGGACTTTTTGGGGATGGGGATGATGGTGGAAGCCTCGAGGCTGGAGGGAACGGTGGCATGAATCAGGGAGAGTTTGAACAGCTTGGTGAGGATCTCTGCTAGCTGGTCTGCACATGCTTTGGCTACTGCTCCTGGGATGCCATCAGGACCAGCAGCTCTGCGGAGGTTCCCTGCTCTCATTTTCCTCCTCACCTCATGTAACTGTAGAGAGAGAGGAGAGGGTGGGAGAGAGGGGGGAGGAAGGGGAGCGAGTGGAGGAGGGGGGGCGAGTTGAGGGGGGAGTGAGCTCAAACCGGGAAAAGAAGCTGTTAAGCTCCTCTGCCAAAGTGAAGCTGGTGTCTGGTGTTGGAGGGCCTTTGCCCCTGTAGTTGGTGAGGGCCTGGATGCCTCTCCACATCTGTCTGGGGCTGTTGTCTGTGAGGAAGCCCTTCACTTTCCTCCTGTAGGTGTTCTTCACGTGTTTATTGCCTCTTCTCAGGTTTGCTCTGGCAGTGCTGTAGAGAGAGGTCTCCCTCTGCCTGAAGGCTGAGTTGCAAGCTCTCGTCAGAGCCTGGACCTCACTGGTCATCCAGGTTTTCCGGTTTGGAAAGCCCTGGATGTGATTGGCGAATGTCACATTTTCTACACAACATTTAATGTAGAAGAGGACAGACTTTGTGTAGGAGTCCAGGTACTGCAGTTCAAAGATGTTCCAGTCTGTGCAGCTAAAGCAGTCCTGTAGTTGGAGGAGAGCATTTTCGGGCCAGGTTTTAATTGCTTGTTTGGTTGGGGGGAACTCTTCCTCAGGGGGGTGTAAAAAGGTATTAGAAGCAAGGAGAGATGGTCTGATTGTACAAGATGGGGGGGGGGGGGGGCTCTGTAGGCATGTTTAATGTTCCTGTAATCATGATCCAGTGTTCTTTCCCCTCTTGTGGGACACTGAACATGCTGGTGGAATTTGGGGAGTACAATCTTTAAGCAAGCTTTGTTAAAATCCTCTGCAATGATTTGGACTGTGTCAGGGTGATCTTTCTGTTCCCTGCTAACAATGTGCTGGACGTGGCTCCCTGCTAAACTAATGCTACCATCTGGAGGGACATAAACAGCTGTTACAACTACTACCGCTTGCTCGCGGGGTAGATAGAAGGGCCTGCACAGAAAGGTATTGTACAGGTATTTACAATAGCATAAAATGTTTTAATGTTTGCAGCTGGTCCTGTTTTAGTGTGGTCCCTTTCTCACCTGGAGGACTGCACCAGAGTTCGCAAGTTGATTCAAATCGAGACCACCTCATTTTGGTGGTCTTGGTATGGTTGTTTTGGTGTGCACCTCAGTGCAGTTACTATGTTCTCACCAGGCAAAATGAACTGCACTAACAGAGAAAACAAACTCGAGTTTGATTGAAGTGAACTTAAGCCTGTAGGTGTGAAAGCACCCTAATACTGATCTAGAAAAGCACTCAGAGAGCACATACTTCTGCCAAGGCTCCTTCTGTCCCTCATGGATCACCTCCAAAATGTAATGGGTATGTCTGTAGGCAATGAGCCAGTTCTCGTGAAAATTGCATCAAAGTCTATCTAGTAGATTTGGAGGATTCTTGCTAACACACTGTGAGAAGAGCCTTGACAGAGGAATGTGTTCTTCGATCATCACCATAATGTAATGGGTTCTGCTCTCCAAGCAAAGGACCACCTCACCTGATTTACTCTTTGACTCCCTGATGTTGTATCTTAGTCAGTCTTACCGTGATCTCTTGTCTACTGCTTTACAATGTGCTGTTTTGGGTGATGAAGAAGAAGAGATTCTTGATCTTATGGATCATGAGGGAGTAAGAATGATACCAGCTCAAGATAACTTGAAAGCTGTGCTTCTCCAAGATACCCACAAGCAGATTGTCCAGCAACCAAAATATGCACTGGATAATATTGCATAAGTTGCAGAACCAGCTCTGAGGAAGTTCTTTCTAGTGTACTATGCAGAAGATGTATGAGGATCTTAAACCAATGACATGCAAAGTGTTAAAGTTGATAACTGCCTCTCCAACTACTTCAGTGGCAAACAAAAGTTTGCAATTTTTGCAACTATGTACAGATGTGGACAAAATTGTTGGTACCCCTCTGTTAATGAAAGAAAAACCCACAATGGTCACAGGAATAACTTGAATCTGACAAAAGTGGTAATAAATAAAAATTCTATGAAAATTATCCAATGAAAATCAGACAATGCTTTTGAATTGTGGTTCAACAGAATTATTTTAAAAATCAAACTCATGAAACAGGCCTGGACAAAAATGATGGTACCCTTAAATATTTTGTTGCACAACCTTTTGAGGCAATCACTGCAATCAAACGATTTCTGTAACTGTCAATGAGACTTCTGAACCTCTCAGCAGGTATTTTGGCCCACTCCTCATGAGCAAACTGCTCCAGTTGTCTCAGGTTTGAACGGTGCCTTCTCCAGACGGCATGTTTCAGCTCCTTCCACAGATGTTCAATAGGATTTAGATCAGGGCTCATAGAAGGCCACTTTAGAATAGTTCAATGTTTCGCTCTTAGCCATTCTTGGGTGTTTTCAGCTGTGTGTTTTGTTATCCTGTTGCAAGACCCATGACCTGCGACTGAAACCAAGCTGTCTGACACTGGGCAGCACATTTCTCTCTAGAATGCCTTGATAGTCTTGAGATTTCATTGTACCCTGCACAGATTCAAGACACCCTGTGCCAGATGCAGCAAAGCAGCCCCAGAACATAAGAGAACCTCCTTCATGTTTCACAGTAGGGACAGTGTTCTTTTCTTGGTATGCTTCATTTTTGCGTCTATGAACATAGCACTGATGTGCCTTGCCAAAAAGTTGCAGTTTTGTCTCATCTGTCCATAGGACATTCTCCCAGAAGCTTTCAGGCTTGTCAACATGCAGTTTGTCTATAATTTTCTTTCTAATCTCCTGAGACAACTCTCTCCTTTGCTTCCTCTGGTCCATGTTCAGTGTGGTACACACCATGTCAACAAACAGCACAGTGACTACTTGTCACCCTTTAAATAGGCTGACTGACTGATTACAAGTTTGTAGACACCTGTGATGTTAATTAGAGGACACATCTTGGTTGAACATGTCCCTATGGTCACATTATTTTCAATCTTTTCTAGGGGTACCATCATTTTGTCCAGGCCTGTTTCATGAGTTTGTTTTTTTTAAATAATTCTGTTGATCCACAATTCAAAAGCTTTGTCTGATTTTCATTGGTTAATTTTCATAGAATTTTTATTTATTACCACTTTTGTCAGATTCAAGTTATTTCTGTGACCATTGTGGGTTTTTCTTTCATTAACAGAGGGGGTACCAACAATTTTGTCCATGTCTGTAATGTATATATAAAAGGGATTCTGTAGTGTGGATATGTATGTTGGCATGTATGTATGTACAATGAATGTACACTGCATTCCAAATCATTATGCATATGATATTTGTCTGATTTTCCTAAATAGTTGATGCAAATGACAGTCAGTGTAATATTCAAGTCATCAACCATTGGAGCATAATTTAAATTTTATTGAACAAACCACCCAATGATAACTATTCTTTTGCAAAAATAATTAAAAAAAAACTCAGAGGGCACTGCTCTAAATTATTATGCACAACAGAGTTTCAAAACATTTTATTTGTTGTAATAAAGTGAAAATTGTCATTTGCTGAATTTGCAGCGTTACAAGGTTATATTTATTGAAATCAAAAGCTATTTCAATCAAAAACATCTTAACAGGCCAATTTATATGTTATCATAGGACCCATTCTTTGGTATAACCTTCACAATTCTTGCATCCATTGAACGTGTGAGTTTTTGGAGAGTTTCTGCTTTAATTTCTTTTCAAGATGTCAGAATAGCCTCTAACAGATGGTGCTTTGATGTGAACTGCCTCCCACCTTCATAGACCTTTTGCTTGAGGATTCTCCCAAGGTTCTCAATAGGGTCAATAGGCAATAGGGTTGCCCATAGTAGCCAATGACACCGAAGTATTCTTTGCAAGATGAGATCCTTTTTCTTTCCCATATTGCTTGAAATCTGTGGCATGCTTAATAATGTGGAACATCCTTCTTAAGTAGTTTTCCTTTTATTGGGCTCACCTGGCAAACTAATTATGACGGGTGTCTGAAATTGATATCAGTATTCCAAAGAGCTCTGAGACACAATACTATTCATGAGTTTAATTGAAAAACAAAACATTGAATGTTTTTGATTATAGCATCATAAGCTGGATCCAAATTTATAAAATTACTCCTTTCTGAGGAGAAACTGTTTCACCCAAAAGTCTGGTTATAAACCCCTCCTTTCCACCCAAGACCAAAGTGGTAAAGCCTTATGCCATCGGCCATAAAGTACATACATGTAAGTTACTCCCTGCTCGGGATCCGGAGTCATTTCCCCTCAAATCCATTTGCCAAAAGAATGCCAAAGTGACACATTTACGATGCTGTTCCACAGACTCTTGACCAGCAAAATTCCTCTCATTAAAAGTCAAAAGTCCAACATTTCCCTTCAATGGATAACATAGGAACATTTTTTTTCTGAGGACTGAAAATTTTCTCTCTGATGCTTAAAACTATTAATTGTGAAAAATGAAATAACTTCTCATTTTCCACAGACAACATCCACTTTTAATAACAATGCATCAGATTTATATAGTGCTTTATCATAGACACTCAAAGATACTTTACAAATAGATTCATTATTCATTCACTCCAGACAGACAATGGTACTGGCAAGCTACTACTGTAGCCACAGCTACCTGGGGCAGGCTGATGGAAATGTGGCTGCCAATCCGCGCCAACGGCCTCTCTTGGCACCATCAAAAATTTATACACATTCATACCCAGTGTTATGGACACAGGAGGTAAGAAGGGTAAAGTGTCTTGCCCAGGGACACACCGGCAGGATATCTGGGGAGAGCAGGAATCAAACCGCCAACCATCCAGTTCTTGGATGACCTGCTCTACTCCCAGAGCCACTGTCGCCCTTTTGAAGATTATGGCAGGACCCTGTGATGGACAATTATGGTTTGAAATGCTTTTATTAATAGGATTTGATATGTATTCCTTTATCTTCAAAAATAATTAATTTTGCATGTCCACTATAAAAATATTTTACATTTACGATGTAGACACATTGTTCATTTATTAAGTAGAATATCTTAGTCACTAACATTTTAAATAAGAATAAATAAATAAATGAGAATTTATGCTTTAATAGGCAGCTTATTGCAAAAGACGCAATAGACTTACACAATGGTCCCCTCCAGTATATACAACTAGGACAATATCGGTCGCTACGGAGGGTGACAATATGTATGGGTACATATTCATACTATGTAGGATAACTAAGTAGACGGTTATGCTGTTAATTCCATTTAGCTACATGCACCTCGCTGTGTATATATATTTATATATGAATCGGTGAATTCAAAAGGGGCCCAAGTCCAAGAAATATGTTTTTGCAGGAAATCAAATAAATTGCATATCTCAAAGGTAGTCTATGCCAGATGGTTCATACTTTACTCAGATATACCACAAGGCCATAGCTTAGAAATGCTATAATATGAAGCATTTCACTTTTTTAATTTCAGAGGATTGGCAAACTAAAGTCCCTGGACCTGGGCCCTTCTTGAATTAAACAATAAGAACATATGAAAAGAAGCGCATAACATCTATTTCTCACATGTTGAAAACTTTTTTTTTAAATTATGCCATGTTTTGAACACCTTTAATGATCACTTTATATTCAAACTATTGTTTTGATAACTGCCAGCAAATGAGATTTTCATCTAAAAGTGGGCAGATTAACACAGAGGTCCATCTACTGATAACTAATCGTCAAAGTCAGACTCATCTTCACGCCTAGCATCACAAACTGTTAAATTACTGAGGAACTGCTGAGCCTCTGGTGAAAGATATTTCGCCAATTTCTGAACATCTTTTACTTTAGCTGCCTTTACACCAAGTTGCTCGCTGTAGAGTGGCTTCTCTGGGAATGTAACAACCCTGCACGATGGCTTTAGAAGGCGGAATCTGGATGTGACCTGAGCAGACATATTTTCGGAAACTTCTATATCATTTTTGAAATTTGTGCTGCCACCTATGACTTTAAGTTTAATCCATGCAGGAAGGGCCCAAGTCCTGGACTTGGGTCTCTCTTGCACTCAATGCATAAACAATGCTGTGAATAGTCAATGCATTAAAGTTGACTTGGGATGTTTTTGCACATAATCAGATAGCTTGTCTCTTAAAGTTCATTAAACATGTAATATCTGGGTTTTGAAAAAGTGTGGACTTGGGCCCTTTTGGAATTCACCGATTCATATGTAGTCCATCTAGCTACAATGCCCTGCACTGTGTGTTTATATATTATATATTTATATGTACATATGTATATTTGCTGCTCTTGTTTTTCTTGTCTTCTTGATCGTTGCTCTGAGTGTTGCTATCCCTGTGCTGTTGCAATCCTGGAATTTCCCCATTGTGGGACTAATAAAGGCTTATCTTATCTTATTTGTTTTAAGATAAGATAAGAGATAAGATAAGCCTTTATTAGTCCCACAATGAGGAAATTCCAGGAGTGCAACAGCACAGGGATAGCAACACTCAGAGCAACAATCAGAAGGCAAGAGAAAAAAACAAGAGCAGCAAGTATACATATGTACATATATACTGTATATATATATATATATATATATATATATATATATATATATACAGTGGGGGGAAAAAGTATTTAGTCAGCCACCAATTGTGCAAGTTCTCCCACTTAAAAGATGAGAGAGGTCTCCAATTTTCATCATAGGTATACCTCAACTATGAGAGACAAAATGAGAAAAAAAAAAATCCAGAAAATCACATTGAAGGATTTTTAATGAATTAATGGGTAAATTCCTCGGTAAAATAAGTATTTGGTCAATAACAAAAGTTCATCTCAAAACTTTGTTATATACCCATTGTTGGCAATGACAGAGGTCAAACGTTTTCTGTAAGTCTTCACAAGGTTTTCGCACACTGTTGCTGGTATTTTGGCCCATTCCTCCATGCAGATCTCCTCTAGAGCAGTAATGTTTTGGGGCTGTCGCTGGGCAACATGGACTTTCAACTCCCTCCAAAGATTGTCTATGGGGTCGAGATCTGGAGACTGGCTAGGCCATTCCAGGACCTTGAAATGCTTCTTACGATGCCGCTCCTTCGTTGCCTGGGTGATGTGTTTGGGATCATTGTCATGCTGAAAGACCCAGCCACGTTTCATCTCAATGCCCTTGCTGATGGAAGGAGGTTTTCACTCAAAATCTCACGATACATGGCCCCATTCATTCTTTCCTTTACACGGATCAGTCGTCCTGGTCCCTTTGCAGAAAAACAGCCCCAAAGCATGATGTTTCCACCCCCATGCTTCACAGTAGATATGGTGTTAAGATAAGATAAGATAAGATAAGCCTTTATTAGTCCCACAATGGGGAAATTCCAGGATTGCAACAGCATAGGGATAGCAACACTCAGAGCAACAGTCAGAAGGCAAGAAAAAACAACATCTAGTAAACATATGTCCATATTACTATAAATGTATATATATAGACACAGTGCAGAGCATTATGGCTGGTGGATGTGCAGCAGAAAGTCTAAGCTCTCTCTTCGCGGATGCAGCGGGCCAGCTGGAAGTCTTTGGGCATGATGGTGACCCCCTTAGCGAAGAAGAGACCACCAGGTGGGTCTCGCTGGTCTCCTGCAGAGCCATGACGGCGAAGCTCAGGAAACGCAGGTCGGTCTTGAAGTCCTGAGCGATCTCCCTCACCAGGCGCTGGACGGGCAGCTTACGGATGAGCAGCTCCGTGGATTTCTGGCAGCGACGGATCTCTCTCAGAGCCACGGGCCTGTGACGGCGAGGCTTCTTCACTCTGCCGGTGGCCAGAGCGCCTCTCCGAGCAGCCCTGGTGGCTAGCTGTCTCCTGGGGGGCTTCTTCCTCCAGTAGATTTTACGGGCGGTCTGCTTGGTTCTTGCCATCGCTCTTTATTATTCTGTCTTATATTTCTTTCACGCCGCCTAAACTCCAGCCCGGCACCCGCGTCGTTCTCGCTACAGCTCCCGGTATGTCGAGTTTCCCATTAGCACCGGGCGGCGGCCAAGTGCTAGCTAGCACTAGCTCCTCCCCGCTGTAACGTCTCCCGCTGCAAACCGTGGCTCCGTCCGCCGACCCGGGAGACCCCCGGGGCGATCCGTGCGTCCGTGATATATATACAGAGTGAAAGGTGTAGAAAGAAGAAGGAAGATAAAAAAAAAAAAAAAAAAAAAAAAAAAAAAAGGCTGTTGCAACAGGCAGCCGACTCGTGTGGCGCCGCCGGTCCGGCGGAACCGGACCGGCGGTGTTCTTTCTCCTCCAAACACGACAAGTTGAGTTTTTACAATAAAGTTCTATTTTGGTTTCATCTAACCATATGACATTCTCCCAATCCTCTTCTGGATCATCAAAATGCTCTCTAGCAAACTTCAGAGGGCCTGGACATGTACAGGCTTAAGCAGGGGGACACGTCTGACACTGCAGGATTTGAGTCCCTGGCGGCGTAGTGTGTTACTGATGGTTGCCTTTGTTACTTTGGTCCCAGCTCTCTACAGGTCATTCACTAGGTCCCCCCGTGTGGTTCTGGGATTTTTGCTCACCGTTCTCGTGATCATTTTGACCCCACGGGTGAGATCTTGCGTGGAGCCCCAGATTGAGGGAGATTATCAGTGGTCTTGTATGTCTTCCATTTTCTAATAATTGCTCCCACAGTTGATTTCTTCACACCAAGCTGCTTACCTATTGCAGATTCAGTCTTCCCAGCCTGGTGCAGGTCTACAATTTTGTTTCTGGTGTCCTTTGACAGCTCTTTGGTCTTGGCCATTGTGGAGTTTGGAGTCTGACTGTTTGAGGTTGTGGACAGGTGTCTTTTATACTGATAACAAGTTCAAACAGGCGCCATTAATACAGGTAACGAGTGGAGGACAGAGGAGCCTCTTAAAGAAGAAGTTAGAGGTCTGTGAGAGCCAGAAATCTTGCTCATTTGTAGGTGACCAAATACTTATTTTACCGAGGAATTTACCAATTAATTCATTAAAAATCCTTCAATGTGATTTTCTGGATTTTTTTTCTCCTCATTTTGTCTCTCATAGTTGAGGTATACCTATGATGAAAATTGGAGACCTCTCTCATCTTTTAAGTGGGAGAACTTGCACAATTGGTGGCTGACTAAATACTTTTTTGCCCCACTGTATATAGATATACAGTGCGAAGCATTGTAGCTAGATGGGATAGATATATAAATATATAAACACAGCGCGGAGCATTGTAGCTGGATGGAATAAATATATGAGTATATAAACACACAGCGCGGAGCATTGTAGCTAGATGGAATAAATATGTAGATATATAAATACACACAGTACGGAGCACTGTAGCATTGTAGCATTTTTAAGAGCATTGTAGCTTTTTAAGATGATTTCACTCTTCATATGAAATCCTATTTATCCTTCTATCTCTCCTTGGGTGAGGCTTATAATCCAAAAACGGTGAACTGACCAATCAGCTTCCAAGTCTCCATGCATCTCGTTTTTGGAAACTTTATGACCCTTTGGTTGAAACAAAGAAACTCAGTGCAATTGGTCAAAAATTTACGCTAATGGGCAGATCCAGTCCTACTCTTTGAATGTAACTGGTCAGGCTCAGTTGTCATTCATAGACCCTGCACCATGCTGCCACACCTCAAAAGTTGGAAAACTTTCCATTGTCTCCAGCTGAGTCTTGAAAAAGTCGGGGGAAGAATCAGTTTCTGCTCCCTCCATCCTAAGCCAGGCCTGGAGTGCAAGCTCTGTGTTATATGTAACTTTTTCCAACTTTTTTCTTTGAAATTCACCATTTCATTCATTCATTCATTCATTCATCTTCTTATGCTTAATTCTTTTCGGGTCACGGGGGGGGCTGGAGCCTATCCCAGCATCTTTGGGCGAGAGGCAGGGTACACCCTGGACAGATCGCCAGTCCATTGCAGGGCTAACACAGAGAGACAGACAACCATTCACTCTCACAGTCATACCTAAGGACAATTTAGAATCCCCAGTTTGATGCCAATTAACCTAACGTGCATGTTTTTGCCATGTGGGAGGAAACCGGAGAAATCCCAGAGTAAACCCACGCAGACACGAGGAGAACATGCAAACTCTATTTCATATTTTACTTTTTTCCTTAAATTACAATGCTCAGAAGATTTTGTCTTGATTTTCACCAAGCTTAAGTTGACTTTGTTCTGACCACAACATGTCAGAAGAAATGGATTTGTAGTTTGTTTTTTAATTCATCAAGTTTGATTTTCTGATCAGACTTCGAATGATAAACAAATATTATCTGGAATTTAACAACCTGGCTAAACATCAGCCTCCTTTTTTTCTGTGTATAAAGGAGACGGCGACCGGTGTGATGAGCATCCAGTTTCTACGGTTGTGATTCGAAGGAGCAGTGCCAGTCCCGTGTTGTGGCCAAACCTGCCTGCCCTTTTCTCTAAACTTCATCAACGCACATCCATCTGGACCAAGGTTGATACCTGAAGGTCTGCTACCACCAAGAGACACAATCTTACTCTGTTGTGCTGAAGGTCTGTTGTCCAAATTAAATTTAATTCTTCAGAATATTCCTGCTATAAATTCTTTAAACCTAACATCTTCAAACTCCTTTCAGAACTTCAAATACATTTATCTTTTAATTAATCTCTGTTCCTTTTCAGAGTAACACAATTTTTCCTTTCTATGAACTAGTTTAATCATAATTTTCTCCATAAAATTGCATCCATTTTTTCCAAATCATTCTGCTTTAATTTTTTTTTAAATTTTTTTTGTAATTTTCCATTTCAGTGCCAATTCAAGCTATGTTTTTTTCTTTGGTTCAACAAATATTTGATAAAACAAATTAGGCTCAGTAATCAAAGGTTTAGTGTGTTCATGATACATGCTGAATTCATTGTCTTAAACTCATCTGAATGTGTTCATCTGTCCTGAAATTTCTTATTAAACTATAAAAAAGGCATATTGGAGTTATTACTTGATTTTATGTCTATCTTCTAAATTAAAAATAGAAAAGAACTCAAAGGTTTTTGAGACTGATTCATTGCAGGTACAAATATGGAATTATTAATACAATTGTCAATTTTTTTTGGACTGGTGCTCAAAATGAGTATATGTGTGCTGGTAATCAAACAGACTCTTTATTTCTACTCCCATGTACACTACATTTATATTAATATTTGTATGTACCAACAACAAACCACTATAATGACACAAAAATCCTATTTGCATAATAATTTGGAACATCGTGTAACCTAAAACAATTATAATAGTGACTGAACAACTCCCATTCCCCAAAGTGCAAAATACAACACTTACGAATATACAGTGGTGCGCAAAAGTGATTGCCCCCTTCCTGATTTCTCATTTTTTTGTATGTTTGTCACACCTAAAAGTTTCAGATCATCAAACAAATTTAAATATGAGACAAAGATAACATAATTAAACACAAAATGCAGTTTTGAAATGAAGGTGTTTATTATTATGTGGGAAAAAAATTCAAACCTACATGGCCCTGTGTGAAAAAGTGATTGCCCCCTAAACCTAAAAACTGGTTGGGCAACCCTTAGCATTAATAACTACAATTAAGCATTTACGATAACTGGCAATGAGTCTTTTAGAGCGCTGTGGAGGAATTTTGGCCCACTCATCTTTGCAGAATTGTTGTAATTCAGCCACACTGGAGGATTTTCAAACATGAACCGCCTTTTTAAGGTCATGCTACAGCATCTCAATCAGATTCCGGTCAGGACTTTGACGAGGTCACTCCAAAATCTTCATTTTGTTTTTCTTAAGCCATTCAGTGGTGGACTTGCTGGTGTGCTTTGGATCATTGTCCTGCTGCAGAAGCCAAGTGTGCTTCAGCTTGAGGTCACAAACAGATGAAAGGACATTGTCCTTCAGGATTTTTGTTAGACAGCAGAATTCATGGTTCAATTTACCACAGCAAGTCTTCTTATATATATATATATATATATATATATATATATATATATATATATATATATATATATATACTGTATATATATATATATATATATATATATATATATATATATATATATATATATATATATATATATATATATACTGTATATATATATATATATATATATATATATATATATATATATATATATATATATATATATATATATATATATATATATATGTATATATATATATATATATATATATATATATATATATATATATATATATATATATATATATATATATATATATATATACAGTATATATATTTATATACATATATATAAACACAGTGCGGAGCATTGTAGCTAGATGGAATAAATATATGAATATATAAACACACACAGTGCAGGCATTGTAGCTAGATAGAATAAATATGTAAATATATAAACACACACACACAGTGCAGAGCATTGTAGCTAGATGAAATAGATATGTAAATATATAAACACACACAGTGCGGAGCATTGTAGCTAGATGGAATAAATATGTAAATATATAAACACACACAGTGCGGAGCATTGTAGCTAGATGGAATGAAACAGCATAACCATCTACTTAGTTATCCTACATGGTATGATTATGCACCCATACATATTCTCACCCTCCGTAGCTACCGGTATTTTCCTAGTTGTATACTGGAGGGGACCATTGTGTAAGTCTATTGCGTCTTTTGCATTCAATACTATTAGGTTGTCACGTCTTTTTGCTATCTCTGCGAGCAGCCATGCTAAGGTTATACAGTCTGACAGCCGTAGGTAGGAAGGACCTGCGAAACCTCTCGGTTGTGCACCTAGGATGATGTAGTCTGCTGCTAAATGAGCTCCTTAGTGCATTCAGTGTGTCCTGCATAGGGTGGAACTCGGACTCCAGCAGAGATGACAGTTTAGCCATCATCCTTCTCTCTCCCATCTCCTCCACTGGGTCAAGGCGCTGCCCCAGGACAGAGCTAGCTTTCTTGATCAGTTTGTTCAGTCTCTTCCTATCGGCTGCTGTAATGCCACTGCCCCAGCAGACCACTCCAAAAGTGATGGCTGATGCCACCACCGTGTCGTAGAATGTCTTCAGCAGCGCCCCTTGTACACCAAAAGACCTGAGTCTCCTCAGTAGGAACAGCCTGCGCTGTCCCTTCTTGTAGAGTGCGTCAGTATTGTGTGACCAGTCTAGTTTATTGTTCAGATGAACAACCAGGTACTTGTAGGATGTCCCCATCTCAATGTCTGTTCCCTGGATGTTTACTGGTGCTGTGAGGGGTTGTCCTTGCCTACGGCAAATATGCGCAAGAGTGTAGTTTGCCATTAGTGAGCACTGGGAGAAGACTGCCCTGACCACACTATCAGATGCATTGCACTTAGCGATTCCTTGATGTACCTCTCCATTGCCTCCTTGTCTGGAGCTGAAAGGCTGTACAAGTGGCTGGAAGGTAGCTGCACAAGGCAACCCTAGAAGGTGCAAGGAAACAACACTTTTTCCCACCAGGGAGAGCCCCATCTTCTGCTACCAGTGTAGAACCATCTTTGAACATGGCTCTACAATACTAGTCTCCATTCAGCTTGCAGAATTTGAACCATTTTTTCCAAGTCCATGGAAATAAATTTTATAAAGGTGTGTCAATCTGGGAGCAATAATGCTCACATTTATTCACTGTAGGTGTAGCACTGTAGAATTCATCATCATACTCTGTAACAGAAAGATATGCAGAATTAATAGTGAGAAATGTAGGCTGTAGATCTATGTGAAGAATATCATGGATTTTAAAAAGAAGCAGTATAAAACAATAAATGTAAAGCCTAAAAATACTTTAATAAGTCTGAAAACTTCCAATGATAACAGTACTTTTTTTTATTTTCATTTTGGACACATTGTTTTTCAGCAACATACAGTAGGACTTGGGCTCCAATTAAGTTGCAAAGACATGTGAATCTGCTCTATACATCTCCCTGCTCATTTAGTTCTTGTCGTCTGTAATTGCATGAAGACTGACTTTTCATTTAGTCACACTGAATAATAAGGGCTATAACTGAGCTCAAAAGGAGGACACTCCTTACTTACTCCCTAAAATGATGTCTTCTTTAGGTTTTTGTATTCACTGAGTGTAACCACAGATTAATAGTCATCTGGATTCATTTTGAAGTCATTTGAGGTGGGAATGAGTTTTTCAATGAACTATCACAGTATAAAATGTGTCTCATCTTTATGAGAAGTTTTGGTTGTGTTTGGTAAAAAGAGCAAATCTGTGAGATTCCTTTAAACTGCAGCTGCCATTTTATTTTGTGCATTACTTGCAGGGGTCTTCTTCTTGCCATGGTTTGAAAGTAGAATAAATAGAGATGCATCATCATCACCATCACACTTCTTTCAGTGCTCAAAAAATTAAGAAATAATTTTTTGATGACCTAAGGCTTTAAATAGCTTTCTTCAATAAAGCTATTTAAAGCCTTAGGTCATTATTTGGTCAATTGGCTGAGTAGTGAACAGTGGTTAACAATGTTACCTCAAAGCTAGAAGGATCCTGGTTTGAATCAACAGGCTGGCACGGGTAGGAACCTTTCTGTGTGGAGTTTACATATTGTCCCTGTGCTGTGTGGGTTTATGCCAGGCAGTCTTAATACCTTCCACAATCCAAGAAATGCACGTGAGGTTAATTTTTTTTTTCTTTCTAAATTTGCACTAGGTATCTGTCTCTGATAAGCCTGGAGAATAGAGGGATAGTGTAGTTACGTTAATCAGCAAAAAAAAAGTAGGTTAGCAAAGTTTATAAAACATTTTTCAAAGGCATATAGTCACAAAAGTCTGTAAAACAAAACAGAATAAAAAAAAATAAAAATAAAAGTAAAAGCAAAGTTTGGGAAAAATAAAAAACAAGTTAAAACAAAAGATTATAAAAATGTAAAAATACTAAACCATTTAAAAGCAGTTGAATTGAGAGTCAGCAGAAAGCCTGGTTAGACAAAAACAATTTCCACTACTATTTAAAAGAGGCAGCAGTCAGTTAACTGTAGCTGGAGTCGGAGATTTTTCCAAAGCTTCAGTGCTGCAGATTATCCATCCATCGTCTGCCGCTTAATCCTTTTTGGGTCGCGGCGGGGGGGGGGGGGGGAGCTGGAGCCTATCCCAGCATCTTTGGGCGAGAGGCAGGGTACACTCTGGACAGATCGCCAGTCCATCACAAGGCCAACACTGAGAGACAGACAATCATTCACTCTCACAGTCATACCTAAGGACAATTTAGAATCCCCAGTTTGATGCCAGTTAACCTAACTTGCATGTTTTTGGCTTGTGGGAGGAAACCGGAGAAATCCCAGAGTAAACCCACGCAGACACGGGGAGAACATGCAAACTCCACACAGATCACTGTGGTCGGGGGCTGAAATCGAACCCAGGATCCCCCGGCAAAGGGTGAGTTGCTGTGTTGCAGATTAATAATAATAATAATAATAATAATAATGCATCAGATTTATAAGATAAGATAAGATAAGATAAGCCTTTATTAGTCCCACAATGGGGAAATTCCAGGATTGCAACAGCACAGGGACAGCGACACTCAGAGCAACAATCAGAAGGCAAGAAAAAAACAACATCTAGCAAACATATGTCCATATTACTATAAATGTATATATATAGACACACAGTGCAGAGCATTATGGCTGGTGGATGTGCAGCAGAAAGTCTAAGCTCTCTCTCCGCGGATGCAGCGGGCCAGCTGGAAGTCTTTGGGCATGATGGTGACCCCCTTAGCGAAGAAGAGACCACCAGGTGGGTCTCGCTGGTCTCCTGCAGAGCCATGACGGCGAAACTCAGGAAACGCAGGACGGTCTTGAAGTCCTGAGCGATCTCCCTCACCAGGCGCTGGACGGGCAGCTTACGGATGAGCAGCTCCGTGGATTTCTGGTAGCGACGGATCTCTCTCAGAGCCACGGGCCTGTGACGGCGAGGCCTCTTCACTCTGCCGGTGGCCAGAGCGCCTCTCCGAGCAGCCCTGGTGGCTAGCTGTCTCCTGGGGGGCTTCTTCCTCCAGTAGATTTTACGGGCGGTCTGCTTGGTTCTTGCCATCGCTCTTTATTATTCTGTCTTATATTTCTTTCACGCCGCCTAAACTCCAGCCCGGCACCCGCTTCGTTTTCGCTACAGCTCCCGGTATGTCGAGTTTCCCATTAGCACCGGGCGGCGGCCAAGTGCTAGCTAGCACTAGCTCCTCCCCGCTATAACGTCTCCCGCTGCAAACCGTGGCTCCGTCCGCCGACCCGGGAGACCCCCGGGGCGATCCGTGCGTCCGTGATATATATACAGAGTGAAAGGTGTAGAAAGAAGAAGGAAGATAAAAAAAAGGCTGTTGCAACAGGCAGCCGACTCGTGTGGCGCCGCCGGTCCGGCAGAGCCGGAACCGGAAAAAAAAAAAAAAAATATATATATATATAGTGCTTTATCATTGACACTCAAAGATGCTTTACAAATAGATACATTATTCATTCACTCCAGACAGACAATGGTAGTGGCAAGCTACTACTGTAGCCACAGCTGCCCTGCGGCAGGCTGATGGACACGTGGCTGCCAATTCGTGCCAACGGCCTCTCCGGCCACCATCGAACATTTTAATACACATTCAAACCCAGTGTTATGGACACTAGAGGCAAGTGGAAAAAGTGTCTTGCCCAGGGACACAACGGCAGGATATGTGGGGAGAGTGGGATTCGAAATGCCAACCATCTGGTTATTGGATGACCTGCTCTACCTCCTGTGCCACTGCTGTCCCTAAGACGGCAGTGGCTCAGGAGATAGAGCAGGTCAGAGGCTCAAGACTCTGTTCCCCTCGTCTTAAATCTTTTACAAGGAAACCAGCAAAATGAGTGATTAAAGAAATCTCACCCATGAGCTTACCCATGACAGTGATCCGTTCATCTACCCTTGTCAGTCAGCCCACCAGCACCTCACTGTTGGGCCTGAGCACAGTGTACATTACCCAGAGGGGGTCAGGCTTCAGCCGGGGTGCCGCTACTACGGGCACCCTGACCAGGACAATCCTGAGGGCATGAGCCTCCAATCCCAGCACATGCCCCCTGGCTGGGAGAGATCACCTCCTCCTGATATGACTGAAACTCTTTTGAAAGCAAAGATTACTAGCTGGTTTAATTTAATTGCCCGTTTGCGTTTGATGTGAATGCACCTTTATTGTGGGAAAAATCTGAAGAAAGTCAACATGAAACTGCTAGTAATTTCCTCATTTTGTAGTGAGAGTTGGCAACACTGAATGAAGCTGTCCATGTTTATCTTACCTTTACGACATGGATTTAATCCAACATGCAGTGATCTAAAGAAAACGTGGATTATCCACGATCCAAATGTCTGTTGTGACAGAGACATGATCCAGTCGCTCAAATTCCTTTTGGAGATCAAAATCCATTTTTGAATAATCTTTATCCAG
The DNA here is from genome assembly GCA_020510985.1 of Pholidichthys leucotaenia. NCBI lineage: Eukaryota > Metazoa > Chordata > Actinopteri > Cichliformes > Pholidichthyidae > Pholidichthys > Pholidichthys leucotaenia. Next base: position 242,169,530 of record CM035845.1, read on the forward strand.
GTAGCAAGTAAATGTGTTTTAACCCTTTGAGCGTGTAGAATTTTTGTCAGGAAAACGCAGAGTTTGACCTCAAATTTTCAAATGACAATAGCTTCAGAACAGTAATAGTTAGAGGCAAAGTCCCAATTACAAAAATGTTGCAGAGGAACCCAAGTGTCTGCCAAGTGAACTTGCATCCATGCATAGTGCATAATTGGACCTAATTTGCATATTGCAACAATCCAAATTTTAACATAACACTATAGCTTCAGAATGATTATAGTTAGATGCACAGTCCCAATTACAAAAGTGTTGCAGAGGTACCCAAGTGTCTGCCAGGTGAACTTGCATCCATGCATTGTGCATAATTGAACCTAATTTGCATACTGCAACAATCAAAATTTTACAACACTACAGCTCCAGACCGGTAATAGTTAGATGCAAAGTCCCAATTACAAAAATGTTGCAGAGGAACCCAATTGTCTGCCAAGTGAACTTGCATCCATGCATAGTGCATAATTGGACCTAATTTGCTTATTGCAGCAATCCAAATTGATTATAACACTATAGCTTCAGAATTACAGTTAGATGCAGAGTCCCAGTTATAAAAGTGTTGCAGAGGTACCCAAGTGTCTGCCAGGTGAACTTGCATCCATGCATTGTGCATAATTGGACCTAATTACCGCTCCGGAAAAGCGGTAGAAGATGGATGGATGGACAATTTTTGTTTCACACACTGTCACCACATGGTCCTTTTGTCCCATCATTGATAAAATTACTAAAAATCATTCAAAACAAAAACAGTTTTGGTGTCACACTGTCACCACATGGCCTTTTGTCCCTTCATTTGCCCCTTCATCTTCTACCGCTCCTGAAAAGTGGTAGAAGGTGGATGGATGGACAATTTTTGTTTCACACTTTGTCAACACATGGTACTTTTGTCCCTTCATTTGTTCCTTCATCTTCTACCGCTCCGGAAAAGCGGTAGAAGATGGATGGATGGACAATTTTTGTTTGACACACTGCCACCACATGGCCTTTTGTCCCATCATTGACAAAATTTCTAAAAAGCATTAAAAAAACCACAAATCTCATGGCACATTTGTTTCACACTAAACTAAAATGAAGCAAATGAAACACAGTTTATGCAATAAATGTGTACCTTGTGGGCCACATGTGTATGACTTTAAGCTTCACATCTCAGAGTAGAACAAAGGACTGGGCCTCCTGTGAGATAACAGGAGGATGTGAAAATTTAGTCTTTGGTATGCAAGAGACGGCCTTGGGGGATTTCCTGGTCTGCCAGAGGCTATGAGGAGGATGTGATAGGATTTAAGGAAAGATGCATTGTTACTTGTCATTAAATGCAATGTGACTGTGAGCTTTGAAGGTCCTGGATATATAAAGGATGAATGTCTGTGTTTGATCTCTCTTTCTGCTTTGCTGATGTTGGAAGATGTGAATAAACCTGACTCGTGAGATAAACTCTGCCTCGTCATTTTCACATTTCCACAACCTGTTTGTTTCGTCGGTCACAAGCATCCAGAATTCCGGAGTCCAAAAAAGCGACACAAAATCAATGGTGGGCGCAGATGACAGGTCCTTCTCTCCACAATATCCAGCTGGCTGTTCAAATGCTTTCAGCCACGGCTGATAAACTTCTTCATCTCTAAGAAGCTCCCAGCCGTCAATGTCCAAACCTCCTTTGGCATCGCCACTACCGATTGTCCTGCCACTGCGCACACGTGGCACACATCGATGCACACCGGCAGTGCGCTCTTGCCCAGCCAAACGTCACCCATGGGCTGCTCTGGACCTTTTCGCTCCCTGACCACGGTTTGGCAAAGCAGAACAATCTGCAGACGAGGCTCCTGTGCCATTTTGGGTACAGCTGGACACAGAAAACGCAGCTGCAGCGTCGCACGCAAGATGTCCATCTCCACTTTCACAAGAACTGCTTGCACCATTGTCCGAAGGCACATAATCAGAGCTAGACTCTAACTCAGATGACGAACTAGGGCTAAGCTCTTCCTCTGAACCAGGAGCGGTGAATACCAACACTAAAACCTCTTCAGCTGAGAGCGTTTTCCTCGCCATCCTGTTTCCTCTATGTCAAACAGCAGAATGAAAGGGGGCGGGCTTCAAACGCTGATTTGACCTACTTATTGAATTGGACCGTTTCCAGTTCTCACAGTAAGTGAAAAGCCACACCTCTCAGCCACCAAGTGGTGTTAAAGATTTGTACATTTCACACTCTATTCAGCTGTACAGGCTTTGTTTGGACTGATCAGCTGACAGGCGCAGAGGTGGGCCATACGCACTCAAAGGGTTAACTTCAGTGGTTTGCAGTCTCAGCAATCTGATGGAAATTTGCTATTTATATCACATCTTCAGTCTGTAATAACATATCTCGCAATCACTCAGTTTAATTGTTGCTGGTTCACAACACATACCTGTGCTTGAAATCTAGCCGTGGCTGTTGAGACAGCAATATGTCCACTTTGCATCCAGCCTTGGCTGTTCAGACAGTGTAGATCAAACTAACACAGTGTTGTTTGCATAGCTAGCCATTACTTAGCACTTACAAACGTGGACAAAATTGTTGGTATCCCTCTGTTAATGAGTTTGTTCTTTAAAGTAAGTCTGTTGAACCACAATTCGAAAGCACTGTCTGATTTTCATTGGTTAATTTTCATACAATTTTTATTTATTACCACTTTTGTCAGATTCAAGTTATTTCTGTGACCATTGTGGGTTTTTCTTTCATTAACAGAGGGGTACCAACAATTTTGTCCACAGCTGTAGCTTTGTTGGAGATTTGTTTCTGTTTTCAAGCATTTTTCAAGATTGCAGTGGGTCTCGACTGGCACTTCAGCATGCAACCCACCAATATGCTTTTGTCCTAAACCGCGACAAAGGAAAAATAATCTATTTCCACAAAAAAGTAGCTTCATCTCTTCCTTCACTCATTAGCGAAGACTCAGGCTTCTGCAACAGGTCACGTCAACTGACGGCTACGTCTCAACTACAGTAGGGTCAGATTGTATATTCATTTATTTGTGCTAAAAATATCTATCCTTATTAATAAAATGAGTAATGCATCTAATCAAATTTCAGTAACTGTAATGCATTACTGAATTTTTAAATAGAAATTTTGTTACATAGCACATTACTGCAAAAGTAGTCATGTTACAGTGATGCATTACAAAGTAACACGTTACTCCCAACACTGGTGTCAAGTGGTCAATGGCTTCAGAAGGGAAGCTGGAGGAACTGCACTATGTTGGTCAATGGTCCTATGAGGGTGGGGGAACCAGCATGGACTGTTTGTAAAGTAGCTGATTAACTACTGCACTGTTCAGCCAAGACTGTTCACATGATTCTGCCCCATAAAAGTACAGAAGTAATCACATGTGAAGGTGAGATCCACTGGCCAGAAGGTGCATCAAATGACACTGTGAAAGAGGGAAGGGCTTCTTCAAGCACATCTGGCAGTTATGACAATTTAGAGCCAAACCCTGATACATCAGGAAGCTGTTCATCTGATGATCCCAGATAGGAATGAAGGGAACTTCACCTGGAAAAGGAAATGAACATTGCAGCATGCAATGTGAGAGGATTTAAGATAAGATAAGATAAGATAAGCCTTTATTAGTCCCACAACGGGGAAATTCCAGGATTGCAACAGCACAGGGATAGCAACACTCAGAGCAACAATCAGAAGGCAAGAAAAAAAACAAGCAAGCAAGAGCAGCTAATATACATATGTACATATTACTATAATATATATATATATACACACACATTTACCACCTAGAAGCTGAATGTTACAACAGCAGAGATGAGAAGGTGTGAGGTGGACATTCTGACCCAGAAATTCTCCAGCCTCTTCCAACAGGATGATGGGCTTATCCTGTGGAAAACAGACTTTCTCACCAACTGGTCACAGACAGTTCTGGTCAATAACTCACTCTGTTGCTCCCCACAGGGCTGGGTCCTTTCAACGCTCTCTTTATTCTCTGTACTGATGGCTGCAGAGCCCCAAAGCCAAACTGTCACCTGGTCAAATGTGCAGAAAATACATTTCTCTTGTCTCTGCTGACCAGCAAAGCACCATGGTTCAGCCACACATAAGTTTGTGGAGTGGTGTATAAGAAACAATGAAAAACATGAACTTTTTCATGTTCAGTTTAAGTCCTATCTTAAACTGAACATGAAAAAGACCAAAGGTGAATTTCTCCAGCAAACAGTGGGGATGGCTTGTAGCAGTCACCACAACAATCAATGGGGATTCAGTGGAGCTTGTTGAGGACTATCGGTACTTTGGCACCGTCTTTGAACAGCAGCTGAGATTTGCCTCCAACACAGAGGAGATTGTCAGAGAAATGCCAACAGCACCAGTATCTCCAAAGAAAACTTAATTTGTTTGGAGTAAGCAAGACCATCCTTCATTCAATTATGCTTTTATTGAAAATGTGTTCGCTTTTTCCTTCAGCTGCTAGTTTTTCCTCCATGAGCCTCCAAAACAGAAATCGCCTACAGAAAAAAGTGAAGGTGTGTTCCCAGATAACCGAACTCCCTGTCACAGCCCTCTCAACCTTCTGTGAGCAGCAGACACTGAGGTCATTTGGCTGAAATTTACAGGACTCCTTACACGTCCTGTTCCCTGCATATGAGTGGCTCCCCTAAAGACATGGAGTGCGCTGACCCAGCTGCAGGACTCAGCGGAGAAGAGCAACCTTTGTTCCTAGAGATGTTCAGCTCCTCAGCTCACAACCATCCCTCCCCCCTTTCTCACTAACCCAGCAATTTACAAACTCTCACTAATAGAGTCTTATTCTGATGCACGCTCATACAGTGATCTGGACTCTGCTGGGACAACTGGAGTCTAACATTTTTGCTATAAATCAGCTCGAAAATTGCATTTTGATAATGCTCTTCACATAAGTTTTATTCAGTAATACAGTATATGCACCTCTAATTATTCATTCCAACTAGGTGGTGGGCCAAGGGCGTTTTTTGTGTCATCCGCATTGGGAGAGTACGCCATTTTTTAAATATGGTCTTCTCGATTTTTGGTAAATCTGAGAAAATCTGAGTTTTTACTATTTTTTTTAAAAAAAACTTACTAATTTATCGTCAGTCCTCTCTGGCATCTTTCAGAGCAGCACTAGCTGACAAATTGATCAGGTTGCGGTTTTGTCCCCCAGGTGACCCCATACACCAATCACTTTCGACTAAATCAGGACCCTGAGGGTAAAGTATAGCGGGTCTTTCTAATAGCTGATTTATTAATCATATTATAATGCAAGGAATCTCTGTCTGTCTGTCTGTCTGTGTGTTCCCCACGTATCTCCTAACTGTTTGTTGGAGTGGCCTTAGATTTTATACGTGCTGTGGTGAGATTACGAGGGTGTGCATCCTTGAATTTCAGCCTCCCGGGATATGCGAAAGTTTAGGAGGGGACATTTTTAACGAACGTCCATAGGGGAGCTATGGGCATTCATAGCTATAACATCATAGACGCAGAGCTGTTGCCATGGTTAGTGTTGCCAGGCAGACACATCATCAAAGATCAAAGGCAGGCATCACTGAACAAGTGGTGACATCAAAGATCAAAGGCAAGTTTCACCATGGTTACTGTTGCAACGGTAACAGTAACTTTCTACGGGCATGCAGAAATACTTGCTTATACTTGACTTCTACAGGCATGCACGGGTATGCACTAGTAAACTAGAATCTAATAAATACGTAGAAAAAAAAGCAGTGAAATAAAATAAAATTCAACAGTTTTAAAGATAGTACAGATAGTTACAGTCTTTACTGCTTTGTTGTTGTTTTTTTTAAAAGAAATTAATTCTTAATAAATCAGCTATTAGAAATACCCACTATACTTTACTATCAGGGTCCTGATTAAGTCCAATCAGGATATGGTTTGGTCCCTGGGGGACCAAACCATATCCTGATTGGTTTGTCACCTAGTGCTGCTGTACTCCTATCTCCTGTCTGTACATCCTTTTTTTTCTACATATTTATTAGATTCTAGTTTACTAGTGCATACCCGTGCATGCCAGTAGAAACCAAGTATAAGCAAGTATTTCTGCATTCCTGTACAAAGCAAGTGTAAGCAAGCATTTCTGCATGCCCATAGAAAGTTACTGTTACCATGGCAACGGTAACCATGATGATGCCTGCCTTTGATCTTTGGTATGGTTACCATGGCAGCAGCAACCATGGTGATGCCTGCCTTTGATCTTTGACATAGCTACCATGGCAACAGTAACCATGGTGAAACCTGCCTTTGATCTTTGACGTCACCACTCGTTCAGTGATACCTGCCTTTGATCTTTGATGATGTGTATGCCTTGCAACACTAACCATGGCAATATCTCTGCGTCTATGATGTCAAAGCTATGAATGCTAATAGCTCCCCTAAGGACGTTCATTAAAGATTTCCCCTCCTAAACCTCCGCATATCTGGGGAGGCTGAAATTTGGGGATGCACACCCTCATAACCTCAACACAGCATGTATAAAATCAGAGGCCAGTCTGACAAACGATTAGAGAGATACACGCGGAACACACAGACAGACAGACAGCGGTTCCTTGCATTATAATATGAATATTATCTTTATCTAACCCCCCCTGGACTGTTTTCAGTCTATGTCCCCTGTATCACATTGCACATATTCTTAACCGATTAAGTGTATGTACTGATTTTTTTGTACTTTTTTTGTTATAAAGTTAAATAAATATAAGAATGTCTATAACTAGCTAAAAAATATTGCATTGGTTCAAGTGAACAACCAGACAAGTGCAAAATTATAGAACATAACATAATTTATTAATAAGCCCTGATTCATTACCTCAGATCATTACCTAGATTACCCCGTTTATTCTTTAAAAAAAACCCAAACATAATACCACAAGACAATTTTATCATAACAACTTTAACAAATTTAATATTGATTTATAATTGACTATTACACCAGCCCCTGTTAAATCAAAGGGAATCTTGGTTCTTTTGCATGTCCTTTTGTTGTTAAAATTGTGTTAACAGGTTTGAGGAGTTGTTAGTTTCTGGCCAGCAGGTCAATTGGGGGGTGGGGATCAGTGATGCTGATAAAGCCACGTCACCCTTTAACCTTTTGGTTTCCATCTCAGCAGCAGTTCTGTTTGAATTGTCCTCAGAAGGGAACATGTAAATCGACAGAGGTGTGAATTTTGGCCCAGCTGTTCCCACTGATGTCATGGGGGGGTGATCTGTTGGGTGTCATGGGGTGTCATGTGTTTACTGTTCCTGGATTAACTGGATTATTTCTGCTGCTGGGGATCACCTATTCCTGTTCTTCTCCTTTTCCCTGCTGATTAATGCAGATCTGCAGAATTTAACACCTCCGAACATCACTGCTTAGTTCCTCCTCACGGCTGTCTTTTAAAAAATGGCCAATACACGCCAATCTATCACATCCTTTTTCCATGTAAATTAGAAACATTCTTTTGTAAATGTGAGGATTTTTCTCATAAATTTGCAGGATTTTCCTGCAGAGTTAGAGCCATTTTTACTCAGAAATGTGTAGCTTCTTACTTGAAAATTTACAGCTTTTTATTGTTCATAATTTTGCAAATTTTGCAGCTTTTTCTTCAAGAATTTAGAGCTTTTCTTACTCTTGAATTTGCAGTATAAAAAAAAGCTTAAACATGCAGCATTTTACTCAAATCTTGTATCTGCAACGTTTTTAGGTTGTAAACAGTTGGAAATTTACACCTTTTTTGTCTTTTTGCTAAAGTTGCAGCTTTTTACCCATAAAATTCCACTTTTTTGGTCAGAAACTGGCAGCTTTTAACTGACACTTACATCCCCCCCCCCCTTTTTTTTGTGTGTCAGGTCAGGCATTGGCTTGCTTGCTACCGGATAACCATGAAAACCGGTACTACCTGTCTCATGGGTCGGGCTGTCGGCGACTCAACCGGCATCCCTGCCCTTCTGAGGGTGTGGAGGGTGAAACAGGGCATCCTGACAGAACTAAAAACAATATCTGCCACAGGTCTGTGGTGGACCACTCCCAGTTACACAGGGTGAGACTGGACATCCTGGCAGATAAACACATATGTTGCAAGGTCTGAGGTGGACTGTGCCACTCGGTGCATTGTGACATGCACTACACAAAGAGCAGAGATAAACAAACCTATCATCTGGTCAGTCACTGCAACATATACTGGAGTCAGTTTGTCTTGGCTTGTCCTTGCCACTGATAATACCTTTATCTGCCAAGAATGTGCTGCTAGTCCAGCAAAAGCTAGCAGTACTGACATACTTTGCAAGCAGTTTCATGAAACGGTCAATCAGAAAGCAACTCATACCGGCTTGGACGTCACCTGGGCTTACAAGGTCTGCGCTGATCTGTTCACACTCCGACAGGCAGCGAAAAGTAAGCTAGGAGCAGGAAGACAAAAGAAGAGGAAAACAGCACCCTTGTGTGTAGCAGAATGGAATGTACGCACTCTGTTGGACAGAACAACATCACAGCGCCCAGAAAGACAGACCACGCTTGTGGCCCTGGAAATGAACAGGTACAATGTAGACATAGCTGCACTTAGTGAAACAAGATTGCCTGGACGTGACAGCTTGGAAGACCATGGGTACATCTTCTTTTGGAGTGGGAGATCAACTCAAGAAAGGAGAGAAGCAGGATTGGGCTTTGCAGTTAGAAAGGAGATAGCATCAATGCTTGATGAGGAACCGGTGCCAATCAATGACAGGATAATGACTATGAGACTCCCACTACAGCGGAAGATGTATGCCACACTCATCAGTGTTTATTCCCCAACACAGAGGAGGTGAAGGAAGAGTTCTACAGTGATTTACGTGAGACTATCAGGCATGTACTGACTGATGACAGGATGATACTCGTTGGAGATTTTAATGCCAGAGTTGGTTCGGACACTGAGAAATGGAAAGGAGTGCTAGGCAGTCATGGAGTAGGCAAGTGCAATGCTAAAGGAGAACTTCTACTTGCACTATGTCCAGAGTACAACCTTGTGATAACTAACACTCTATTTAAGCAAAAGGACACACACAAGAAGACATGGATGCACCCAAGCACTGGCACTTTTTAGACTACATCATAGTCAGGCAGAGAGACAGAAGGGATGTATTGGACACCAGAGCAATGAGAGGTGCCGACTGTGGCACTGATCATGTTATGCTGAGGTCTAGATTAAGGATTTGGAGATGAAAACAGCACTGCAGGACGGGTGCAAAGCCACCATGGAAGCTAAACACTAGTGCACTGAAAGGCCAAAAAAAAAAAAAAAAAGCAGGAAGAACTTACACAGGAAATGGATGAAAACTTGAAAGACTGGGACAGCAACAACTCAGAGAATGACATAGAAGAGAAATGGGCAACACTGAAGGATACGGTGTATCAGACTGCGAGTGATGTATTAGGCTACCCTGAAAGGAAACATCAAGATTGGTTTGATGAGCATGATGAACACCAGAAGAAACTACTAGAAGCTGACATAACGTTCGGCTCAGGAGACGCACACACACAGGCTCAGAGTAGTTCAAATAGTTTATTTGCAACAGGAGTGACTGGATGTGTGTCTGCAGGATGTTAATGTATTGGTGGTGGCGTCTGCTTCTGGCACAGGGGCAGGAGACCGTACAGCCGGCAACCCTATGGGAGAAAGCACAGAGACACAGGGTGACGAGCACACACCAACACAGGAGGAGAAATAGGCGAGGGAGAAGCTTACTTGCTGGGAACAGATGACTGGCACTACAAGGCTGGAACCCGGGAGACAGCCACCTGCAGGGCTCGGTGCAGCAGCGAGGAGTGACGAGGGGACGGAGTGTCCACCGCCGAGGAATCCACCTGTGCACAGGGGAGCAGACTGAGAGAGATGAGGTAAGGCGTTCTTACCGCACTGAGTCGTGCTGAAGGATTGCTTGCTTCTCATGGAAGGGAGATGAAGTCTAACGGCTTCAGGCCGAGGCTCAGGGCGAGGCGGCTTTTATCCCTCGCCGCTGATGACGAACAGGTGCGCGAGCAGGTGGCGCCGCTGATGAACGGCGCGGCGTCACAGTACTCCCCCCTCTAGCAGCGCCTCCTGGCGATGGCTTATCTGGGTGCGCTCGGTGGAAGTCCGCGATGAGCGATGGGTCCAGCACAAATGACGAGGGTACCCACTGTCGATGCTCGGGCCCATAGCCCTCCCAGTCCACCAAGTACTGCAACCCACGACCCCGGCGCCGAGAGTCCAGGATGGAGGCGACGGACCAGGGCGGATGGCCATCAATCATCCGGGGCGCGGGTTGTGCAGCAGGAGGGGGGCAAAGGGGGTCAGTGACTGCCAGCTTCACCTTTGACACGTGGAAGGTGGGATGTATGCGGAGGGAGGGGGGAATAGCCACGCGCACAGCCACCGGGTTGATGATCTGGGTGATGGGATAGGGACCCATGAACCGCTGTGCCAGCTTTCTCCTCTCGCCTTTTAGAGTGACGTCCTGGGTGGAAACGTAGACACGTTGCCCAACTCTGTACGCCGGGGCAGGTCTTCTATGCCGGTCCGCCACAGTCGTGTTGCGCTCCGCTGTGCGTAAAAGCGCATTGCGCGCGGCAGTCCAGATGGAGCGGAACTGCCTGAGATGTGCTTTAACTGAGGGGACAGTTACCTCACTCTCCTGCTCCGGAAACAGCAGGGGGTCGTAACCCAGGGACGCCTTGAAGGGAGACATCCCTGTAGCAGAAGAGCGAGCGGTATTATGAGCATATTCAACCCAGGCAAGATGGTTGCTCCAGGACATGGGTTTGGATGTGGTCACACAGCGGAGCGCAGCCTCCAGCTCCTGATTGGTCCGTTCACACTGCCCGTTGGATTGGGGGTGATGGCCGGAGGAGAGGCTCACCTTGGCTCCGATGGCGTTACAGAATGACCTCCAAACCTCAGATGAAAATTGGGGGCCCCGGTCCGAGACCACGTCCACCGGAATCCCGTGCAGCCTGACCACGTGTTGGACGAGGAGATCCGCCGTCTCCAGGGCAGTAGGGAGGCCTCGCAGGGGGACGAACTGCACAGCCTTGGAGAAGCGGTCCACGATGGTCAGGATGGTGTCATAGGAGTTGGAGATGGGGAGTCCGGTGACGAAATCCAGCGCGATGTGCGACCAGGGCCTGCCAGGGACGGGCAGGGGCTGGAGCAGACCCACTGGAGGGGCATTTCCCGACTTGCAGGTGGCACAGATTGGGCAAGCCCGGGCGTAGCGGGCTGCGTCCCTCCGCAGGCCTGGCCACCAAAAGGACCGTTGGAGGAGGTCTATCATCCGGGAGGTGCCAGGGTGACAGGTGAGTTTGGAGGTGTGCAGCCAGTGGATGACCTCTCCTCGGACCACGGATGGCACGAACAGCCTCACCTCCGGTCCGCCGCCAGGATCAGGTTCCACTTCCTGCGCCTTCCGGATCTTGTCCTCAATGTCCCATGAGACAGCTCCCACGACGCACGACCTGGGCAGGATGGAGTGGGGCGTTTCTTCCGACTCCACGGGGGTGAACTGCCTAGAGAGGGCGTCAGGCAGGCCGTTCTTAGAGCCAGGCCTGAAGGTGATGGAGAACTGGAACCTGGCAAAGAACAGGGACCAACGTGCCTGGCGGGCGTTCAGGCGCTTGGCAGATCGTAAATATTCCAGGTTCTTGTGGTCCGTCAGGACCACAAACGGCAGGTTCGCCCCCTCTAGCCAGTGGCGCCACTCCTGCAGGGTGAGTTTGATAGCCAAGAGCTCTCTGTTCCCCACATCGTAATTCCTCTCCGCCGGGGACAAGCGCCGGGAGAAGAAGGCACAGGGCCGTTTGGCGCCATCGTCCGGCGACCGCTGGGATAGCACTGCTCCCACTCCCGTGTCCGAGGCGTCTACCTCCACAATGCACTGCAGCGCGGGGTCGACCTGGCGAAGGACCCGGGAGGAGGAGAACTCCGCTTTCAGCGCCTGAAAGGCGGCAGCGACCTCTTCGGTCCACCGGAACGGGACCTTTGGGGACGTGAGGCGGGTCAGTGGTCCGACGATGGAGCTGAAGTTGGGGACAAAGCGGCGGTAGAAATTGGCAAAGCCCACGAATTGTTGCACCTGCTTCCGTGATGCAGGTGTAGGCCACTCCACCACCGCCTTCACCTTCTCTGGGTCAGGAAGCACCTTGTCGTGGGCGATGATGAACCCCAGGAAGGAAGTAGTTCTGGCGTAAAATTCGCATTTTTCAGCCTTCACGTATAGTCGATTCTCCAGCAGTCTTTGGAGGACCCGCCTCACATGGACCTGGTGCTCGTCCCTGGACTTGGAGAAGATGAGAATATCGTCCAGGTAGACGAACACGAAAAGGCCAATGAAGTCCCGGAGGACGTCATTAATGAGGCGCTGAAAGACGGCAGGAGCGTTGGTCAACCCGAACGGCATTACCAGGTATTCAAAGTGACCGTTCGGGGTACGGAAGGCTGTCTTCCATTCATCTCCCTCCCGGATCCGGATGAGGTGGTACGCGCTGCGTAGATCCAGCTTGGTGAACCAGGTCGCCCCCTGGAGGGAGTGAAAGGCAATGTCCATGAGGGGCAGGGTGTAACGGTCCTTCTCAGTGATGTTGTTGAGGGCCCGGTAGTCAATGCAAGGGCGGAGGGACCCATCCTTTTTTCCCACGAAGAAGAACCCTGCCCCCACGGGTGACGATGATAGGCGAATTATCCCAGCACTCAGTGATTCCTTCAGGTAGGCGTTCATTGTCTCCTTCTCCGGCGCTGACAGGCTATAGAGTCGACCAGAAGGTAAGGGAGCCCCCTGGCGGAGGTTGATGGCACAGTCATAGGGCCGATGAGGGGAGAGAGACATAGCTTTCGCCTTACTGAACACCATACCCAGGTCGTGAAATTCCGGGGGCATCAGAGACAGGTCCGGGGGTGCAGCGTCCGTCGCAGGGGGAGAAGCGGACGGAGAGCAGGCAGCGGACTGAAGGCAGGTGCCCATACAGAATGTGCTCCATGCCGATACCCCAGCTGACTTCCAATCCAGGACAGGGTTGTGAAGGCGTAGCCAGGGATACCCCAGGATGACAGGCGACACAGAGTTGGGAAGGACATAAAAGGTCATCTCCTCCCGGTGGTTTCCCGAGATGATGACCGGAACGGGGATGGTCTGGTGTGATACTCTCCCAAGGGAAGCACGGGAGAGGTTGACAAGGGAGATGGGATTTTTCAGTGTCTGACAGCGGATGCCCAAACGGGTTGCCAGGCTCTGTGAAATGAAGCTGCCTTCTGCGCCCGAATCCACCAGTGCGTGGGTGAGATGCCCAGTGGGGTTGTGGCAGAAACGGATGGGCAGCTTCAATTGGGTAAGTGGATTTAACCGGTTGACATCCGCGAGGCCCCCTACAGTGACTCGCGGACCCCGCCGACTGGCTTTCCGTGGACAAAGCTTCACCGTGTGTTGGTCATCTCCGCAATACATGCAGAGATTCCACTCACGGCGGCGTTGTCTCTCTGCAGGGGAAAGCTTTGTCCAGCCCATCACCATCGGCTCCGACTTCTCGGGGCACGATGGTGGCGGCGCCGCCAGGGGGCGAGCTTGGAACAGGCGCGGCGAGGATTCGCGAGGGCGAGAAGAAGACAACTTCCGCCCCGAGGAGCGCTCGCGCAGCCTGTTATCCAAACTGATCGCTAGAGATGTTAGCTCCGCTAGCGTCTCAGGGATATCCCGCCCAGCTAGTTCATCCCTCAGATCATCATTGAGACTGCGGAGGAAAAGGCCGCAGAGGGAGCGTTCCTCCCAGCCTAACTCCTCCGCCCCTACCTGGAAGTCGACCGCATAGTCCGCTGCCGACCGGCCTCCCTGCTGGAGAGCGAGAAGCCGATCGACCTGGACCGTCTCGGTAAGAGCATGGTCAAAGACCTCCAGGAAGCGTCTCACGAACTGGTCATACGTGAGGGTGGCATAACTGGGCTTTGCCATTACGGCGTAGGTCCAAGTTAATGCTCGCCCCTCCAGGAGATTCCCGATATAACCAATTCGGCTATGATCTGAGGGAAAGTCCCCGGGTACCCGGTGGAAAACGGACTCACACTGCATAATAAACCCCCGCGCTCCGCCGAGCTTACCGCTAAAGCGGGCAGGGGTTGGAATGGGCGTGAGCCGAACCGGTGCACCCGGAACCTGCTGGACGGCCACTGGAGCAGCAGGAGCTGCACCACCCTGACGAGCCGGGGGGAACGGCTGCTGAGGGTCCAAACGGTCCAACCGGTTAGTTATAGAACTCAACTGATTAAAAATCACCTGTTGCTGATAGACTAATTGATCCACTCGAGCCTCGAGAGTGGAAAACCGGTGTGCGAGCCCGCCGTCTGCCGAGCCGCTCTGCTGAAGCCGTACTGACATAACGTTCGGCTCAGGAGACGCACACACACAGGCTCAGAGTAGTTCAAATAGTTTATTTGCAACAGGAGTGACTGGATGTGTGTCTGCAGGATGTTAATGTATTGGTGGTGGCGTCTGCTTCTGGCACAGGGGCAGGAGACCATACAGCCGGCAACCCTATGGGAGAAAGCACAGAGACACAGGGTGACGAGCACACACCAACAAAGGAGGAGAAATAGGCGAGGGAGAAGCTTACTTGCTGGGAACAGATGACTGACACTACAAGGCTGGAACCCGGGAGACAGCCACCTGCAGGGCTCGGTGCAGCAGCGAGGAGTGACGAGGGGACGGAGTGTCCGCCGCCGAGGAATCCACCTGTGCACAGGGGAGCAGACTGAGAGAGATGAGGTAAGGCGTTCTTACCGCACTGAGTCGTGCTGAAGGATTGCTTGCTTCTCATGGAAGGGAGATGAAGTCTAACGGCTTCAGGCCGAGGCTCAGGGCGAGGCGGCTTTTATCCCTCGCCGCTGATGACGAACAGGTGCGCGAGCAGGTGGCGCCGCTGATGAACGGCGCGGCGTGACAGAAGCGAGGAATACAGCTATGCAGGAAAACCTACAGTGTAACACAAGGTTGAAGAAGAAGAAATACTCAAAGGCTCAGAGTGAGCTACAGAAGTACACCAGAGAGATGAAGTCCGACTGGTGGGATGAAAAAGCGGAGGAACTTCAAACTGCAGCAGACAGGAAGGACATGAAAACATTCTTCACAGGTTTGAGAGAAATCTACGGCCCTAAACCAAGAGGATTGATCCAACTAAAGGCAATGGATGGTGAAACGGTTTTGCAGGAGAAAGACAAGATCCTGGACAGATTTGCAGACCACTTTGACCAACTACTAAGCAACCCTGGAGATCTCACTGAAGAGGCTAAAGAAGCTCTAGTGCAGCGACCAGCTGTATCACGTCTGGATGAACCACCAAATTTTGATAAACTAATTGCAGCTATCAGGACAACACAGGACGGTAAAGCTCCAGGAAGGGATGGAATTCCAGCAGAAGTGTGGAAATTTGGTGGTGTTCAGCTGACCAACTGCCTGCACAAGCTCATCCAAGAGATATGGGATGCCCAGAAAGTACCTCAAGACTGGAAGGATGCAAGTATTGTGCCTTTGTTCAAGAAAGGTGACAGGAAGGATTGTGGAAATTACCGAGGTATATCACTGCTAGCCACTGTTGGTAAGATTCTCTGACGTGTGCTACTTAACAGACTCAGTGAACACATCTCACAGAATGTACTACCGGAAACCCAGTGCAGCTTTAGAAGTGGAAGAAGCACAATGGACATGATTTTCTGCTTGAAACAGGTTCAAGAAAAGTGTATTGAACAGAGCATGCCGCTTTATGTAGTCTTCATAGACTTCAGTAAAGCCTTCGATACTGTTTCGCGACAAGGACTTTGGCAGGTACTCAAGAAATATGGTTGTACAGAGAAGTTTGTCAGCCTGATCAAGGCACTCCATATAGGTATGTAAGCAAATGTGGCAATGAGTGGTTCAGTGTCTAAAGACTTTTCAGTAAGCAATGGAGTGAAACAAGGGTGTGTGCTGGCACCTACACTCTTCTCGCTATATCTGGCAGCCATGCTTGAGGTGGCCTTCAAAGACACTTCAGAATGAGTATACATTCAAACAAGGAAAGAAGCAGACTTGTTCAATGTGGCACAGTTTAAAGCCAAGAGTAAGACATCGATAAAGGTAGTCAGAGAAATGCTCTTTGCTGACGACAGTGCTCTAGTTGCACACAGCATGGAAGACATGCAATCTTTAGTGGAGAAAATTGCAAGAGCAGCTAACCAATTCAGCCTCCAAATCAACATCAAGAAGACAGAGTGCCTTTATCAACCACCAAAGTTCCAATTATCAACATCACTATCAGAAGAGATCAGCATTGGTACAGAGCCACTAGTCAACTGCAAGAATTTCAAGTACCTAGGGAGTACTGTTTCAGAGGATGCTAGGCTGGAGGATGAACTATCTCTCAGAATGGGAAGAGCGAGCGCTGTGTTTGGAAACTTGAGGGAGAGACTGTGGAACAATCGACATATGTCTATCCGTGTGA
The DNA here is from genome assembly GCA_020510985.1 of Pholidichthys leucotaenia. Lineage (NCBI taxonomy): Eukaryota > Metazoa > Chordata > Actinopteri > Cichliformes > Pholidichthyidae > Pholidichthys > Pholidichthys leucotaenia. The sequence continues at coordinate 242,186,023 of CM035845.1, forward strand.
AATGCAGAGTGTACAGAGCGACAGTACTGGCTACTCTATTGTACAGTGCTGAAACTTGGACTGTCTACAGAGTGCAGGTGAAGAAACTCCACACGTACGTGATGAGACACCTTTGAGCCATAATGAACATGTAGCCCTTGCCTTATGTTAATTAGGTAAGGGAAATAATTAAGTGTAGACCAGTTGCTAGGTTCGTAAGGGTTACAATAGGGAATTAGAGTGAGTGTGGAATGAAATAGCTGGAGGCAAGAAATGAGCAATTCATATCTGTTATTAATAAAGATAAGGGGAGCAAAATATACAATGTACAAATATACAAATATAACAACAGCCGGTAGTTGTTTGACCAGTCAAGATGTCTTGTAACTCCAGACTCAGGTTTGTTTTCCTCTTTTAAAGCGGCGACTTAGGTTGTTACCACTTTAAATCCTGGGCACTGGAGAGAGGAGATATTTCCTTCAATTGAGACCTTGGTCAGACCTCTGTTCAATCTCGGTTCAATCTCGGGTCAGGCTCGCCATCTCCATTCGGAGAAAATCCGGGATCCAGAAGGTTTTTGGTCAGCAACCAAAAAAACCTAGCCTGCACAACAATAATGGTATTATTGTTTACAGCTAGAGTAATTCGTCTTCCAATCCCTTCTTATATAACACCATAGCTTAGTCTTTAAATTTTTCTCTCATATTACCATTATCACAATCCAGGAATATAGTAATATCTTACATTTCACATCTTACATCTTACATGCATGTGTTCTTTTTTCGCACAATCTCTCTGGTAGCACATGAAATACCCTTTTTTTCATGTAACCAATTAAATGAATTCCTCTGTTCATCTCTATATCATTTAACCATGAAATTATGATTAATCCCTTTCAACCTTGTCTGAGCTACTGGGTTTAGCATAACCTATGGATTTACATAGTAGACTAACACCATGTGCTTTTAGCATCAAACTACACATTGCATTCGACAGAAATAGTGCATATGAACTAAAAGTACTTCAGCATACTGTTGGGAACTGAAATCACATTTAAGAAAACCATACAGACACAAAGACAGCCTTTTCCATTGCTTTTAAACAGGAACAATCCACTCGCGACTAGCATTAGCATAGCGCTAACATTAGCATGTATCTGACTCACCAAGATGAGATTTCAGTGTGAATACAGCAACGGACACAGCCACAATGCCCCTCACGCTCGTGCTCCCGTCAACTTAGGATAATAAAGGTTGCAAATTAGAGTTGGGAGAGTGTTTAGATCCATTTATAGTATTTATCTGAATTAGCTTACCAAGAAGAGGTGTCAGTGTGAATCGCTTCACAACCTCCCTCGTCCGTGCTCATATCGTTAAAGACTGAATTCCGAGTGCGCGCTGGCTGCCTCTACTCGGAAGGCGGGGCTAATATCACTCTTAACGAATGGAAAGACCCAGATCACCCAACGTGACCATGAACCGGAAGTTCAAAAGTTGGATGACGGGGATCGCACTTCCTCTTCCCCAATATAGTCGGTTTTCAAAATAAAATCACACACTTTCATTAATACAAATGAAATCTGAGAAAAAGGATCATTTTCTCAGCTGGGTTACACTCTCCCCCGGTAATTATTATGCACGTCCGGTTGCATGTGCAACCAAGACTGTCCATCGTCAGTATTGGTTGAGTTGTAATGTGATCACTTTCAGTATTGCCCCCACCCGGTGCGGGGCAATATGGGCGGAACTACAACGGTATCTGGTCGTCTTCGAACCTCGGACTTTCGTTTCTCTTTTGGTTTGTACTGAGTTTACTTTGCGAGTTTTGAGCTTTTGGTTCTGCAGTTAGTTTTACTAGTTGCGTTTGAACCTCTGCAATTTGTTTTGAGAGTTCTTGGAGTGTGTTTAGCGTGACATTATCCTCATTTTCATCTGAACTACACTGCAAAGTTTGCATGTGGGATGTCACTTTTTGGTTTGAACTGCTCAAATGTTGTCTCATCCTTAAATTTTTGGCAGCAATTTGGTCTTCTTCAGTGCATAGCAAGAGGAGCAAACCAGGAAAAGTTGGGGGACTTGTTCGGTTTTGTTTTAACTGGAGTGCAGTTAAAAAGGAATCATCCCAACAACCTCGACAAAACTGCATGACAAGCAGCTTGTCAAAATCCTGGCTTGAAGCGCCACCACGCTTCACAGTGTGAGTCAAAGCTACGTGAAGATGTAGATATGACGAGGGTTTCTCACCTGTGTTTTGGAAGGTGTCAATAAACCTGGCGTAAAGCTCTCCGCCATCTTGAACTGTACCATAAGCAGAATCTAACAGCTGAAGGTATTCTGATGTTGAGCTGTTGGGGTTCAAGTACTTGACTACATCAGCTGCTGGGGGTACAAGAGACTCAATGATCTTTTGGGATTGCTGCAATTTGGACATAGCAAAATCAGTCAAGATTAATTCTACACTGGCACGCCAAGTGTCATAATCTAGCTCATAAGTTGGTCGGGGGTCTTTGCCAGAAAAAGCTCCGAGCTTTTGTGAAAACGGCTGCACGGAAAAATCTTCCCTTTTTACAATGTGCTCAACTACCACACGTTGCACTTCTGGGGGATTTAAATCATGTGCAGAAATGGTGGGCACACTTTGAGCTGGGGTGCTCGCCGTGTGATTCGACTGGTTAGTTGGCTGTGCACCTTGAATACTGGGATCAGCTGCAGAAGGCTGAGGTTGAGGTTCATCTAAGAAAGCTTCAGGTAAGTTATCAGGTAACTTAACTTGCTCTGATTGATCATTTTCAGATTCTTTGATTGCCTCAGACATCCGTAACAGCACGTATTTCAGGACATCTGCAAAATATCTGCCCCTCATTTTCGCTAGGTTTTTAATTTTAGTGAGAAATGACTTGGTCATTTTGCTCCCTACACGGTGCATATAAACACTGGCAAGAGATTGTATCATATAGCTGGCTCCACTATCAGATACATGAGTACATGGCAATGGGTCAAGAGTTTCAAAAGCAATACCCGAGTGATACTCAAAAATAGCACTCTGGAAAAACTCAGACTTACTATCTGTTACTTTTATGACTCTTGAAATCGATCCATACCGTCTCAAAAACTCAGTCACTTCATCAAGTTGCTCATCTCCAGCGATTTCACTCACTATCAGTGCATTTGGGATTTTCACAGATTCACATTCAACAATATCCATTTTGGTACGCATAGGCTTGAAATAACATATTGGAGAGAAAAAAAAAGGCTTCTGGCTGGCTCTCCACTTCTTATTGTAACCCTTGCCTTATGTTAATTAGTTAAGGGAAATAATTAAGTGTAGACCAGTTGCTAGGTTCGTAAGGGTTACAATAGGGAATTAGAGTGAGTGTGGAATGAAATAGCTGGAGGCAAGAAATGAGCAATTCATATCTGTTATTAATAAAGATAAGGGGAGCAAAATATACAAACAATGTACAAATAATCAAATATAACAACAGCCGGCATGAAATAAAACCCCAAAAGTGTACTACTGAGCTCAGTGTTTGTTTGTCCTTTCGGGTTAGTCATTTGACCAGTCAAGATGTCTTGTAACTCCAGACTCAAGTTTGTTTTCCTCTTTAAAAGTGGCGACTTAGGTTGTTACCACTTTAAATCCTGGGCAATGGAGAGAGGAGGGATGTCCTTCAGTTGAGACCTTGGTCAGACCTCTGTTCAATCTCGGTTCAATCTCGGGTCAGGCTCGCCATCTCCATTCGGAGAAAATCCGGGATCCAGAAGGTTTTTGGTCGGCAACCAAAAAAACCTAGCCTGCACGACAATAATGGTATTATTGATTACAGCTAGAGTAATTTGTCTTCTAATCCCTTCTTATATAACACCATAGCTTAGTGTTTAAACTCTTCTCTCATATTACTATTATCACAATCTAACAATATAGTAATATCTTACATTTCACATCTTACATCTTACATGCATGTGTTCTTTTTTCTCACAATCTCTCTGGTAGCACATGAAATACCCTTTTTTTCATGTAACCAGTTAAATGAATTCCTCTGTTCATCTCTATATCATTTAACCATGAAATTATAATTAATCCCTTTCAACCTTGTCTGAGCTACTGGGTTTAGCATAACCTATGGATTTACATAGTAGACTAACACCATGTGCTTTTAGCATCAAACTACACATTGCATTCGACAGAAATAGTGCATATGAACTAAAAGTACTTCAGCATACTGTTGGGAACTGAAATCACATTTAGGAAAACCATACAGACACAAAGACAGCCTTTTCCATTGCTTTTAAACAGGAACAATCCACTCGCGACTAGCATTAGCATAGCGCTAACATTAGCATGTATCTGACTCACCAAGATGAGATTTCAGTGTGAGTACAGAAAAGGACACAGCCACAATGCCCCTCACGCTCGTGCTCCCGTCAACTTAGGATAATAAAGGTTGCAAATTAGCGTTGGGAGAGTGTTTAGATCCATTTATAGTATTTATCTGAATTAGCTTACCAAGAAGAGGTGTCAGTGTGAATCACTTCACAACCTCCCTCGTCCGCGCTCGTATTGTTAAAGACTGAATTCCTAGTGCGCGCTGGCTGCCTCTACTCGGAAGGCGGGGCTAATATCACTCTTAACAAATGGAAAGACCCAGATCACCCAACGTGACCATGAACCGGAAGTTCAAAAGTTGGATGACGAGGATCACACTTCCTCTTCCCCAATATAGTCGGTTTTCAAAATAAAATCACACACTTTCATTAATACAAATGAAATCTGAGAAAAAGGGTCATTTTCTCAGCTGGGTTACACTCTCCCCCGCTAATTATTATGCACGTCCGGTTGCATGTGCAACCAAGACTGTCCATCGTCAGTATTGGTAGAGTTGTAATGTGATCACTTTCAGTATTGCCCCCACCCGGTATCAGTTATGGGCGGAACTACAACGGTATCTGGTCGTCTTCGAACCTCGGACTTTCGTTTCTCTTTTGGCTTTGTACTGAGTGTACTTTGTGAGTTTTGAGCTTTTGGTTCTGCAGTTAGTTTTACTAGTTGTGTTTGAACCTCTTCAACTTGTTTTGAGAGTTCTTGGAGTGTGTTTAGCGTGACATTATCCTCATTTTCATCTGAACTACACTGCACAGTTTGCACATGGGATGTCACTTTTTGGTTTGAACTGCTCAAATGTTGTCTCATCTTTAAATTTTTGGCAGCACTTTGGTCTTCTTCAGTGCGTAGCAAGAGGAGTAAATCAGGAAAAGTTGGGGGACTTGTTCGGTTTTGTTTTAACTGGAGTGCAGTTAAAAAGGAATCATCCCAACAACCTCGACAAAACTACGTGACAAGCAGCCTGTCAAAATCCTGGCTTGAAGCGCCACCACGCTTCACAGTGTGAGTCAAAGCTACGTGAAGACGTTGTAGATATGACGAGGGTTTCTCACCTGTGTTTTGGAAGGTGTCAATAAACCTGGCGTAAAGCTCTCCGCCATCTTGAACTGTACCATAAGCAGAATCTAACAGCTGAAGGTATTCTGATGTTGAGCTGTTGGGGTTCAAGTACTTGACTACATCAGCTGCTGGGGGTACAAGAGACTCAATGATCTTTCGGGATTGCTGCAATTTGGACATAGCAGAATCAGTCAAGATTAATTCTACACTGGAGCGCCAAGTGTCATAATCTAGCTCATAAGTTGGTCGGGGGTCTTTGCCAGAAAAAGCTCCGAGCTTTTGTGAAAACGGCTGCACGGAAAAATCTTCCCTTTTTACAATGTGCTCAACTACCACACGTTGCACTTCTGGAGGATTTAAATCATGTGCAGAAATGATGGGCATACTTTGAGCTGGGGTGCTCGCTGTGTGATTCGACTGGTTAGTTGGCTGTGCACCTTGAATACTGGGATCAGCTGCAGAAGGCTGAGGTTGAGGTTCATCTAAGAAAGCTTCAGGTAAGTTATCAGGTAACTTAACTTGCTCTGATTGATCATTTTCAGATTCTTTGATTGCCTCAGACATCAGTAACAGCACGTATTTCAGGACATCTGCAAAATCTCTGCCCCTCATCTTCGCTAGGTTTTTAATTTTAGTGAGAAATGACTTGGTCATTTCGCTCCCTACACGGTGCATATAAACACTGGCAAGAGATTGTATCATATAGCTGGCTCCACTATCAGATACATGAGTACATGGCAATGGGTCAAGAGTTTCAAAAGCAATACCCGAGTGATACTCAAAAATAGCACTCTGGAAAAACTCAGACTTACTATCTGTTACTTTTATGACTCTTGAAATCGATCCATACCGTCTCAAAAACTCAGTCACTTCATCAAGTTGCTCATCTCCAGCGATTTCACTCACTATCAGTGCATTTGGGATTTTCACAGATTCACGTTCAACAATATCCATTTTGGTACGTATAGGCTTGAAATAATGTATTGGAGAGAAAAAAAAAAGGCTTCTGGCTGGCTCTCCACTTTTTATTGTAACCCTTGCCTTATGTTAATTAGGTAAGGGAAATAATTAAGTGTAGACCAGTTGCTAGGTTTGTAAGGGTTACAATAGGGAATTAGAGTGAGTGTGGAGTGAAATAGCTGGAGGCAAGAAATGAGCAATTCATATATGTTATTAATAAAGATAAGGGGAGCAAAATATACAATGTACAAATAATCAAATATAACAACAGCCGGCATGAAATAAAACCCCAAAAGTGTACTACTGAGCTCAGTGTTTGTTTGTCCTTTCGGGTTAGTCGTTTGACCAGTCAAGATGTCTTGTAACTCCAGACTCAGGTTTGTTTTCCTCTTTTAAAGTGGCGACTTAGGTTGTTACCACTTAAAATCCTGGGCACTGGAGAGAGGAGGGATGTCCTTCAGTTGAGACCTTGGTCAGACCTCTGTTCAATCTTGGTTCAATCTCGGGTCAGGCTCGCCATCTCTATTCGGAGAAAATCCGGGATCCAGAAGGTTTTCGGTCGGCAACCAAAAAAACCTAGCCTGCACGACAACAATGGTATTATTGTTTACAGCTAGAGTAATTCGTCTTCCAATCCCTTCTTATATAACACCATAGCTTAGTGTTTAAATTCTTCTCTCATATTACTATTATCACAATCCAACAATATAGTAATATCTTACATTTCACATCTTACATCTTACATGCATGTGTTCTTTTTTTCTCACAATCTCTCTGGTAGCACATGAAATACCCTTTTTTTCATGTAACCAATTAAATGAATTCCTCTGTTCATCTCTATATCATTTAACCATGAAATTATGATTAATCCCTTTCAACCTTGTCTGAGCTACTGGGTTTAGCATAACCTATGGATTTACATAGTAGACTAACACCATGTGCTTTTAGCATCAAACTACACATTGCATTCGACAGAAATAGTGCATATGAACTAAAAGTACTTCAGCATACTGTTGGGAACTGAAATCACATTTAGGAAAACCATACAGACACAAAGACAGCCTTTTCCATTGTTTTTAAACAGGAACAATCCACGTGTGACTAGCATTAGCATAGCGCTAACATTAACATGTATCTGACTCACCAAGATGAGATTTCAGTGTGAATACAGCAAAGGACACAGCCACAATGCCCCTCACGCTCGTGCTCCCGTCAACTTAGGATAATAAAGGTTGCAAATTAGCGTTGGGAGAGTGTTTAGATCCATTTATAGTATTTATCTGAATTAGCTTACCAAGAAGAGGTGTCAGTGTGAATCGCTTCACAACCTCCCTCGTCCGCGCTCGTATCGTTAAAGACTGAATTCCGAGTGCGCGCTGGCTGCCTCTACTCGAAAGGCGGGGCTAATATCGCTCTTAACAAATGGAAAGACCCAGATCACCCAACGTGACCATGAACCGGAAGTTCAAAAGTTGGATGACGAGGATCGCACTTCCTCTTCCCCAAGATAGTCGGTTTTCAAAATAAAATCACACACTTTCATTAATACAAATGAAATCTGAGAAAAAGGGTCATTTTCTCAGCTGGGTTGCAAACATCTCATGGAAAGACAAGATAACCAACACAGAAGTGTTGAAACGAGCTGGTCTACCATCAGTGGAGGACATGCTAATACAGATTAACCTGAGATGGCTCGGACATGTTGAGAGGATGGACCACCAACGTCTCCCTCGGCAGTTACTCTATTCACAGTTATGCGAGGGCAAACGCAATCAGGGTAGACCAAGGCTCAGATTTAAAGACACTGTAAAAAGAAACTTGAAGAAGTTGGACATAGACAGGAGTTCCTGGCAGCGGAAGGCTAAGGACAGAGCTGTGTGGAGGAATCTGATCAGACCCAAATGAAACAGTCATTGTCGCTCCTGACAGACTGCTATGATGATGATGATTACACCAGCATCATTTGTGTTTTTTAAATATGATCAGAATGTCAAAATAAACTACTTTGTCTCATTCTTTGTCTGCTACCCAATTTCTTGACTTGGTATGGCCCTATCTTTATTGGTAATGTCTTTTATGTCAAATCAGACACACATTTTCATTAATTACTGTGAATGTCAACAGGGGAAACTGTGGAGTGCTGCATATGTAAATGCAATTCAATATTCAGATAGGAGTGTTCTCTGGACTTTGTTAATCATGCTTCAAAGGAAAGCAAAATAACTAAAAAGACATAACAAAAAAATATAAGCTGCTCGGTAGCCACACTTCAGATGTCCCAGTCCCCAAAGGCTTTCATAGACAATGCTACATGCTGTTTACCAATAAAAGAACTATTGAGAGCCCAAAAAATGAGACAAAAATCAGTTTAAGCAAATAATGATAAGTAAGCAGCTTTAATTTGATTAACTCCAGCTGAACTGACCATGTACATTAATGACTGTAACCATTAACAGTCAATTTAAGACAAACAAGATAAAGAGACAGTGATCCAGGCAGGTCAAGGGGATGTCAGGAATGTCTGAGCACCTGGAGTTACCTGGAGACCAGAAGAGAAAATGTTAACATACTGTAGCTAGCTATCTTTAGAATGATAAACAGCAATACGAGTTCAGACATAAGAGGACAACTGCATTTGCTCTAATGGAATTTATAGAAAAATATCAACTGCTGTAGAAAATAAAGAGTATTCAGTTGGGGTATTCCTGGATCTTAAAAAAGCATTTGATACAGTGGATCATAAATTATTGTTAAAGAAACTACAAAATTATGGTACTGGGCGTAACAGTGTCCTGGTTATTAGTAGTAGTAGATTAGTTTATTTGACAGGGACAGTGCAATAAACATAGACAATTAATCAAAGACAATCAATCTGATGTGTTGCACATAGAGTGTATAGCTATTAGCTAATTTGCAACTCTTGTCCCTGGATGGGCTTTAGAAAAAAGAATCAAGATAAAAATATACACAATAACCACATACATCAATGCAGAAAAATTATAAATACACAATTATAAATATTATAAATATTATAAATACACAAATATAACAGCCTGACTCACCTTTAACATAAATATTATAAATACACAAATATAACAGCCTGACTCACATTTAACACATATAACATAACTCACATTTGCCTATTTCAGGCCTTCCTCCCTCCGTCACTCACTATAAACAAACACATTTATTCCTTCCCTTCATTCACTCTCACTTTGCAGACAAATAATTCATACATGAGTACATTCTTGTTTATTTTTCAGCCAGTTTTTAACATTTTTAGTGAATGTTTTAAAGTCCGTTATTATTTTAATTTCATTTGGCATTGTGTTCCAGATGTGACTGCCCTTTATAGAGAAAGCTGTTTGTCCAAATGTGGTTCTGCGGTGGAATATTTTACAGTTATTGTTAACAGAACTCCTGGTGGCTCTGCTGCTGTCCTGTCTTTGGACGAAACCAGCAAGTGGCTCGGGTGCTGATTTATGGAAACATTTGAACGTTAATTTCAGAAGACAGAGGTTATGTAGTTATATGTAGTTATGTAGTTACTTAAAGAACAGACATCAGTACGTACAGTATGTGTAGGTAGCAAAAACTCACAGCTACTGAAGGTTACTTGTGGAGTCCCACAGGGTTCAGTTTTGGGGCCATTGTTATTCAATCTGTATATAAATGATATCTGTAAGGTTTCGGAAAAAAATGATTTAATATTGTTTGCAGATGATATTAATTTATTACGCAGTGGAAGCAATTTGGAACAACTTTTGGATACACTCGGAAAGGAATTAGGAAAGCTTAAAGTGCTGATGACACGATTTTGACTGCATCTAATTTTGCAAACACATAATACAATATGACGAAATAGGTGGGTCTGTGCAGTTCTAAGTCAAATAGGCTTGTTTTCACGCGAATATCCGACATTGCCAAGAGCACCGCGGCACCAATTGTGTCAGTGGCTGGAAAAACCCCTGGCCATGTTGTGACGTCAGCAGGAGAACACAGCAGTTGGCTGACCATTCTACACGCATGATGGAAGCGGTTGAAAACGCTGACCATAGTTCCAGCACATGTAGTCTGGAATTGGTTTGTGTTGTCCAGTCTTCAGACAATTATAGTTCAGAAGAATGGGATGATAATGAAGAATCTGGGCGCATCAGACCTTATAGGTTTGAGCCGTTCCAAGCGGACATCGTGCCTAGCGAGTCAGACTCAGAGAGTGACATGGTGAGGTAAACATGCCCGCTGCAGCAGCAGCAGCAAACACATGGCAGGGGAACACCAAGTGGTACGCTTTTGTTACAGATATTGCAACAAATTAATTGTTCATGAACATAATTTATTTAAGCCCAATTTTTCAATAAAATCATAGCAGTGTATTTATAATGAAATTGAAATATCTACCAGATACTGTCAACGCCACCCACAAAAAAACAAATCAAAAGATACTATTTTTTATTTTTGCAGGTTCCAGTGTGGTCTGTGCGTGAGCATGACAACAGAGGAGTAGAGTATTTGCTGTCAGGAGCAGGACAAGGTGAAGCAGAAAAGTCTGGACGGTGCTATAAAGTGTATCACTGGTCATCACAACTTCCCCGCGGTATGTCTGAATGAAGATGTGTTGAAAGTGGCCTACTTCACCTATAAACATTATGTGAATGTGGATTATGGGAACAACTGGAAGTGTTATATGGCTTACAGACAGTTCATCAGATGATGCTACCACTACCTTGGTGAGAAAGTCTGCGTGCCAATACCTGCCTGTCTCGTTCACAAGATCAGAGAGACCTTTTCAATACAAGAGGGACAATATGTTGGTTTTACTTATGCTGACTAACTACCTTTATGTTTTCATGGTATTGTTTTTCATTCGATATATGTTTATCTGACCACAACTGTTTTTACAAGAAAATAAAATTATAAAATATTTATAGTGTGATACTTGAAAATCTCATAACTGTTGTCATCACTGGGACGTTGCATGCAATCCTGTATCAATCCTGGGTATTTGAACAAGAGATAGATTTTTTTTTCATTTTGCAAATATAGCATAAATATTTTTTTTAGTAAATTAAAGCATACTCGTGGCCATAACTTATCATTTTAAATTTCAATTATCTGTAAAAACCCTTTAGAAATTAAAATTATTCTCTGTGTTACTGATGGCAGTATCCTTAAAAATAATGTATTCCCTATTATTTATGTCTCATTAAAAATGCAATTTTGTTTGTTATCATTGTTTATTAACTGCTTTTGTCTTGTATCAACTGGCATGTGATTTTCAACAATAATAATAAAAGCAATAGAAGCAACTGATAGTCCTCATTTTTTCTGTAGTTTGGTCACAAGAAAAACAATACTCATAACTGGTATAGCACACGTACCATAACTATAAAAAATATTAAATTAATTATTATTACTGGAAAAAGTCCAAACTGGTGGCAATGAATACAATATAGTCAGTTGGTGTCACAAACTGAGCCCGTGTTTTCCTGTAGGCTCAGTTGTGACTGTTCTCTGTGGCTCAGGCATCGGGTTTATTATGTATTATCTTTTGAGTTGTAATTGTTTTTATGTCTGTATTCCTTTTCTTTTCCATGCCTCTAGCCGCCGCTCTGGCCGGCGGTTGTTGGGCAGCCGTTTTGACCCACTTTCAGGTGGGCGTTGTCCAACATTCGCCGGTCCAACCACCCCCCTTCTCTCTTTGACAGTCAGCTGTTCACCCCAGAAATTATCAAACACTGCTGGACCATTGTGCATTGCCTTGCAGATGTTAATCGCCGCATGGTAGTACTGTCTATTGAGTGAAAGCTACACTGTCGCCATTCCCCTTGGTGTAGCTGTGTTTGTGTATGTTCGCCAGTGACTTTGCCTTTTTGGATTGCTCCTGTGCCGTGAGTATGAACTGTTTAGTGTGGCCCAGTTTCCTCTCCAGCTACAGTAGAGCATAAGATAAGATAAGATAAGATAAGCCTTTATTAGTCCCACAACGGGGAAATTCCAGGATTGCAACAGCACAGGGATAGCAACACTCAGAGCAACAATCAGAAGGCAAGAAAAAAACAAGCAAGCAAGAACAGCTAATATACATATGTACATATTACTATAAAATATATATATACACACACACACACACAGACACACAGTGCAGAGCATTGTAGCTAGATGGAATAAATATGTAAATATATAAACACCCACAGTACGGAGCATTGCAGCTAGGTGGAATAAATATGCAAGTATATAAACACACAGTGCGGAGCAATGTAGCTAGATGGAATAATATGTAGATATATAAAAACACAGTGCGGAGCATTGTAGCTAGATGGAATAAATATATAGATATATAAATATAAACACACCCAGTGCTGAGCATTGTAGCTAGATGGAATAAATATGTAAATATATAAACACACACAGTGCAGAGCATTGTTGCTAGATGGGATGAAACAGCATAACCGTCTACTTAGTTATCCTACATGGTATGATTATGTGCCCATACATATTCTCACCCTCCATAGCGACCGGTATGTTCCTAGTTGTATGCTGGAGGGGACCATTGTGTAAGTCTATTGCATCTTTTGCATTCAAAAAACTATTAGTTTGTTATGTCTTTTTGCTATCTCTGCGAGCAGCCCTGCTTAGGTTGTACAGTCTGACAGCCGTTGGTAGGAAGGACCTACGAAACCTCTCGGTTGTGCACCTGGGATGATGTAGTCTGCTGCTAAATGAGCTCCTCAGTGCATCCAGTATGTCCTGCATAGGGTGGAACTCGGACTCCAGCAGAGATGACAGTTTAGCCACCGTCCTTCTCTCTCCTATCTCCTCCATCGGATCAAGGCGCTGCCCCAGGACAGAGCTAGCTTTCTTAATCAGTTTGTTCAGTCTCTTCCTATCGGCTGCAGTAATGCCACTGCCCCAGCAGACCACTCCAAAAGTGATGGCTGATGCCACCACCGTGTCATAGAATGACTTCAGTAGCGCCCCTTGTACACCAAAAGACCTGGAGCATCCTGGAGAACTCAAGGCCTACCCTGAGCTGATCATGTTTTGTGTGCATCATCTGCCGTGTTGTCAGCCAGCCAATATTGCCAACACTATCACAACGTGTTAGCTACTCCACACAGCCGTGGTTCTGTTGGCCCCTTGAAGCGATGTCTGCCCTGGGGCGTAACCGTGGTTAACATGTCTCATCTCAATGCGTTCACTGGGCGATGTCGGCCCCGAACGGCAACTGTTAGTATTTCTGTTTATTTTTGTAAGTCTTCACCTTTTTGGGAACTGTTGTCATCAGTCATATGTTCAATAAATGTGCTGTGGTGAATCCTGCGTGTAAATCCATTCATCCTTCCCCTCCTCCGTGTGCTGCATAAAAGCGCACAAGGAGGCTTATGACAGTTGGAGCTGAAGCGTTTGATGTGGTCTTTCATGGCCTGCTGTTTATCTAAGCCTGCGACACAACGCAAAGGCATAGCCATAAAACTAAAACAAGAAACCTGAGAAACTGTGAGCTACAAAGCTGCTGGCATTCTTGTCAATAAAACCGGTGTCCGTTCTCACGGTGACGCCATTTCTGCCTCCTTCCTCATTCAGTGAGCAGTGCCACAGTCCAGTCAAATTTGCCCGAATGGCGGTGGTTTTCTGATGATAACTATGTTATGCAGGCGCACTTGTAACTATTATATTGATCATCGACAATGACTTTTGGGTTTATACAACATGCTAAAAAATGTAAAAATCGTGTCATGAGCACTTTAAACTGTAGTTTGATTCAAACAAATTAACGCTCAATTTAAGTAAGACAAAATTTATAATTTTTAACAACCATCACAACAACTCAGTATTTAGTATTTAGCGGACCATCTTCATGTTCGTCTGACAATGAGGAAGAGAAGTTCGCCAGCTATGCTGCTGTTGTGAACAGGTAAGTGTTATAAGCTAAATTATTCTTCATCCCTGAAAATTAAGATAAGATAAGATAAGCCTTTATTAGTCCCACAATGGGGAAATTCCAGGATTGCAACAGCACAGGGATAGCAACACTCAGAGCAACAATCAGAAGGCAAGAAAAAACAAGAACAGCTAGTAAACATATGTACATATTACTATAAATATATATATATATAGACACACAGTGCGGAGTATTGTGGTTGGTGAATGTGCAGCAGAAAGTCTAAGCTCTCTCTCCGCGGATGCGGCGGGCCAACTGGAAGTCTTTGGGCATGATGGTGACCCTCTTAGCGAAGAAGAGACCCACCAGGTAGGCCTCGCTGGCCTCCTGCAGAGCCATGACGGTGGAGCTCTGGAAGCGCAGGTCGGTCTTGAAGTCCTGAGCGATCTCCCTCACCAGGCGCTGGATGGGCAGCTTACAGATGAGCAGCTCCGTGGATTTCTGGTAGCGACGGATCTCTCTCAGAGGCACGGGCCTGTAACGGTGAGGCTTCTTCACTCCGCCGGTGGCCGGAGCGCTTTTCCGAGCAGCCTTGGTGGCTAGCTGCTTCCTGGGGGCTTTTCCTCCAGTAGATTTACGGGCGGTCTGCTTGGTTCTTGCCATCGCTCTTTATTATTCTGTCTTATATTTCTTGCACACCGCCTAAACTCCAGCCCGGCACCCGTGTCGTTTTCGCTTCAGTTCCCCGGTATGTCGAGTTTCTCCGTTAGCACTGGGTGGCGGTTGAGTGCTAGCTATCTCTTCCCTGCTGTATCGTCTCCTGCTGTAAACAGAGGCTCCGTCCGCCGACTCGGGAGACCTTTGGGGCGATCTGTGTGTCCGTGATATATATAGACTGAAAGGTGTAGAAAGAAGAAGGAAGATTTAAAAAAAAAAAAAAAAAAAAAAAAAAAAAGGCAGTTGCAAAAGGCAGCCAACTCGTGTGGCGCCGGAACCGGAAAAAAACGGATCTTGTTCAAGTATGTTCCAGAAAAAATAGCATGGCTTTTGGGACTTGTCTGTTTTTGCAAAAGAATGGCTTGTGGACTAATCTGTTTTTGCAAAAAAATAAAATAAAAAGTACTAATAAATTGCCAAAAAGTAACAGAGTTGATGTTCTCTTTATTATTCTGTCTTATATTTCTTGCACGCCGCCTAAACTCCGGCCCGGCACCCGCGTCGTTTTCGCTACAGTTCCCGGTATGTCGAGTTCCTCCGTTAGCATCGGATGGCGGTTGAGTGCTAGCTAGCACTAGCTCTTCCCTGCTGTAACGTCTCCTGCTGTAAGCAGTGGCTCCGTCCGCCAACTCGGGAGACCTTTGGGGCGATCTGTGTGTCCGTGATATATATATAGAGTGAAAGATGTAGAAAGAAGAAGGAAGATAAAAAAAAAAAAAGGCTGTTGCAACGGGCAGCCAACTCGTGTGGCACCACCAGTCCGGCAGAACCGGAACCGGAAAAAAAAAATAATCAAAATGACTTTTGACCGATCGGTAATTTACAACAGTGCGTAGTAGACCGCGGCTCACGGACTTCGGACTTTGTGCGCCGCGGTACACGGTTCGGACGTGGCGCACGAAGTCCCCGGCGCACAGTCCCCGCGTGGTCGCCACATCGCCACATGACTGTTCCGTCATGTAGCGATAGCCGATGTCCGTCCTCTGTAGCGGGGGTGTGTGGGGGGTGGCAGTTGTTATCTTCTACATTACAAATATTTTAGAATAATTTTTAGTGCACTGTAGGTTATTTTTTCTTGTAAAAAAAAGCCACACATTTTTTACGTGGCATGCTTCTTTGTGTGTAGGGGCTTGTTTGTTCATTCATTCATGTATGAATGAATAAACAACCCCCCCCCCCCCATACACACACACACACAGCCCTGAGTGTCACCTTTCATTAGAGCCCAAGATCAAGCTTCTATATTGAATCATTCAAAAGTTACAGACGTTTTTCCAAACTGTGCCATTTGGCACAATTTGGCACAGTTCAAAAACGCCTGGGAACTACCTGAGAACAAAGCTGTGTAACATATTCATTTTTTGTGGTATTGTTACAAAATTTTGACCTCCGCTGGATAACACTTGGTTCTACATTTCTGTTGCATTTTCCAGCCCGGATCTGAAGCTGAGTGTTATTTGCAAGCATTTGTATCCAAAAAAACACCCAGGCGAAATTTATTTTCTTCAAGTTCAGTATATTTAGATGACTGTTACTCAGTGGCCGGAGCACTTAGAGAGATTATGACTGTTTTGCCAAAAAATTCAAAGTGTTTTCTTTTAAATGAGACCAACCCCATGAAGATGCTGCAAAGGGTTGAAGAACAGCTTTTGATTTACTTTGTGGTTCCAAGGTTGTCATAGCCAGGAGCGGTACTGGGGTTAAGCTCCCAGTGCTCATAAAATGCTCCTTACGGCGTGCGTCTCGAAAAGCCTCTGACAACTAAGTCCAACTCCTAGCCTGCCCGTGTGGTTTAGTCTCTAAGCCCGGCGGAACTGCTTTTACTAATAGGAGAAGGGGCGAGGGCGGATCTCTGGTGCCTTAAAACCAGATGCTTCGGGTAGATGGTGGCTCATCAACCTGGGAAGGTAGCCCATCTAGGGGAAGGTAAACCCTGATTTCAAACCTCCGCTGCCTTGCGGCACACCCGGTCACGGGAAAGGCTTCGGGAGTCAACCCTGAGGAAAAATCCGGAGTCGGAGCCCCTAAGGCAGTTCTCTGTTGTGCTCAACATCGTTCTGGCAGCTCCTGCGACGGCGCTAGTGCCAAACTATAGCAGCCCTGCTGTTCCTTTGGATTCATCAGTGACGTGGAGAGGGGGGACATGCTGCATGGGTAACATCTTGTCCTCCATATCTTCCTGCCTAGGCTTGAATCCTACCAACGCCCAATGCTGGAAGGTAGAACACCGGTGCGCATCGGCCTGTTCAGCCACTTTAGATGAGCAATCACATACTACAGATACAAATCCCCAACCAAACCAGGGTCTCTGCTCAAGACAAATAGGTTCCAGTCTACCTAAGAGCAACACATCTGTAATAAATGTTAGATCATTATAGTAGATACACACTTTTTTGCTAACCTTATAAAAACAAGAACTAAAGAAGAAAAAGGCAAACAATATGGAAGAAGATACTGCTCCAAAATCTAAAACAGAAAAGTTTTGGTGCTGGTCTGATGCAGGTGTATGTTGGTTTTTCACCAGGGATACTTTCATATCAGCAGGACAACAGCACAAAGGACATGTAATTACTTTATTTAGCGATATGCTACACAAGACAAGGGACAATGGGGAGCATGCATTTGGTTCTAATATTAACTATGGAGATCTGTGACACAAAAAGAAAATACAGGGTCATAAATATAGCGTTATTATGCTTACCTAGCAGTGTTGCCAGGATTTATGAGAGAAACAAGCGACCAGCTCTATGGAAACAAGCCCAAAAAAAAGCCCAACAGGCAGCCTACCACATTGTAAAAGAGAGGCTGCTGCTTGATAACATATATTGATATAAAAATTTATTTTTGTTTGCAGTGAATTAACTGTAAACACAGTCAGCATTGAAAAATGGAATTTTATAAACTTTAATAAAATGAAAATGCATATGCATTATGCATAAGTAACAACAAATTTATAGTAAACACAGTCAACATAAAAACTTTGAATAAATTAAAAATTTAAACTGAGCAAAAGAAAATACGTGTACATTCTGCATAAGTAACAGCACTAAACATCATTACAGTTCAGTGATGTGGGATGATGGGAGTTGTTGTCTGCTAGTATAATAGGTTGAAATCATTTGATTATATGTCTTGATTAGACCTAATTCATTTCTGTCTGTGCTTTGTCAGTTACGTTACACCTTAGCATTGCAGAAGATGGGAGCTCGTGCGCAACTCTCACTTTATACAAGTGAGTAAACAAGTGTGCACGCCTCCTGGCTCTCTTTTGATATTTTTTCCCTTTTCTCAAAAAGGGGTTTCACACTTGTCCTTTAAACAAAAACTAAATATTACACAACAGCTGACAACTTTAATTACGTAGAAAATTATCTTTTAAATTGGCAAACATCATATGTGTAACCCATGGCAAAATCTGATTGGGATCAAAAGATAATTTTGCTCTTACCATTCATTTCAATGGAGAGTTCTTTTTTTTTTTTTTTTTTTCAATTTCATAAGGTCCCATATGCACTGATCTGTATTTAAAAAAAAAAAAAACAAAACAAAAAAAACCAACAACCTGGATATCTCACACCCCATTAGCGAGTACAGAGCCAAGTGAAGTTGGGTGGGCCACTGATCTCTATAGAAAAACTGGATGGATCATTGGCCTCCAGAAGTGAAGCCCCTGGTCGGCCACTTTTACCTCAATAACTTCCCCAAAAATTAACAGATTTTGAACTTCTTGGTATGGTGACACAGTTTATAATCTTGCGTAACTGAGCTGGAAGAGCTGTCACACAGACAGCAAATCAAGTACAAATAAGCAACTACACGTTATAAAACAAGCCCAAAAACCCACAACCCACGACTGACAAGTTTTCCAAGCGACTTTAGAAAAAACAAGCCCAAAGTCACTTATAAGAAGCGGACTTGGCAACTGTGTTACCTAGTAGCAGCCTTGTCAGCCCATCGTTCGTTCACATTTACTTCTGACAATCACGCTGCTGGAATTCAAGTCAGGTGACCATGGAGCACTGTTTTGATTGATTAAGCATATAGCAGTCCTTAGTCATGCCTCAGAACTGCCTTATCAGGTTTTGTAACTCAAGTTTAATTTTCATTAAAAAAAATGCATATACTTAGCCTGCCAACAAACAGATTCTGTTTTGATCTGGTGAGCGCACTCCTCCTCCCGTCCTGTGGGAGGGTCCCCGGCTCCGCAGGTAATCAATACACCTGTGTGAGTGGATGCACCTGCTGTCTCCTCGCTGCCAGCGCTTAAAAGGACCATTCTGTGAACGCTCCAGTGCTGGCTCGTTGGGTATACTGCCACAAAAAGAATTAAGTAAGTAAAGTATTTATTGTTTTGGAACCCAGAGGTTAATCCGTCTCTCTCTTCCTCTCTCTCAGGTTGCTGCCATCTCTGCGATGTGTCCCTAGGGGTTCGTTGTGTGCTCACCTTCTCTTCCATCATCTTCACTCCAGATCGCCTTCTCCACCTGGTCAGACTTCTCACCAGCCATACTCACCTGCAGCTTCTGTTTCAGTTCCTCCTTGCCTTTCTGGGTTCCTCGTCAGGCTCTCTGCTCTCAGTCATAAGAGTTTTCTATGATTCATTATTACCTGTCTCCCTCCTCATCCTAATCTGCTCTCGTCTCTCTCATTTAATGCTGGGCGCTCCTCTAGCGAGTGAGGTGTTTTCCGCTAATTTTGCAAAACTCTTTTCAATAAGATTGTGTTTAAAACTTTTCCTCTCTGCATTGTGTGCATTTTCTGGTGTAGCATCTTGCACGTGGGCTGATATTACTAGTAATCATGACAGATTCATGTTTTGAAAAATATCCGTTAGCATATCTGTGAAAATCAGCTACTCTCTGAATAGGGATCGATCAAATCAAAAACTAAAGCAGATAGAGCCACTCAGCCAACCATCTAAACCTTTATAACCACTCCTCTCTCCCTCTCCCCAGTATATTATTTTTATCCTTTGTGTGTAGTTATTTATCCCACTTACATCACTTTCAGGTTTTTTTGTTTTTTTTTGCATTAATGGGCAGGTTCCATTTCATTTACATTACAATATTTTCAGCTTTGTTTGCACCGATGATGGTACATCTCAAATGTCTCATGTACATTTGTCTGTTGTTCTCATTTACTGTACTTGACATGTTTTTTTTTGCAAACAGACCCAAAAGCAGGCAGCAAGTAGATCACATAACAGTGCAAAATAAGCTTTTATTTGAACAGTAGTGCAATTTTGCATGAGGAATCTGGTAACCCTGCAGAGGGGGAGGAGAGAGGAGAGTAAAGTATTCAGTAAGGAAAGTACTGATAATTGGAACTGAGTAATTGTAAATGATGTTTGTCTCTCTTACGGGTAGTGGAGTCAACCCACCGGTGAGCAGGTCTTATCTGGAGAATTCCTGGCGATGAGGTGCATCCAACGGTGAGTATATACATGGTGGTGGCTGGTGCTTTGGAGTGAGGGGACAGTTAAAGGGACTAGTACATGTCGGTAAGTCGGCTTACTGTGGGGAACAAATGACAGTGGTGGAAGTCCAGGTGCATGGCTCCACCAAAATGAGGTTCCAATCCGCCAAACAGGTCCTGGGAAAATAATTAGGCAGAGAATGTTTGAGGAGAGGTTGCACTCTTACATTTCTAGAGAGGTGGAAAGGCGATCAGGTCATAGGCTGCACGCTGGGGTGAAGTGGTCCCAACAACAGCTGGAGAAACTCTGATGAGCTCCTCAAGTCTGCAGAGCACTGCTCCTATTTGAGGAGTGGTGTTGATTGCAGCAGATGGAGAGATCAGCTATGGAGAGTAATCAATTAAAGGGGGGAGAGAGAACACACAGGCCAAATCTCAGGCTGTGTTTGGAATGTTCACTCACTCACTCCCTCCCTACTCGCTATGTAGTGAATTTAGATATAGTGGACTATATAGTAAACTCAATATAACAATAAAATTATAAGATTTTGGGCACTACTGGGCTTGTTTTTGCAGCACTGTTAATGACATCATCATGGTGAGGCAGTAAAACAGCAACGGTGGTACAAAATGAATTCCTGCATGCAATTTGTAATAAATATACATTAAATAAAGTTGTTTTTCCCAAATTTATAAATAAGATAAGCCTTTATTAGTCCCACAATGGGGAAATTCCAGGATTGCAACAGCACAGGGATAGCAACACTCAGAGCAACAATCAGAAGGCAAGAAAAAACAAGAACAGCTAGTAAACATATGTACATATTACTATAAATAAATAAATATATATATATATATACAGTATATATATATATATATATATATATATATATATATATATATATATATATATATATATATATATATACAGTATATATATATACAGTATATATATATATATATATATATATATATATATATATATATATATATATATACAGTATATATATATACAGTATATATATATATATATATATATATATATATATATATATATATATATATATATATATATATATATATATATATATATATATATATATATATATATATATATACAGTATATATATATATATATAGACAGTGCGGATCATTGTGGTTGGTGAATGTGCAGCAGAAAGTCTAAGCTCTCTCTCCGCGGATGCGGCGGGCCAGCTGGAA
The DNA here is from genome assembly GCA_020510985.1 of Pholidichthys leucotaenia. Lineage (NCBI taxonomy): Eukaryota > Metazoa > Chordata > Actinopteri > Cichliformes > Pholidichthyidae > Pholidichthys > Pholidichthys leucotaenia. Next base: position 242,207,642 of record CM035845.1, read on the forward strand.
GTCTTTGGGCATGAGGGTGACCCTCTTAGCGAAGAAGAGACCCACCAGGTAGGCCTCGCTGGCCTCCTGCAGAGCCATGACGGCGAAGCTCAGGAAGCGCAGGTCGGTCCTGAAGTCCTGAGCGATCTCCCTCACCAGGCGCTGGATGGGCAGCTTACGGATGAGCAGCTCCGTGGATTTCTGGTAGCGACGGATCTCTCTCAGAGCCACGGGCCTGTGACGGTGAGGCTTCTTCACTCCGCCGGTGGCCGGAGCGCTTTTCCGAGCAGCCTTAAAATAAGGCCTTAAGGTAGTTTATGCTGTGATGTGAAGCTCTCCTCTCATTGCTCCGTTGGCTGCGCATTGCATTATGGGACATGTATGACAAACATGCTGCTTAGTATTGTGGGATTCTGACTTTTTATTTTAAGAATGATTTTATCTTCAAGGCCAAGGAACAGAAGGAATCAATTGCCTGATCTAAACATTTTGCAAGCACTAACCTTATACAGTGAAAGAGAAGTAATTATGAAAAAATAATTTTACTTTTTTATGAAAATTATACAAAATAGTTGATAAGTAAAGTCTGCACTATAGTATATTTATATTTTTTATTTATTTATCCTTTATTTATGCGTTTTGCGTTAAATGCAGTATCTTAAATCCTTAGTTATAGTCAACCACTTGCTTACTAAATAATCATAATCAATAATCAATCAATGTACTAGCTGAATACTTAATTGAAACCTTGAGCAGATATGTTTCTGTGACCTGGGAATTTGGAGTCATGTTCAATACAAAGCTCAATAAACTGTAATGTTTGTTCATTGCTCCCTAAAATGTTTTATTTTGTAACTAGAAAAGCACTCGGAGAGCGCAGACCTCCACCAAGCGCCACAGTTCCCCCCATACAGTGTTTGTGTCTACGTTTTCAGATTCCTTGACCATGAAAACATATGACTAGCAATTTGATTGACAATGATATGATTAGTGGTTCAGTAGTTATTCACGAAAATGACATTTTCCGTAATGGCGGCCACAGTTCCCCCATACAGTGTTTGTGTGTACGTTTTCAGATTCCTTGACCACGAAAACATATGACTAGCAATTGGATTGACAATGATAGGATTAGTGGTTCAGTAGTTATTCAGGAAAATGGGATTTTCCGTAATGGCGGCCACAGCTCCCCCCATACAGTGTTTGTGTGTACGTTTTCAGATTCCTTGACCATGAAAACATATGACTAGCAATTGGATTGACAATGACAGGATTAGTGGTTCAGTAGTTATTCAGGAAAATGGCATTTTCCATAATGGCGGCCACAGTTCCCCCCCATAGAGTGTTTGTGTGTACGTTTTCAGATTCCTTGACCGTGAAAACATATGACAAGCAATTGGATTGACAATGATAGGAGTAGTGGTTCAGTAGTTATTGACGAAAATGGCATTTTCCGTAATGGCGGCCACAGTTCCCCCCATACAGTGTTTGTGTGTACGTTTTCAGCTTCCTTGACCATGAGAACATATGACTAGCAATTGGATTGACAATGACAGGATTAGTGGTTCAGTAGTTATTCAGGAAAATGGCATTTTCCATAATGGCGGCCACAGTTCCCCCCATACAGTGTTTGTGTGTACGTTTTCAGATTCCTTGACCGTGAAAACATATGACTAGTGATTGGATTGACAATGATAGGATTAGTGGTTCAGTAGTTATTCAGGAAAATGGCATTTTCCGTAATGGCGGTTTTCTTCTGGACGGTGATCCGGATCACCACCAAAATTTAATCAGTTCTTCCTTGTACCATTTCCAACAACGCCTGAAAGTTTCATCGAAATCCGTCCAAAACTTTTTGAGTTATCTTGCTAACCAACAGACAGACAAACAAACAGACAAACAGACAGACAATACAGACAAACCCCGGCAAAAACATTACCTCCTTGGCGGAGGTAACTATAGACACACTGCAGACCAGTGAGTTACACTATACTTAGATGTAAACATCTTCTTTTAAGTGATGGTTGGAGTTGTTCCTTCCATGCTTCTGTGTTTACCTGTTTTTTTTTTTTTGTTTATTTTTGGGGGGTGGCGCAGGGGTGAAAGGGTGGTCAGTGATGAACAGGTGACAAATCAGGCTCTTTTCCTTGAGAAACCCCGACATGGCACTCTGAACTGTGGGTAATCCTCTTACCTTAACTCAGCATAGCATGCTGATTTAAGGTAAGGGCTCATTTTAGGGCTCATGAAGTCAGCAAGTGAGCAGTCAGCTACTTCCTGATTTCAGATTGGGACAGTCCTTCACTTCACATGAACGTGCCTAAAGTCAACAACAAGTCTGCAAGGGAGGAGAATTTGATTTGGCCTAAGTCAGCATAGCATGCTGACTTAAGGTAAGGGAATTACCCATAGTTCAGAGTGCCATGTTGGGGTTTCTCAAAGGAAAGCTCCTGATTGGTCACCTGTTCATCACTGACCACCCCTTCACCCCTGCTCACCCTGCACCCCCCCAAAAAAATGCTGTCATAACAACAATTTCAGATATTTGCCAAAATAAAAATATATGACAAAATGTCATGTCCACTGCGTAATTTCGCAGCGAATCTATAAATTGATGCAAGCCCAAAATGCAGCGTAAGTAACGTGTTTATTTACAAAGGAAGAATGTACAAAAATGTCCAAATAACAGTCTGTGTAGAGGAGCAATGGGACAACCGGCTACAAGCTTCGCTGGTTAGATTAGATGCCTTACATGCTCCAGGTAGCGTAGGAGCAGAGAAAATAGGCAAAAATGAAGAACAACTTGGACTCATGTTGGAGCGGAAAGGCTCTGAGGAACAGCATAGTTTAGTGCAGGAAAACCCAACAGTCGCGAGCCAGGATGTCCAATGTTGGCTTAAGCTGCCACACTGACTGGTCACACTGCTTCCCTATAAGTACACAATACACTAACGAAGGCAAGTGGACACAGCCGTGTGGGCAAGCAGGTGCATGAATGATTGGATGATTGGATGTGTGCATGTGTGAGTGTGTGTGTGCATATGTGCATGCATGTGTGTGTATGTGGTGATGGAAAACAGCCGGTGAATGTCTGGCAAGAGGAGGAGGCGTGGCCGTAGGGCTGGCAGAGAGCAAAGTTCAATCTGCAAGCTGGAATTAATAAGCAATGATCAAAACCTACAGCCACAGGTCATGGACGGGGTTGAAAACATCCCCGAACATGACACACAAAGACTTTGAGTTTATTCTGCATTACACACCATTTAAGCAATTTAATTATGTTTTGGTTAATTATGCAGTTTGAAGAAAAATGATTTGCAGTTGTAATTAATCAAATCATCTTAAGAGGCCACAGCACATTTAACTCCGTTCATTCCTGAAAAAAAAGTAGTAAGTCTGAAATAAAGTCTGAGACCCACAATAGTTGGTCACATTTTCATGTCACACAAATTAAAAGTTTGGTTAAAATAAATAGGTTAAAAGATATATTTCTATTAAAATGGTAACACTGAAAATGAAATGAGACATATTTTATCCCTTTTCTTTCAGTAAGCCTCTAAAGATCCTGAAACACACACAGCCTTGAAATTTAAGGATAATTTCCTTTTATCCTTTGTCAGTGTACTCCTGTTTGTTTCAAATTATAGTTTTGTCTTGAATCTGTTTTTATTTTGTCCTGTGACTTTATTTTTGTGACCTCTGTATACACTATTGTGGCAGACTGAAGAGGTACCTCTCACCCAGTGGGACTTGGGGTTGGGGGGCGTGGTTTGTGTTTCTTGGTGTTGCAGTCCGAGAGTGGTTATTGTCAGTTGTTTGGTGGCAGTTGAGGAGTAAAGCTAAAAACCCACCTTCTGCTCCTGTGTGTTTCTTCCTCTTGCCGCATTGGTAACCCTGATTTGAGCATGTCTGAAACAGAAGAAAACTGCGTTTCCTTGTCAGTCATGTCACCCCGAACCTCACAGCCGGCCGCTTGCACTTCGGCTGTGAAGCTTCCGGAGTTTTGGCAGAGCAACCCGGCTTTGTGGTTCCAGCAACACTGTCCCACCTGCAAGAAATAACAGCAGATGAACCCAGGAATTACTTGATTGTCGCTGCTCTGGATCAGCAGTCCACACGGCATGCCATGCAGTTTCTTCGCGTGCCCCCACAGCATGGTAAATACGCCGCCATCACACAGTTCCTGTTCCGGAGGTAAAGTCTATCAGCCGCAGAAAAAGCGGAAAAAATCCTTTCCCTTTCAGGCTTGGGTGACGACACGGCTGTGGATCTTATGGACAGAATGCTATCGCTGCTTGCAGCAGACGAAGGTAGGTTCCTGTTTCCACACATATTCCTGCACCGGCTCTCGCCACCTGTGCGCGTGGTTTCGGCTAATTCCCCGCATTTGGCTGCCAGTGAGTCCCGAGCTTTAGCCGAGGAAGCTGATCAGGTCCTGCTGGCTACCAGGCAGTTTGTTGTGCAAAGCGTGGCATCGGATATCCTGCAACCCACGACTGAGCACGCGGACCCAGCGGCAGTAGCTGGAGTGGTGGCCCAGAGATGACGTAGGAAAGGTCTATGTTTCTTCCACCTGTGGTTTGGCAGCAAGGCTAAGCACTGTGTTCCTCCATGCACGTTTGAGATCACAAAAAACTCCAGAGCCAGTGCTCAGTAGCAGCTGTGGGTGCTGGCAGATGAGGTGAGCTACTTTTCATTAATGACCCGCTGTCAGGGAGACGCTTCCCAGTGGACCCTTGCTCACAGAAGAGCCCGCTCCCACCAACTAGCATGGACAGACCAGCCGCGGAAAACGGCTCACGTTTAAGTACAGCTAACGGTTCTTCCATTGAGACATTTGGCACAAGGTCTGTGACTGTTTGTTTCCAGGGACACAGTTTTGAGTGGGACTTTGTAATCGCTTCCATTACAGTGCCTATTGTTGTCGCGGATTGCCTGTGTGCAAATGGTTTTCTTGTTGATGTTGCAAACCACCGTTTGATTGATGTCTTTAACCACCTGTTTTTTAAGGCTGGGGGAGCTGGGCTGTTGTCACAAGTTAACTTTTTAGTTTCAGATAATATTTTTCTGCGTTTGCTGACAAATTTTCCGTCACTTACAATGCCTGCTTTTTCCACCACCACCACTAAGCACGAGGTGGAACATTTCATCCCCACTGTGGGACCACCAGTTTTTGCACGACATGGTTAAGTTGGCCATAGCGAAAGAGGAATTCACCCCGATGGAAGGTTTGGGTATAGTGAGGCGTTCTAAAAGCCCATGGGCCTCTCCACTTCACATGCTACCTAAGGGGGATGTGTCATGGTGGCCGCGTGGTGATTTTCATCGGCTTAACAACGTTACCGCAAATGACCATTATCCTCTCTTCCAAGATTTTTCCGTGCATTTGGTGGGTTCTGCCATTTTTTTCAAAAGTGGATATGGTGCACGGTTATCACCAGGTTCCCATGCGAGCAGAGGACATCCCCAAGACAGTAGTAGTAGTAGATTAGTTTATTTGACAGGGACAGTGCAATAAACATAGACAATTAATCAAAGACAATCAATCTGATGTGTTGCACATAGAGTGTATAGCTATTAGCTAATTTGCAACTCTTGTCCCTGGATGGGCTTTAGAAAAAAGAATCAAGATAAAAAATATACACAATAACCACATACATCAATGCAGAAAAATTATAAATACACAATTATAAATATTATAAATATTATAAATACACAAATATAACAGCCTGACTCACATTTAACATAAATATTATAAATACACATATATTATAAAATATAAATACACAAATATAACAGCCTGACTCACATTTAACACATATAACATAACTCACATTTGCCTATTTCAGGCCTTCCTCCCTCCGTCACTCACTATAAACAAACACATTTATTCCTTCCCTTCATTCACTCTCACTTTGCAGACAAATAATTCATACATGAGTACATTCTTGTTTATTTTTCAGCCAGTTTTTAACATTTTTAGTGAATGTTTTAAAGTCCGTTATTATTTTAATTTCATTTGGCATTGTGTTCCAGATGTGACTGCCCTTTATAGAGAAAGCTGTTTGTCCAAATGTGGTTCTGCGGTGGAATATTTTACAGTTATTGTTAACAGAACTCCTGGTGGCTCTGCTGCTGTCCTGTCTTTGGACGAAACCAGCAAGTGGCTCGGGTGCTGATTTATGGAAACATTTGAACGTTAATTTCAGAAGACAGAGGTCAATGAAGCTCTCAAAACTCAATAGGTTGTATTTTTTTAAAACATTACAGTGATGCCACCTAATGGGCTTTTTGTCCAAGATTTTTAGGGTTTGATTATATAATGAACCTATATGTCTTATTGTGGAAGGGGCTGCTTGAGCCCAGACTGTCAAACAGTATGATATATGAGAAAAAACCATAGAATGCATATACAGTGCAGCTGCTTCGTAAGGTATGTAATATCTAATTAATTTAAAGCAGTTCAGATTTTTTTTTACTGTTTTTGAAATTTTCTTTATATGAAGATTAAATTTGAGTTGAGGATCTAGTACAATGCCAAGGTATTTGAATTCTGTAGCTAAACTGATGTCATGATCATGTATATTAACTTTAAAATGTTGCAGGTTACATTTTTTGATTGAAAAGCACATTGAGACTGTTTTCTGAAGGTTCAGCAATAGATGGTTCTTGAGGAGCCACTCTTGGACATCAACCATACTTGTAGACAGTACATCTGCAGCCTGTGCTGGAGTCTTGGCAGCTGTGTAAATAACTGCATCATCTGCATAAAGCTGGCATGTTGCAGCTGAGCAGTGTAACGGCAAGTCATTAATAAAAATGCTGAAAAGTAAAGGACCAAGAATGGACCCTTGTGGGATACCCATGCGGTTGTTTAAAAATGAGGATTTATCCTGGTGAACTTTTACACACTGTTCTCTATTCTGGAGATAAGATGCAAACCATTCTAATGTATTTGGGGAGAAGTTAAAAGATACCATTTTGGATAAAAGCAAACTGTGGTTTACAGTATCGAAAGCCTTTTTGAGATCTAGAAAAACAGCTCCTACCACATTACCCCTGTCCAAGGACTGTTTGACGTTTTCAATAAGGCAACAATTTGCTGTTTCTGTTGAGTATCCTGGTCTAAAACCAAATTGATGTGGATGAAGAAGTTGACTGTCTTGTAAGTAGTCTATCAGCTGTGTAGCTACAACTTTTTCAAGAACCTTAGATAGGACTGGTAAGATAGAGATTGGGCGGTAATTGCATATATCGTCTTTACTGCCTGATTTATGAACTGGTATGACGACAGCTTTTTTCCAGCCAGATGGAAATGTACTAGACCTAATGGAGAGATTAATGAGATGAGTCAGTGGTTTGATTAATATTTTGCTGTGCATTTTGAGAAAGGAGGTGCTCATATTGTAGATATCATTAGTTTTTGAGTTTGACAGTGTTTTAACAATACCAGCAATTAACTTCTCATTTACCTCATCGATGTGAAAAGTATCTGTTGGAAGTATGGAATTTGTGTTGTTGAGCACATTTGGCAGCACAAAAATTTTTGTTAAGTCTTCCACAGAGCCCACAAAGTGTGAATTAAATTCATTTGCCAAAGTAGCCTTGTCACTGACGGTCTTGCCATTGATTCTAAGTTCCTTTACCCCCTTCTGATCGTTTTTTTTATTAGTTAAGTTATTTAAATGCCTCCATAGGGAACTGTTGTTACCCTTTGCATGATCTATCAGTTTATTGTAATAAGATATTTTTGATTTTCGCAGCTCATGTACCACTTTATTTCTTAAACTTTTGTACACAAGGTGATCATTTTGTAGTTTGGAGGTTAGTGATGTTTTCAGTGCATAGTCTCGCCTCTTCATAAGTTTTCTTATTTCATTATTTAACCATGGTAGGCTAATCTTCTGTTGTCTACTTTTAATTTGCTTTGAAAATTTTTCTATAGACTTTGTGATTGTTGCAGTTATAAAATTACAACAATCATCTACTTCACATGTTGCCATGAGCTGCTCCCAATTTTGATTCTCTAAGTAATGTTCAAACTCCTCATTTTTTGATTTGGGGATAATAAAATTTGATTTGTCAATATCGACTCCCCCAAAATACTGTAGTCGCTTTTTAGTAAGTTTCCTGACAGCAAGAACCATGTTATGATCTGAGAGACCAGTTACAAGATTATAGGTTCTGGTTATTCGTTCTGGTTTATTAGTAAATACCATGTCAATAAGTGTTCTGGATTGTTTGGTTATCCTGGTGGGTCCTTTGATGATTTGCTGGTAATTAAATTTAGTCATGAGGCTTTTCAGTTTTTGTTTGTCTTTTTTATCAGACCAGTTGATATTAAAGTCACCATGAATTATTGTTTCTCTGTTCTTCTCAAGTTGTTTAACCAGATCACTTAATTCATTATAAAAGGAAGAGTTGTGTGACGGTGGGTTGTACACTACTGCAATGTTGAAATTCATTACCGGAGAGAGACATACATTAACAGCTAAACATTCAAGTGAAGTATTCAAATCAACCAGTTGACATTTATATTTCTCTTTGATGTAAATTAAAACACCTCCTCCCCTCCTTCCTGAAGCGATTGCTCAGCTAACACTAGTTAGCTTAATGCTACCTGAAGCGATTGCTAAGCTAACACTAGTTAGCTTAATGCTGGCGCCAGTCTCTAAATAACTACCTACAGCGATCGGATATACCTCCGGTGGATTACCCCTTTGATCGCTTTTATCCGGCCACTGTGAGTAAACTGACCAGCGATTCCAGCGCTTCCTTGTGATTCACTGATGTGCCCTACCTGAAGCGATTGCTAAGCTAACGCTAGTTAGCTTAATGCTGGCGCCAGCCATTCCACCTAACACCAGCCTGAATCAAAGCCCAGCTACGAGGCCCAGCGGAGATACTACCAGGCAGGCGGCTATTTGTTTGACGGGGCTCAGCAGAGATTTCACCCAGGCAGACGGCGGTAGGCGGCGGTGCCCAGCGGAGGACTTACCGTGACTGCAGCGGCGGTGTGCGACGAGACTACCCGAAGCGATTGCTAAGCTAACGCTAGTTAGCTTAATGCTGGCGCCAGTCATTCCACCTTACACCAGCCTGAATCGAAGCCCAGCTGCGAGGCCCAGCGGAGATACTACCAGGCAAGCGGCTATTTGTTGACGGGGCTCAGCAGAGATTTCACCCAGGCAGACGACAGTAGGTGGCGGTGCCTAGCGGAGGATTTACCGTGACCTCAGCGGTGCTCGGTGGCAGCGGCGGTGTGTGACGAGACTCGGTTGGAGGAGCGGGACGGGAGACCAGTTACGGCGACTATGAGCAACGAGACCAGCAACGGAAGGGGCTAGTTGGCTAGCTGAGGCCCAGCTGGATTCGAGGACGATCGGATCAGATTCTGGCGATATAAGCAGAATTTATTTTACTATCCACAGATTTTCCTTTTCCTTCTTTCCAAGAAAGACTGAAGATGGCTGCCACGGGATTAAAAAGTGGGCTGATGGGCACCACTAATAAGCATTCTCTACTTCTCTACTTCCTCTTCGTTTTGTCTTTGTGTGTCTGGACCTGCAACAAGAAGGATTTTCCGACAAACTCAACCAAAGGTGAAGTTAAAAAGTTTTATCTGTATGGATTTGGGCTTGGACATCTCACACTACACTCTATGTGGTCTTTAAAAGCCCTGAGCAAAAACTTCCAAATTAAGGCAAACATGGCTGTTAAGCAAAAATCACAATATGGCAGAGGATATACAATTAAAGTTCTGTTAGTTCTGCTACTTCTGGCAGGAGATATTCACCTTAACCCTGGACCTGCCACTATTAAACAGCAGACCACTGGGTTAGCACAAAACCGAGCTGTACAAAAGCAAAAACAACATTTATTTTTCCAAACTGTTAATCATGCACGAGTTCTTTGGGACACCAAGGCTAAACCAAAGGGGATCCTCGGCGGTCATTTAAACATACGGAGCATAATCCCCAAAAGAGATGAGATTTCGGTGTTGCTGTTGGACTCAAATCTGGACTACCTTTGTCTCTCAGAAAGCTGGCTACACAGTAACATAGACACTAATATGATCGATATTGTGGGCTACCAGTGTTTTAGAAAAGACAGGCAGGTAGGGAGGGGAGGAGGTGTTTTAATTTACATCAAAGAGAAATATAAATGTCAACTGGTTGATTTGAATACTTCACTTGAATGTTTAGCTGTTAATGTATGTCTCTTTCCGGTAATGAATTTCAACATTGCAGTAGTGTACAACCCACCGTCACACAACTCTTCCTTTTATAATGAATTAAGTGATCTGGTTAAACAACTTGAGAAGAACAGAGAAACAATAATTCATGGTGACTTTAATATCAACTGGTCTGATAAAAAAGACAAACAAAAACTGAAAAGCCTCATGACTAAATTTAATTACCAGCAAATCATCAAAGGACCCACCAGGATAACCAAACAATCCAGAACACTTATTGACATGGTATTTACTAATAAACCAGAACGAATAACCAGAACCTATAATCTTGTAACTGGTCTCTCAGATCATAACATGGTTCTTGCTGTCAGGAAACTTACTAAAAAGCGACTACAGTATTTTGGGGGAGTCGATATTGACAAATCAAATTTTATTATCCCCAAATCAAAAAATGAGGAGTTTGAACATTACTTAGAGAATCAAAATTGGGAGCAGCTCATGGCAACATGTGAAGTAGATGATTGTTGTAATTTTATAACTGCGGTAATTGCCCCGTTTGGACTTTTTGAGTTCCTGCGCATGCCGTTTGGCCTTAATGGTGCTGCCCAGACATTTCAGAGGTTAATGGACTCGGTGTTATATGACCTCCCATTCGTGTTTGTCTGCCTCAATGACATATTAGTGGCCAGTCCGTCAGCCAAAGAGCATCTGTCGCATCTCAAACAAGTTTTTGGGCTCCTTGAAGAACGCGACCTGATCGTCAACCCGGCTAAGTGTCAGTTTGGGCTGCCGGTGACTGATTTCTTATGCCACCACATTTCGTCATGAGGCACGATTCCGTTGTCTCCTAAGGTTCAAGCGGTGGTGGTATTTCCCCTTCCAGACTCATTTAAGGCACTGCAGGAATTTTTGGGCACGGTAAATTTTTACAATTGCTTCCTCCCTAGCGCTGCCCACCTCCTGAATCTGCATTATGAGGCTCTGAGGCTAAAAAAGCCAACAATCCTATCACCTGGACTCCCAAACGGGTCCAAGTTTTTGACGGAGCCAAGTCCTCCCTTGCGAGTGCAGCGCTACTCGCTCACCCTGTGCCCACTGGCCAATAGCTTTGGCAACAGACACCTCTGACATAGCCATAGGGGCAGTGGTTGAACAGTGCATGGCAGGGGGGTGGCAGCCTGACGTGTTTTTCAGTCACAAGCTGCGGGGTGGCAAGCATAAGTACAGCATTTTTTTTTTTTTTTTTTACCAGGAGTTGCTGATGCTGTACCTGGTGGCCCGTCACTTCCATTTCTTATTGGAGGGTCATTCTTTCACTGCTTTTATAGATCATAAACCACTGACATTCACTATGTCCAAGGTGACAGCCATGGTCTGCTTGTCAACAACACCATCTCGTGGGAATCTATGAGTTCAAAACAGATTTTCAGCATGTGGATGGCAAGTCCAACCCCATTGCTGATTGCATGTCACCCTGTCATGTGTGCTGGTGTGTCCGGTCCACCTCGGGATTGATTTTTCTGCCATGGCCGCTGAGCAGCCTAACGATTCGGACATCCTCGCCCTTCGCTTGACAGGTACAGCCCTCATACTCAAGGAGGCAGTGATGCAGGAGGGTGGTCCTACTCTCCTCTGTGACATCTCCACTGGCCGCCCACACACTGTTGTCCCTGCGACCTGGCGCTGTTGAGTTTTCGACTCAGTTCACTCCCTCTGTCACCCTGGAGTTCAGGCGTCAGTATAACTGGTTGATGCCAAGTTTGTCTGGCCCGGCCTCCGCAGGGATGTCAAGGGGTGGGTGGCTGCATGCTTGGCACGTCAACGCGCTAAAGTCCATCATCACACTAAGGCACCCCTAGAACCATTTCACATTCTGGCTAAACATTTTGACCATGTGCATGTGGACCTGGTGGGCCCTCTACCCCCTTTGCAGGGTTTTACGGACCTGCTTACCATAGTGGATCAGACCACTAGGTGGCAGTCCCTCTGTCCTCCACTTCAGCCGCCCGTTTTTTCTTCCTGGGTTCCTCCGATAGAGGCCCCCAGTTCGTGTCAGAGCTCTGGTCAGCGCTAGCAAGGTCCTTGGGAGTGCAGGTACACTGTACTACAGCATACCACCCTGAGGCTAACAGCTTGTGTGAACATTTTCACCTGTCACTTAAAGCGGCGGTGCATGCTGCACTGTCCAATGGTAACTGGGTGGATCATTTGCCTTGAGTGATGCTTGGGTTGCGTTCAGCTCCTAAAGAAGATCTCGATGCTTTGCCTGCTGAACTGGTTTTCGGTCATCCGCTCCATGTTCCGGGAGAGTTTTTGCCCAAAAGTTCCACCCTGCAGGCTGGCCTCGCAGTCTACCCTTTTTCATCCGACGGTACACTGGCTCTGAGCTCAGTTCACCACTGTTTTCCACAATCGTTTGTGCCTACTGAGCTCAGTGCGGCCCGTTCCATTTTTGTGCGACATGATGGGCACCGCTCGCCTCTCCAACCCCCTTGCACCGGTCCATTCTTGGTTCTGGAGACAAGCCCTAAGAGTTTTGTGCTAGAGATGGGTGAACGTAAAGAGCGGGTCACGTTAGATAGGCTTAAGCCTAACTAGGTAGTGGTTATTGTCAGTTGTTTGGTGGCAGTTGAGGAGTAAAGATTAATACCCACCTTCAGCTCCTGTTTGTTTCTTCCTCTTGCCACACTATTTTTGTTTCCTAATCCCTTTAAAAAAAAGTAAATTAAATTAAAAAAAAAACTTTCAGTGTGGCCAAGGTAACAAAGTGTGTCCCATTTCTACCATTTTGAGCCAATTCATCCCCTCACAAACTCCCACACTCGAGCACTACTGATGGCGGAAGCCTAAGTCTACAAGGGCTCATGTCTTGAGGGTTTAGGGAGGAGATTGAGAGATTCGGCCATCGATTGCAGCCAGAACCTCTACAGTACTACTCTGTCTGCTTTTAAATTGCCCCCGGGGACAAATAGAGTTTTTCTGAATTTGAATCATGCTGATTCAGATCCCTTGCACCTACAAGTGATGAAAGCAATGAAGACATAGAAGAGTTTTAAGATGTAGTCCAGTAAACTCCTGACAGCACTCCCAGTAGAGACATAATGATCTTGATGGGAGATTGGAATGCCAAAATGGGGAAAAGTAATAACTGCAAGCAAACACATCAGTCGGTTTGACATGAGGGAGAGGACAAGCCTGGGGAAGATCTTGCAGATTTCTGTGCAAACAGTGATCTGGTGGGGGCAAAACTGATTTTTTTTTTTTTTTTAACATCATCCAGGAAGGCTGTACACTTGGATCAGTCATGGTGATAGGGTCAGAAATAGGGCTGGGCGATATGAAAAAAATTCCAGTCACAATATTTTTTTTCCATTATTGTCCAATATCGATATATATTCAATTCAGTTCAATTCAACTTTATTTATATAGCGCCATTTCACAACAACAGTCATCTCATAGCACTTTCAACTGTAGGGGGGACCCCCACATTTGCACACAACAGCACAGTTCCCCACAGTAATTTGACTCATATTGCGATATGAATCAAATTACTATTTCTGTGAAGCTTAGAGGGTCCTTTTTTCTCCTACAGTGGTATGAAAAAGTGTTTGCCTACTTTCTGATTTCTCATTTTTTTGTGTTTGTCACACTAAACTGTTTCAGATCATCAACAAATTTAATTATTAGACATAGATAAATGGTAAATGGTAAATGGCATTCACTTATATAGTGCATTTATTCTCATCTCTTAATGACCAAAGCGCTTTACAGATCCTGCTATCCACCCATTCACAAACACATTCACACAGAAAACACAAGTAAACATGAAATGCAGTTTTTACATGAAGGTGTTTATTATTAAGGGTAAAAAACATCAAAACGGACATGGCCCTGTGTGAAAAAGTGACCCCCCCCCCCTTTAAAACATAAATTAACTGTGTTTTGTCACATTTTTGGAAAACTGAGTTGTTTCTCTAGCCACACCCAGACCTGATTACTGCCACACCTGTTCTCAATGAAGAAATTACTTAAATAGGACCTGCCTGAAAAAGTGAAGTGGACCAAAAGATTGAAAGGGTTATGAAAAGTTAGAGTGCCAAAATAATAATTCTGTAGGTAATCTCCCATTATGGTCTATACATATTCTATACATATTCTGTTTGCATTCTTATGAACAAATTTGTTGTGTTAAACTCTGGTAAACAGAAAGTAGGCAGAGCACTTTTGAGATGTGACACACTTGGACAAGTGATATTGGTCTTTTTGCAATTTCGGAATGTGCAATAAAGCCTTTTTTAAAAGTCAAAGTCTCTCTCTCTCTGACGAGCAGTTGGCAGCGGAGCTCCGCAGATTTGGGAAGTTTGCGGGCCGGTTTAAACACGTCAGTTTGGGAATCAGGGAAGCCGACTTAGACCATGTGAGATCACTCAGGCGACAGGTGTTCATGTTTCTAGACTCGCCCACTCAGACTCTGGAAGTGTCCTTCCGGGTCAAACACGGGGACGGCTACTATATGGTGTATGTGAGCGGGGGACAAATGAAGTGTTTTGAGTGTGGCGATGTGGGTCATAAACGTTTCGCCTGCCCGCACAGGCGCCCGGCGGGGGGCTCTGGTGGGGCCGCGGCTGGGGCGGCCGGTGAGCCTTCCACTCGCGGCGCTGCTGCGGACGGCGTGGCGGGGGCTTCTGCTGCGGCGGAGCCCGGCAAGGCTACACAGCCTGCCGGCGAGGCCTCCGCGGCACTTGCCGCGACTGCGGACGGCGTTGCGGGGCCTTCCGCCGCTCGTGCTCCGGGGCCTGCCACTGTGCCTGTGGACAGTTGGCCTGTGGCGCCTGCGGCGCGGCCTGCAGCTGGGGGCATGACTGGCGATGGCGCACAAGCGGTCCATGATGTGGACTCAGCATCGCGCTGTGTGACATCAGCGGCTGTGCTTCCGCAGCCTGCTGCAACTTCACAGCAGCAGGCGGAAAAACGCCGATCGACTGATATAGGCACCGCCCCGGACCATGTGACTGATGAAGGATCAGCTGCAACAGCTGACGTGCCAGCTGACTCTGACAGTCAGCGCGTGACTGATGAAGGATCAGCTGCAACAGCTGACGTGCCAGCTGAATCTGACAGTCAGCGTGCTGAATCTAACAGTCAGCAGAGTTGTGCTGCTGAGGGAATGGAGTGTGGAACTGACGCAGAGTCTGCGAAAAATGAGTCTATTGGGGCTAATGACAATGCCAATGCGCATTTGTATTCACTAGACGAAATAAATGCTTTCCTGGATGGGACCTATAATAATAGGGCCGTTAACGTTGCAGATTACTTCAGTGACACTGACAAATTTATTCGGTCTGTTAATGTACTGAGGAAGGAGGTTGGCGTTGACCTCCTGGATGAAAGAAAACGCTACCGCCTGAAGAAGCACCTCGCAGCCCTGCGTAAATCAGCAGGGGGACAAAAGGCTAAGCGCGCAAAGATGGAATGATTTCCATGGCAAAGCACGGTGCTCCTCACAAATATCGCCATAATGCAGAAAATACAATTAAGGACCTTAAACATAAATGGTGGCAGGGGTAATCATAAAAGGGGATTCGTTAGTGACCTGTTCAAACAGAAGGGTCTCAACATTTTGTTTTTGCAGGAAACTCATACCACTTCGGCGGATGAAGTCGACTGGGGCTTGTGGTGGAAAGGCCCATTTTCACTCAGTCACGGCACAAATCTAAGCGCGGGAGTGGCCATTTTGTTTGGGGAATCAGCAAATGTACAAATTTTATCGGTGGTGGAGATAGTGAGGGGCAGGCTGCTTATAGTTAGGGCGCAAGTGGGGGATTCCGTGTTTTGCCTGGTTAATGTTTACGCGCCAAACCACGGCGCGGAAAGGGTTGCCTTTTTCAATACAATGACTACTGAAATGCAGCGCTATCACCAAGCCCAACTTGTTGTGGCTGGTGATTTCAACTGTACCTTGGACTTCACTGTAGATCGCACTAATGCAGAACCTCATCTGCAGTCTTCTAGATGCTTGGAAAATTTCACTGTGCAGTTAGACTTAGTGGACACGTGGAGGTTGAAAAATGCCAATGCGAGACGGTATCCCTGGGTCAGGGTCACTGACGGGGTTGTCAGTGCTGCTAGATTAGACAGGATATATGTTTCTAGAACCTGTAGCCCCGGCCTCCTTCACAGTAACATAAGTCCCATCGGTTTCATGGATCATCACCTGGCTACTGCGGTGTTACTGCACTCACCAGGGAAATGGGCAAAGTCATGTTGGCACTTCAATAACAAGCTCCTACAGGACAATGCCTTTTGTCAGTATTTTGTGTGCTTCTGGGAACACTGGAGGACCACGAAAGCTCGTTTTGGTTCCCTTGAACAGTGGTGGGACGTTGGCAAAGTGCAAATTCGCCTTTTTTGTCAACGGTACGCTGCGTACTCAACTGCCATTATCAACGCTAAGGTCAGTGAACTGGAGGACGCTGTAAAGAGGCTGGAGGCCAGCCTGGTTACGGGTCGGGATTCTACCGCTGGTCCTTTGCTGCAGGAGAAGAGATCGGCCCTGCGCACATTCTTGCAGGGCAGAGTGGAGGGGGCGCTAGTGAGGCCGTGCTTCACTCGCCTGCAGGACATGGATGCACCAACGTCCTTCTTCTTCAATTTGGAAAAGTCTACTGCGACAAAGAAGCTGATGGCTTGCTTGACACTCCCAGATGGTCGCCTGACTGCGGACCCGTCCGAGATTCGCCACCATGCAGTGGATTACTACGGGGCCCTGTTTGCTGCGGGAACGTGTTGCAAAGAATCTCAAAATCAGCTCTTCGAGGCCCTTCCGGTGCTCGGCCAGGACGACAGGGCCGCTCTGGACTGTGCCCTGACATTGGATGAGTTGACTGTGGCTGTGAATCAGCTGGCACTGGGATGCACGCCTGGACTGGATGGCCTTTCTTCAGAATTTTTTAAGCATTTTTGGAATGTGGTTGGACCAGACTTCTATAACGTTCTGACGGCCTGTTACAGGGAAGGAACGTTACCTGTCTCCTGCCGCCGTGCAGTGCTGTCTCTGTTGCCAAAGCAGGGGGACTTGGCCCTGCTGAAAAACTGGAGGCCTGTGGCTCTTCTTTGCACGGACTGCAAGGTGCTTTCCAGGGCCCTGGCAAACAGACTGAACACTGTCTTGGGTTTGATTGTGGATAGGGATCAAACATATTTTATTCCTGACCGGAACATTATGGACAATGTTTTCCTCATACATGACGTTCTCCAGCTCAGTAAATGTCATGACTTACAGTTTGGAATTGTGTCTTTGGACCAGGAAAAGGCATTTGATAGGGTTGACCATTCCTATTTGTTTTCTACCCTGAGGGGGTTTGGTTTTGGAAATATGTTTTTGAGGTGGGTCAATCTGCTATACACTGGAGCTGAGTGTTTGGTGAAGGTGGGGGCAGGACTAAGTCGGCCAATCCCTGTACACCGGGGAATACGCCAGGGGTGTCCACTCTCAGGTCAGCTGTACAGCTTGGCTATTGAGCCTTTGCTGTGCAGGTTGCGCGCTCGGCTGGGTGGTCTGGTTCTGCCTGGGCCATCAAGCTGTGGCCGCCCGATTGTCTTGTCTGCTTATGCGGATGACGTCGACGTTTTCATCACCACCAACGGGGATGTGCAGCGTCTGGTGGACACTTTGACAGTTTATGAAACGGCATCTTCTGCACGGGTTAATTGGGCCAAGAGTGAGGGTCTATTGGTGGGCCACTGGTCGTGTCAAGCCATCCCTCGCCTGCCCGGCGGCCTTCAGTGGGGGACGGCCGGTCTCAAAGTGTTGGGGGTTTTTCTGGGTACTGAGGCCTTTGAACGAAAGAACTGGGAGGGTGTTAAGGACAAGGTGTGTGCTCGCATTTCTAAATGGAAATGGTTGCTACCACAGCTGTCATATAGGGGCAGGGTTCTGGTCGTGAATAATCTGGTTGCCTCAGCTCTCTGGCATAGGCTGGTGGCTTTGACACCGCCAAGGAGCCTCGTGGAGGAGATTCAGAAGACAATTGTGGACTTCTTTTGGTCTGGTCGCCACTGGGTCCGCGCGCCAGTTCTCTACCTGCCTGTGGCCGAGGGGGGACAGGGCCTGGTGGACATACATTCCAAGATCACCAGCTTCAGGCTTCGAACTGCACAACGACTCCTTTACGGATGCGGACCCTGCTGGATGGACACTGCTAAGCTGCTTTTGAGGAGAGTTGGTCGCTTGGGCTATGATAAGCAGCTCTTCCTCGTGACACCTGGGGAGATGGACCTTACTGGACTATCTGCTTTTTACACGTCCGTTTTGCATGCATGGCGAGTCTTCAACGTGGCCCGCTTCCGTGACGAGGAGCCGGGCATGTGGCTGTTCGAAGAACCACTGTTTTTCAATCGATTCATCGCAGCAGAGGTGCTGCAGTCTGCCAGTCTGCGGAGTTGTTTGCGGGAGGCACGCTGTACCAAGCTGGGTCATCTTATGAGGATGTCGACCACATCGATGGAGACATTGAGGCGGAGTGCCAAAATTACATCTGTCAGACTGCTGCAAAGGGTGGTGGAGGACGTGTGCGCCGCCCTGCCGCAGCCGCTTCGAGCGTTTGCGACGAACCACACTCTTTCCAATCAATGGGATGACGACACTGCGTCCACCTTTCCTGCAATTTCCATAACTCCGGATGTGGGAGAGTGGCAAGGAGGAGAGGATCACCTACTGACCTTCAGGATTCCTCGCCTGGGCAAGTTCCAGTTTGTCGGGACAAGGGCGGTGTATCACATCTGTGTGAAGGTTCTGAATCTGCGCTCTCTGAAGGATGTCACGGAGTCGAGGTGGGCGGGTTGTTTGGGGCCAGGGGTCTCCCCAAAAGGCAGCTGGCGGTGCATGTACAAGCAACCTATTGAGAAACGCACAGCAGATCTCCAGTGGAGGATTGTGCATGGGGCAATAACCACAAATAAATACAGGGCACACATTGATCCGACTGTGGGGGGGGGAATGTTTGTTTTGTTCCCAAGTTGAGACCCTCGACCATTTGTTTGTCCACTGTTTTCGTTTATCTGGACTTTTTGACATTTTGCGCGGGTGGTTTCGGGCTTTGGGTGAACGATTCTCTTTTGGTCTGTTCATTTACGGTCCGAAGTACAAAGTGGCAAGGAAGGCTTCCCACACTTTGATGAACTTCCTATCTGGGACTGCTAAGCTTGCCATCTGGCTGACGAGGAAAAATCGGGCAAGCAATGCTGGCAATGTGGATCCTGTGTCCGCTTTCAAGGTCTTGTTGACAGTCAGACTCCGGGTAGAGTTCTCTTACTATCAAATGGTAGACAACCTGGAGGCGTTCATCAATTGATGGGCTGTAGGGAATGTTTTGTGTTCAGTGGGTCAGGGGGATGAGTTATGTTTGCACTTTTGAGATGTGACACACTTGGACACCTGATATTGGTCTTTGTCCAATTTTGAAATGTGCAATAAAGCCTTTTTTAAAAGTCAAAGTCTCTCTCTCTCTCTCTCTCTCTCTCTCTCTCTCTCTCTCTCTCTCTCTCTCTCTCTCTCTCTCTCTCTCTCTCTCCCTCTCTCGTTTTAGTCAGGGCTATTACTTTAGATACGCACCCAAACCAACACCCACACACACACACACACACACTTTTTATAGTACACATTAGGAGACAGTTTATGTGAATAGCGGATGGCCTGTTCAAGTCAGAGTTAAACTGGCCAGTCAGACGGTCGCGTACAAGCCCACCCTATTGATGAATGAACCCAAGAAGATGAATGTAAGTTGCACCCGGAAGTCGAGGTCAGTCTGGCGACGCTACTGAGGGGGTTGCATCACGCTGCACCCAGTGCTGCTTGCTTTACATGTGACCTCTAAATAAATGTTGCATCTTTGAATTGAAGAATTCTCTGGCTTATTCTTGGATCTTTCAATCAAAGAATCGGGTTTCCTACTATTCCTCAAAAGCTAGACAGCATGCTACAATCCAAAGAAATTCAGGAACAAGTGAGAAACAAAGTAACTGAGATTGATTAGTCTGGAAAAGGTTGTAATGCCATTGCTAAAGCTTTGGGACTTCAGCATACCACAGTGAGAGCCATTGTCCGCAAATGGCAAAAACAGGGAACAGTGGTGAAGCTTCCCAGGAGTGGCCAGCCAACCAAAATTACCCCAAGAGCGGAGTAACGACTCATTCAACAGGTCACAAAAGACTTCACGACATCCAAAGAACTGCAGGCCTCACTTGCCTCAGTTAAGGCCAGTGTTCATGACTTCACCATAAGAAAGAGACTGGGAAAAAATGGCCTGAATGGCAGAGTTCCAAGATGAAAACCACTGCTGAGCAAAAAGAACATAAAGGCTCATTTTTTGCCAGAAAACAGTTTGATGATCCCCAAGACTTTTGGGACAATTCTCTGTGGACTGATGAGATAAAAGTTGAACTTTTTTGAAGGTGTGTGTCTCATTACATCCAGTGTAAAAGTAACACAGCATTTCAGAAAAGGAACATCATACCAACAGTAAAATATGGTGGTGGTACTGTAATGGTCTGGGGCTTTTTTACTGCTTCTGTCATGCGGTGACCCTCGCGGATCACCATAAGATGCCAAGAGTCCACTAGTGAGTTTTGCAATGATGGTGGTTTATTAAAACAACAGGACAAGACAATACTGTGAGCCGCTCAGGGCAAAAACACACATAAAGCAGTACAAGGGCTCGTAGGGCTAACCCCAGCCACTACGAGCTAAACTATGACATGACATGCAAAGCACGAACCTGACATGAAGGTCTAACAAGGTTTAGACCACCTGACGATGTCTGACGAGGATAGTTGACAAGGCTTGACGAGGTTTTGACAATACTCCTGCAATTTAACTGCCGCTAGTGCCCGCCTTATAAAGGCGAACACTAACAAGCAGTAATGACAAGCAGCTGACCAACCTTGACAGACGGAAGCCCCACCGAGCACCTTCACAATAAGAGCCCGGTGAGGCCAGAATACCACCCACAACTGTCAAGGCCGGCAGCGAGTTGTGCTTAGCCCGAGCGCGGACAGAACCCGGCGCTCGGGTCGTAACAGCTTCAGGACCTGGACTACTTGCTGTGGTAAATGGAACCATGAATTCTGCTGTCTACCAGAAAATCCTGAAGGAGAATGACTGACCACCTGTTCGTGAACTCAAGCTGAAGCTCACTTGGGATCTGTAGCAGGACAATGATTCAAAGCACACCAGCAAGTCCACCCCTGAATGGCTTAAGAAAAAAAAAAAAAGACTTTGGAGTGGCCTAGTCAAAGTCTTGACCGGAATCTGATTGAGATGCGGTGTTATGACCATTAAAATATGGTTTATGCTCTAATTCAGACCCTCCAATGTGTTTGAATTACAACAATTCTGCAAAAATGAGTGGGCCAAAATTCCTCCACAGCACAGTAAAAGACTCATTGCCAGGTACTGCAAAAGCTTGATTGCAGTTGTTGCTGCTAAGGGTTGCCCAAACAGTTATTAGGTGTAGGGGGCAATCACTTTTTTTCACACAGGGCTATGTGGGTTTGGATTTTTTTTTACCCTTAATAATAAACACCTTCATTTAAAAACTGCATTTTGTGTTTACTCGTGTTATCTTTGTCTAATATTTAAATTTGTTTGATGATCTGAAACATTAAAGTGTGACAAACATACAAAAAAAGGAGAAATCAGGAAAGGGGCAAACACTTTTTCACACCACTGTAAGTGAGATGTGAAGCTTGCCAGGGCCCCCCAACATCAGACAGTAGCCTCACCCTGGCAGAGGAGCTTAACAGCTTCTTTGCCCGGTTTGAACTCACCCCCACAAAACAGTCCCCCGTCCTCCCCTCTCTCCCCTTCATCCCCCCCCCTCCCTCTCTACAGGTGCACGAGGTGAGGAGGCAGCTGAGAGCAGTGAACCCCCACAGAGCTGCTGGTCCAGTTTGCATCCCAGGAGCGGTGGTCAAAGCATGTGCAGACCAGCTGGCAGGGATCCTCACCAAGCTGTTCAACCTCTCCCTGATACACGCCACCGTCCCTTCTTGCCTCAAGGCCTCCACCATCATCGCCATCCCAAGAAAGTCCACAATTGTCAGCCTGAGCGACTACAGACCCATAGCACTCACATCTGTAGTCATGAAGTGTTTTGAGCGACTTGTGTCCCAGCACATCAGAACTGTCTTCCCCCCTCCATCGACCCCTACGACTTCGCCTACAGGGAGAACCGGTCCACAGAAGATGCCATCGCCACCATTCTCCACAGAGCGCTGAACAACCTGGATAACCCAAGGAGCTATGTGAGAATGCTCTTTGTCGACTATAGCTCAGCTTTCAACAACATAATCCCGGACATCCTGATCAGCAAACTGCAACTCCATACCCCCCCCCCCCCCCACACACACACACCTACTCCTGGATATATAATAAAAAAAAAAAAAAAAAAAAAAACTTTGTCACCAGCTGCCCACAAGCAGTCAGACTCGGCCCCCACCACTCCTCCATACTGTCTCTTAGCACTGGCTCACCCCAGGGCTTTATGCTAAGTCTCCTCTGACCTCTCCTGGACTGTCAACACCAAGGCCCTGGTGAAGAAAGCCCAGCAGCAACTACGTTTCCTCCATGTCCTGAGGAAAAACAACCTGGACCAGAAGCTGCTGCTGGCCTTCTACCGTTGCTCAGTGTTCCTGTTCTCAACTGAGGAGCCAAGGACAGGAAAGTAGAGGGTCATCAACACCACCCAAAAAATTATTGGTGTCCCTCTGCTCTCCCCGGAAGACATCTCCAGATCCTCCTGTCTCAGAAGGATAAAGGTCATCACAGGAGACCCCTCACATCCCACCCACCACCTCCTTCACTCTGGACGATGGTTCAGATCAATCAGGTCCCACACCTCCAGACTGACAGTTTCTTCCCCTGGGCCATCCAAACTGCAAACAGTCAGAGGCCCCTTTCCCCTCCCTCCAAAGACTCACATGCTCAGAACTGAGGTCCTTTTAATTTTCACAATAACTCGCCTGTCTTTGCACTCATCACTTTCATGTATAATGACCCATCCGTGAAACCATTATTATGTACATTTTAAATAATCCTTGGGCCATTTTACTTAATTGTGTGTTCAATTGTGTGTCTGCACTCTGCACTCTTATGTACATAGCTCCAACCATGTAGCCACTACCATACCTTTATATATTTCCATAATCCTGGGCCGTTTTTATTCTTATGTTATTTTAATTTTCATTTATTTTTATTTGTCTTGTGTTTAATCGTGTGCTCTGTAACCGTGTTTTACCTAATCCTTCTTCCTTAATTTACTGCGCAGTAGCCTGGTGGAGCACCCACAATTTTGTTGTACTGTGCTGCTGTGCACTGACAATAAAGCCTATTCTATTCTATTCTATTCTATTCTATTCTATTCTATTCTATTCTAGCAAGATTAATTTTAAATATTTATTTTCTATCAGCAGTTGAACTTGGAAGAATGTAGTGTATAACCTACAACTTTATCTCAAATAATTATAAAACATAAAATATAAATATTTTGTAATTTTCTGCTCATCAACTTTCCAGTAGCTAAGTGAAGTACCATGCCCAAAGCACTGCAGTATTAGTACCACTGTTTGTCGTGATGCAGACTTGTTTGTCTTCATTCAGACTCCAGGACGCAAGTGCTTCCGTCAGTCCTAAAGAAATGACTTCACCTATATGGTCTTCAGAAAAGTTTGAAGACATTTGCTTTTCAAATTCCAATCTTGATCAATAAAGTGGACAGTGAGGCTCATATATGGTTCAGATGTGCGACTTGACCACAAATCTGACATAGTAGCAAAGTATGGCAGACTTTGCAGCTCCTTTAAAACCATTTCTCTGCATTCCTTGTACGGCTGGGAAAGTGCTGCCTGGGAGAAATATTTAGAAAGAATCAGAATCAAAATCAGATTTATTGCCATTGTTCATGTAGTACACAAACTAGGAATTTGTCTCGGTGCCATGCTGCAACATTAAAAACATGATGAGATAAAGAGATAAACTAAAAAACTAAAGGACTAAAAACGTGCAATAAGTGTAGAAAAATAAGTAATAATAATAATAATAATAATAATAATAATAATAATAATAGTAATAATGAGTAATACTAGTCAAGGCAGTTTTAAATAAATTAGCAAGTAGCAGATAATATGGGGTACCACAGTGCAGTTGATAATGCAACAGAAAAACAGTGATGAATGTCATGAGTCTGGTTGAGCTGCTGTACATAGTGCACGAGAGTCAATAAGTCACTTAATGTTCAGCAGTCTGATGGCAGAGGGGAAAAAGCTATTCATGTGCAGAGAGGTTTTAGTCCGAATGGACCGAAGTCTTCTACCTGAGGGGAGGGGGGCAAACAGTACGTGACCAGGGTGTGAAGGATCGGCTATGATCCGGCCAGCACGCCTCCGGGTCCTGGAGATGTACAGGTCCTGGAGAGATGGGAGCTTGCAGCCGATCACCTTTTCAGCAGTGCGCATGACGCGCTGCAGCCTTAGTCTGTCCCTGGCAGTGGCTCCTGTATACCACACAGTTATGGAGGAGGTGAGGATGGACTCGATGATGGCTGTGTAGAACTGCACTAACATCTTGGTGGGTAGCTTGAGCTTCCTCAGCTGCCGCAGAAAGAACATCCTCTGCTGGGCCTTTTTGATGAGGGAGCTGATGGTTGGCTCCCATTTGAGGTCCCGGGTGATGGTGGTGCCCAAGAAGCGGAAGGAATCTGCAATGGTGATGGGAGAGCCTGTGATGGTGAGGGGGGGCAGGGGGGTTGTGACTTTCCTGAAGTCCACAATCATCTCCGCTGTCTTCAGAGCGTTCAGCTGCAGGTTGTTGTGGCTGCACCAGGACACCAGCTGGGCCACCTCTTTCCTGTAGATGGACTCGTCGCCGTTGGAGATGAGCCCGATGAGGGTGGTGTCGTCCGCAAACTTAATCAGCTTAACAGACTGGTGGGAGGAGGTGCAGGAGTTGGTATAAAGGGAGAAGAGTAGGGGGGGAAGTACACAGCCCTGGGGTGATCCAATGCTGATGCTAACAGAGTCCGAGACAGACTTCCCCAGCCACACATGCTGCCTCCGGTCCGTCAGGAAGTCGGTGATCCACCTGCAGAGGGAGTCAGGCACATCGAGCAGGGACAGCTTGTCCTGGAGCAGATCGGGGCAGATGGTGTTGAATGCGGAACTGAAGTCCACAAACAGAATCCTGGCGTAGGTTCCCGGGGAGTCCAGGTGCTGCAGGATGGAGTGGAGGGCCAGGTTGACTGCGTCATCCACAGACCTGTTAGCACGGTAGGCAAACTGCAGCGGGTCCAGGAGGGGAGTGGTGATGGACTTGAGGTGAGACAGGACCAGGCGCTCAAAGGACTTCATGACTACAGAGGTGAGCGCTACAGGTCTGTAGTCGTTAAGTCCAGTAATCCGTGGCTTCTTGGGGACGGGGATGATGGTGGAGGATTTGAGGCAGGTCGGCACGTGACATTGCTTAAGGGAGGTGTTAAAAATGTCTGTGAAGACAGGAGCCAGCTCTTTCGCACAGTGTCTCAGGGTGGAGGGAGACACACCGTCCGGCCCGGGGGCCTTGCGCGGGTTCAGTCTGGAGAACTGTCTGTGCACGTCCTGCTCACTGATGACAAGGGCAGGGGGGGGGGGAGGAGGAGGAGGAGTGGGGGGGGGACCGCTTTTGATGAATTAGGGGCCGAGGAGGCAGTGGAGCTGGGTGGAGTGGGTGAGTTGGACACAGCTGACGAGGTGTCAAAACGGGCGTAATGTTGGGACAGTTTTTGACAAAGGGCTTTGTCATCCTGACCTTTAGAAGCTTGAGGCCGATAGTTGGTGATTTGCCTCAGTCCTCTCCACACAGAAGCCGAGTCATTAGCAGTGAACTGCTGCTGGAGTCTCTCAGAATACACAGATTTAGCGCTCCTCAGCTCTCTGTTAAACCGATATTTGACCTCTCTGTAGCAGTCCCTGTCTCCACTTTTCAACGCTGCTTCCTTCTCCTTCCTGATCTGTCTGAGCTTGGCAGTGAACCAGGGCTTATCATTAGAGTACCTCACCCTGGTGCGCGATGGAAGAATGTTCTCCTCACAGAAGTTGATATATGAGTTCACAGTGTCTGTGTACTCATTAAGATCATGTGTGGCTCCTTTAAACATGTCCCAGTCATTTATTTCCATGCATGTGTTCAGATTCTCTCCAGCTTCACTGGTCAATTTCTTCGTGGTGGTCACAACAGGTTTAGTGAGTTTCAGTCTCTGTCTGTATGTGGGAATGAGGTGGACCATCACGTGATCAGATAATCCGAGCGCAGCGCGGGGAACAGCGCGATACGCGTCCTTCACTGTAGTGTAACAGTGATCCAGCGTGTTCTTTCCTCTGGTTGGACATTTAATAAACTGTTTGTAGCGGGGGAGCTCGTGACTCAGATTGCTCTGGTTAAAGTCGCCTACCACAATAACAAGGGAGTCTGGAAAAGTCTGCTCCGTGTGTTGGATGTGATCCGCGAGCACGCGCTGAGCTTCGCGCGTGTCCGCGTCGGGAGGGACGTACACAGCAACGAGGATGAATGAGGCAAACTCCCGCGGGGAATAAAATGGCTTGCAGTTAATAAAAAGAAATTCCAGGGTGGGAGAACAGTGTTTGGAAATCACCGTTACATCAGAGCACCAGCTGCTGTTGATGTAGAAGCAGACTCCTCCTCCAATAGACTTACCGGAGAGCTCTGTGACGCAATCAGCACGAAACAGCTGAAATCCCTCGAGGCTGATTGCGCTGTCCGGTATGTTCCCTTTAAGCCAGGTCTCAGAGAAACAGATGACAGACGAGGAAGCGAGGTCCTTAAATCGCATCAGCAGTCTTAATTCTTCTACCTTGTTCAAGAGAATTGGCATTGGATAGAAATATGCCAGGCAAGGCTGTCCGCGTGCCTCTCCTTCGCAGCCGAGCGAGAATCCCCCCTCGCTTTCCTCTTTTACGCCGTCTAACTTTTTGAGCCAAACAATGAATCAGATCGGCGGCAGGAGCTACAGGATTTAAGGTACAGGCAGCAGGACCTTCATGGGGAATGACAGGATTTAAGCTACAGGCGGCAGGATTTAAGTAACAGTTACTTAAATCAGCCACTTAAATCTATTCTGTCCACACTACTTAATTCCTTGGACCCTTCTTTTCAACAGTTTCCTCATCTACTGAGCATTGGGCAGCATCCATTTTGATGTCTTCTTTGGTAACGCTGTCACTGGACTTTTCATTGTTTCCTGTCATTTTCGTTTTAACCACACTCCAGCTTCAACGCGGCTGCACTAGCCCAAACATTAGCAGGTGTGCTCAGCCTCAGCTATTGATCCTACGCGCCTGTGCACACTGTTCTGTGCATCAATCCAAAGTGACTTCCAGCCACATGATTGGTTCGGTGCGGCGTATTCTCTTTTTCATTGCCTTTTCATGCTATCTGTCAAAACACAGAATGAGCTACTAACTAACTAACTAACTAACCTGCACTTATATAGCGCTTTTCTAGTCACAAAGACCACTCAAAGCGCTTTCATTAATACTAACCCTCTATTCTAAGGGCCTATAGGAAACAGATATCTAGGGACAATTTAGAACAGCCAATTAACCTAACATCGATGTTCTGTCAAAAATGTATTACGTTTCTATCAAGAAAAAGTTATTTTGTCATAATTATCGTTACCATTTTATCGCCCAGCCCTAGTCAGAAATCATACTTGCTACATCTTTCTTCAAAGGCGATGGAGATCTTCATCGCTAAATGTTTATTTATTTATTCTGGGCAGTCAAAGTTATTAAAAAATTAAACAAAACAGAATATTTAACAAATAATTCAAAAAATATAAAATAACAACCATGTAAGGTGATGACTTCCCCTTTTTTGGGGGGTTTCGGAAAAAGAGTAGGAAGAAGCAAAAGCTTTTCCAGTCCCACCCTTCAGTCTTGTACTTGTCAAGACATGTTCAAGTGCAGCCTGTGGTACAAAGTACCAAATAGTTACTGATTTGTCCATTGTTCAAAATCAGATTGAAGTTAAAAGGGTTGCTGACCCAACATTACAGTATGATGTTACACATATTCCTGTCATTCCCCATGAAGGTCCACAATAGGTTTTCAGTGCTACTTAACACTACAGCACTACACATCCTGAAGACAAAGAACATTAAAAAAAAAAATGGCTGATGGGGGATATGCTGGATGTTGCAAAAAAAAAGAGGAGAGAGGTAAAAGCAAGAGGGAACCCGCAGGAAGCAAGCTAGTTGGACAGTGAGTGTTATTGATAGGCACTGGAGAACAAGAGGAGATATCCGGAAGAGAGGTGTCAAGTGTCTAAATAGTCACAACATGAAAACATGAGAAGGTTGTCATGAATGTTTTTTTTCTGTGTGTGTTTCATGTTGTGAAATGTTTTTTGTTTGTTTGTTTGTTTGTTTTTGTGTTGTCAGGGAATATTCTAATAAGTGGTCTCCAAGAAGCAGCAACATTATAAATGACAGTGATGGTAACACCTTGATGGAGGATGCAGATAGTGTCTGTGACACAATTTAGGAGCTATGGATCATATTCGGTATTAATTTATCTTCAGTCAGCCATATAGGTGGTTCTTTTGACTTAGAACTCTAAATAAGTGGAAAAATATCCATCCATCCATCCATCCATCTTCTACCGCTTTTCCGGAGGTCCGGGTCGCGGAGGCAGCAGTTCAAGCAGAGAAGCCCAGACTTCCCTCTCCCCAGCCACCTGCTCCAGCTCTTCAGAGGGGATACCAAGGCGTTCCCAGACTAGCTGGGAGACATAGTCTCTCCACCGAGTCCTGGGTCTGCCCCGGGGTCTCCTCCCAGTGGGACGTGCCTGAAACACCTCAAGTGGGAGGCGTCCAGGAGGCATCCTAATCAGATGCCCATACCACCTCAACTGACTCCTTTCAATGTGGAGGAGCAGCGGTTCTACTCTGAGCCTCTCCCGGATGACTGAGCTCCTCACCCTATCTCTGAGGGTGAGTCCAGCAATCCTACGGAGAAAGCTCATTTCAGCCGCTTGTATCCGCGATCTCGTTCTTTCGGTCATTACCCAAAGCTCGTGACCATAGGTGAGAGTAGGAACGTAGATTGACTGGTAAATCGACAGCTTTGCCTTAGAACTAAGCTCCCTCTTCACCACAACAGACTGGTACAACGTCCGCATCACTGCAGATGCTGCTCCAATCCGTCTGTCGATCTCTCGCTCCATTTTCCCCTCACTCGTGAACAAGACCCCGAGATACTTAAACTCCTCCACTTGGGGCAGGAGCCTGTCCCCAACCCGAAGAGGACAATCCACCTTTTTCCGGCTGAGGACCATGGACTCGGACTTGGAGGTGCTGATTCTCATCCCAGCCGCTTCACACTCAGCAGCAAACCGTCCCAGCAAGAGCTGTAGGTCATTGCTGGATGAAGCCAACAGGACAACATCATCTGCAAACAACAGAGATGAGATCCTGTGGTCACCAAGCATGACACCCTCCATTCCCTGGCTGCGCCTAGAAATCCTGTCCATAAAAATTATGAACAGGATCGGTGACAAAGGGCATTCCTGGCAGAGTCCAACTCTCACTGGGAATGACTCCGACCGAGTGTTGGCAATACGAACCAAACTCTCACAACGGTCGTACAGAGACCGAATAGCTCGTAACAACAAGCCCGATACCCCATACTCCCGAAGCACCCCCCACAAAAATCCACGAGGGACGCGGTCAAATGCCTTCTCCAAGTCCACAAAACACATGTAAACTGGTTGGGCAAACTCCCACGAACTCTCAAGAATTCTCGAGAGGGTAAAGAGCTGGTCCGATGTCTCACGGCCAGGACGAAAACCACATTGCTCCTCCTGAATCCGAGGTTCGACCAACGGCCGGACTCTCCTCTCCAGTACCTTGGCATAGACCTTCCCAGGGAGGCTGAGGAGTGTGATCCCTCTAAAGTTGGAGCACACCCTCCGGTCCCCTTTTTTGAAGAGAGGAACCACCACCCCGGTTTGCCATGCCAAAGGCACTGCCCCCGACCTCCATGCAATGTTGCAGAGGCGTGTCAACCATGACAACCCAACAACATCCAGGGCCTTGAGGTACTCAGGGCGAATCTCGTCCACCCCTGGGGCCCGGCCACCAAGGAGATTTTTAACCACCTTGGCGACCTCAGCCCCTGTGATAGGCAAGTCATCCCCCTCGTCCCCAAACCCTGCTTCCTCTGTGGAAGGCGTATCAGTGGGATTGAGGAGATCCTCGAAGTATTCCTTCCACCGCCCGACGATATCCCCAGTTGAAGTCAACAGTGTCCCATCCGCACCATACACAGTGTGGACGGGGAGCTGCTTTCCCCTCCTGAGCCGCCGAACAGTTTGCCAGAATCTCTTTGAAGCCGACCGAAAGTCTTGTTCCATGGCCTCACCGAACTCCTCCCATACCCGGGTTTTTGCTTCAGCAACCACCCGAGCTGCACTCCGCTTGGCCTGCCGGTACACCTCAGCTGCTTCGGGAGTCCCACAAGCCAACCAAGCTTGATAGGACTCCTTCTTCAGCTTAATGGCCCCCCTCACCACTGGTGTCCACCACTTGGTTTGGGGGTTGCCACCACGAGATGCACCGACCACCTTGCGGCCGCAGCTCTGGGCCACCGCTTCAACAACAGAGGTGGAGAACATGGCCCATTCAGACTCCATGTCTCCAGACTCCCTCGGAATGTGGTTGAAGTTCTTCCGGAGGTGGGAGTTGAAGACCTCCCGGACAGGGGCCTCAGCCAGATGCTCCCAGCACACCCTCACTATACGTTTGGGTCTACCAGGTCTGAATGGCTTCCTCCCCTGCCATCGGATCCAGCTCACCACCAGGTGGTGATCAGTTGACAGCTCTGCACCTCTCTTTACTCGGGTGTCCAAGACATACGGTCGCAGGTCTGATGATACGATAACAAAATCGATCATCGACCTGCGACCTAGGGTGTCCTGGTGCCAGGTGCACATATGGACACCCTTATGCTTGAACATGGTGTTCGTTATGGACAGACTGTGGTTAGCACAGAAGTCCAATAACTGAACACCACTCGGGTTCAGATCGGGCAGGCCGTTCCTCCCAATCACCCCTCTCCAGGTTTCACTGTCGTTGCCCACATGCGCATTGAAGTCCCCCAGTAGGACAATGGAGTCTCCAGGAGGAGTACCCTCCAGCACCCCAGTCACAGACTCCAAAAAGGGTGGGTACTCTGAAACATCATTTGGTGCATAGGCACAAATGATGGTCAGGACCCGTTTCCCAACCCGAAGGCGTAGGGAAGCAACCCTTTCGTCCACCGGGGAAAACTCCAATATAGAGGCAGCAAGGTGGGGCGATACAAGAATACCCACCCCTGCTCGTCGCCTCTCGCCCGGGGCAACTCCAGAAAAGGCCAAGCTCCAGCCCCTCTCCAGGAGACTGGTTCCGGAACCAGAGCTGTGTGTTGAGGTGAGGCCGACTATATCTAGCCGGTATCGCTCAACCTCGTACACCAGCTCAGGCTCCTTCCCCACCAGAGAGGTGACATTCCACGTACCAAAAGCCAGTTTAGAAAGCTTGGGATCAGAAAAATATTTCCAAGTGAATTAAAATTTAGCACCGTGTTGCACTAACGTGATCTCCTGAGACTTGCCTCTTTTCCAGATATGATGTCATGAAGTGAAGTTCCTCTCAGCTGATCCATTTGCTATCAGTGTAAACAAGCTGTTTAGATTCTTTATCAGCAAAGAAATGCCGAAATGTTGCATGGCGGCTGGGTGTTCTAATTGCTCCAGTGAACATATAAGCATTTTCTCATTCCCAAAAGATCTAACTAACTAACTAACTAACCTGCACTTATATAGCGCTTTTCTAGTCACAAAGACCACTCAAAGCGCTTTCATTAATACTAACCCTCTGTTCTAAGGGCCTATAGGAAACAAATATCTAGGGACAATTTAGAACAGCCAATTAACCTAACATGCATGTTTTTGGCATGTGGGAGGAAACCGGAGAAATCCCGGAGTAAACCCACGCAACACGGGGAGAACATGCAAACTCCACACAGATCACTGTTGGTCGGGGGCTGGGATCGAACCCACGATCCCCACAATCCCCCAGCCAAGGGTAAACTGTGCTGCCGCAGTGCTAACCACTGCGTCACCGTGCAGCCCAGATTCACGTTCCACGTTCAGAGGAACAACAAACTCGCAGAAGAAACGAAGCGACCATGGCAGAGGAAGCTCCCGCAGCGGCGCCCGCAAAAGCCCCGGCTAAAGCCCCCAGGAAGAAGAAGGCGGCGGGGGCGGGCAAAGGTGGACCCAGCATCCCCAAGCTGATTCTGGCAGCTGTCGCGGAGTCCAAGGACAAGAAGGGGTCCTCCGCAGCAGCCATCAAGAAAGTTCTGGTTTCGAAGGGAGTGGATGTGGAGAAGAAGAAGAGAATCATCAACTCCGCCGTCAAGAAGCTGGTTGGCAAAGGCGTTCTGACCCAGACTAAAGGGGTAGGGACCGCCGGCTCCTTTAAGCTGGCGAAGGAGGGCGCGGCGAAACCAGCCAAGAAGAAGGCCGGCAAGAAAATGCCCGCCAAGGCCAAGAAACCCACAACACCCAAGAAGAAGGCCGCTGCCCCCAAGAAGAAGGCCACCACTCCCAAGAAGGCTGCGCCAGCGAAGAAGAGCACCCCCAAGAAGAAGGCTGCAGCCAAGAAGCCAGCGGTGAAAAAGAGCCCAAAGAAGGTCGCAAAGAAGTCCGCTAAGAAGGCTGCTGCTCCCAAGAAGACTAAGGCTGTCAAGCCCAAGAAGCCTGCAGCGAAGAAGGTGAAGAAGTAAACTGTTGTGTCACTCCTGCATCAAGAAGATCCCGATCTTCTTAAAAAATGGGTGAACCATGTAGCATCATCTTGCTTTGGCTATTCAATAAAGTTATTCTTCATCTTAAAGACATTGTTTCACCCAGGAAAAGGCCAGTCAAGAACTGCTTTTTCATCTCAGGACCACAGCTGAACCAACATTCATTTGTTGAGCACAGCTAAGAAATGCTCTCAATCTATTAACTCACATCATAAATAATGGGGACTTCCTCAACTAAGACAGGTTTATATTCAACAGGCATAACATAAAACCTTAAAGCCATTCACTAAGGCCCTGGATTGGCCACAGTTTGACACTATCCCTGGTGGACGTCTATGGAGTAGACACTCACTTTGACTGTACAAGTTTGGAACTGAAATTAACTCTTCAAGTTTCAATTCTCAGGACAATTCTAAGAACACTATTTGTTGACGATCACTGCCTTGGTGGGGCTTTGATATTATGTGAGTTGTGAGATATTATTGGAGTTAAAGAGTATTTACCCATGCAGATCTTACACGAACAGGCAGCCTGTAGACAAGCTCAAAAAATAGTCAGTGACATGAGCCATGTACTAAACAATGAATATGTGCGGCTGCCCTCAGGTAGGAGATACAGAGTCCCCAAGTGCAGGTTCAATAGATATAAGAACTCATTTATCCCAACGTCAGTAAAACTTTTAAACTCAGAAAAATAGGTCAGGGACACTTATAACTCCTTATATATAATTTTATTATGTACTACATCCATTGTGTATGTGTGGATTGTGTGGATTGTGTAGTTGCAGCACGGGTGATAAGCCCAAGACAAATTTCCCCTTGAGGGACAATAAAGTTTATCTTATCTTATCTTATCTTATCTTATCTAATCTGTGAACAATCAATGGGTTTGAAATATGCATTAATCCTTGATTTTAAATATGTGTATGTTAAAATGTTTCAATGAATGTTTATTCTTGCATGTTAATTTAAAAGCACTAGTTATAAAGTTGCATGAATCACTAAAGCTAGCTTAGACTTTATATATACTGTAAGTAGGTTAAGGAATCCCCAGTGTTTTAAAATTGTGTGTCATCCTGTGAGGACCAGTATCAGCCAATCACCACCCAGCCTATGCTTGGCTCCAGCTCTTTCATTCCATTGGTTCCTTACAGACAAAAGTCTGTTCATTGGACTAAAGATCATAAAACCCACCCACGAAGGAAGACTATTGGCTGGTGCTCCTGCCAACCCCCGGAAGTCCGCGAAAGTTGTCCACAGATAAAGAGGAGAGACACCCTCTTTTCATCCCTTTTTTCCCTTTCTCATTCTTCTTCCCTTCACTTCACAGCAGAGCATCAAAGGAGAACAAAGAGATCACTTCACTGCCACAGAAAAAGGAGACTTCTCGCACATGGGTTTTCTGTGAACACTATATAATATAAAAAAAAATATTTGTTTAATATATGTTTTATATATTAAAAATATATAAAACTGGGAATTATTTTCAAAAAAATTAAATTATATATAGGATTAGGGGAAAGGAATGAGTAAAACCAGCCCTAAACAGCAGTGACCTTGTCAACAAAAAAGGAAAGACACTTGTTACAGTCATTAATTGAATAAACAGGGGGAGCAGAACTAACAGGCTTAACTATACTGTCTATTGTACTGAAGAGGATCTTTGGATTGTTACTATTGGAGGAGATGATGTTGGAAAAATAAGTTCTTGCCATTTTTATCATATTGTTAAATTCAATTAACAGTTCCTTAAGGTACAATTGATGCACCTCAAGTTTAGTGGACTTGAGGTGCATCATGATTCAATAATTGAATCATGTGCACTCATGATTCAATAATACCCAAGAAATTCACAGCAAAATGACATGATTGCTTAACCCAGGAGACAGACGCTGACACGAGTAGTTTGACAATTATTTATTAACCCAGAGTGGTTTGGTGAGTGTGTGAATGTGTGAGTGAGTGCGGTGTAGC
Source organism: Pholidichthys leucotaenia (assembly GCA_020510985.1). NCBI lineage: Eukaryota > Metazoa > Chordata > Actinopteri > Cichliformes > Pholidichthyidae > Pholidichthys > Pholidichthys leucotaenia. The sequence goes on from CM035845.1 coordinate 242,242,684, forward strand.
CTGGTAGCTGGAGCTGAGCGGGTCTTGCTGCGACCTGGCAACCCTGGAACACACAAGCACAAGAGGTTAGTGCGGCTCGTTGGAATGGAGAACTGATCCTTGTGCTGCTTACTTGCAGGTGCCGCTGCGAGACTCCTGTCGGCTCCGTGACTTGGCGTGGCTTGGTGCAGGTGGCGCTTGGCACTGTGAGGGTGAGGAGGAGATCCGAGGAGTAGGAGGTGACATCCTGTTATCTGGGGAGATGAGTCCGCTGCCAGGGAGGTCCACCTGTGCTCAGGGGAGAATACTTTGACAGGGTAAGTTTTGCTGTGGCTTACGTGACGTGGCTTGACGAGATGACTTGGCATTAGCTCTGGCTTGAGGTCATGTCCTTGACGCAATGTGTGGCGAAGACGACAGACGACTCCGTACCGAGCAGTCAGAAGCTTTTAAAGCCTGCTGATTACTGGTGGCAGGTGTATGCGCAGCTGGGGCTAATGACGGCCCAGCGGCCGCCATGACACAAAACTGTCATTGGGATCATTAATATGTAAATTAAAATCTCCAAGTAATAAAATCCGCTCAAATTTAATAATAGAAGTTAAAAAATCGCTAAACTCAGATAAAAAGGAGGCATAAACTCCTGGAGGGCGGTAAATTAAAACACAATAAAATGGGTTTGAGGAGCCAATTTTTAAAATCATCAGTTCAAATGAAAAAAAAAGTTCCATGGCTCACCATCCGTGTAACGAAGCGGCGCCAGTTCACGATGGCCAGACCGCCGCCACGGCCTGTCAATCTCGGAGCACATGAGAAGGTACAATCCGGTGGACAAAGTTCAATTAAGGAGGTAAATTCCTCACTTCTCTGCCAAGTCTCAACAAGAAATAAAAAGTCCAGCCCTGTAGTAATGAATAAATCTTTCAAAAAGAATGATTTATTTGCGATGGAACGTGCATTAAGCAACGCCAGCTGGATGGGCTCTGTAACAGCAGCAGTCTCGCCAGGAATGGGGACCGGTGAAAGTAGACGTAGGCACCCGCTACCTGTAGGGGATTTGCTGGCTTGGGGCAGGGAGAAGGCCAGTTGACACGTACTGATACACGTACGTTGACATGTACTGATACTTTCTGAAAAAAAAAATAGAGATAATATGTGATTAATGAAGAAATAATTTACATGTTCATGTATCATTATTTTGTTTTACTGTGTGAATGTAGTAGATTTCTTACTCATGTTGTTGAGTATGCTCATCATCATGCCTCCTGTACTGATCAATGTAGGCAAAGTTTGCAATTAGTAGCACATCAATATTGAGACAACATGTCTCAAAGCTCGGAAGCTGTGTAACACATCTTTGCTTTTTCTCAGTATTTCATCTTGCACTTCTTGTATTGCTCGACAACACTGGCATTCGATAACCTGTGGCATAGCCTGGCAGTTGTTTTAGGTACACCTGAAAAATAAACATCTTATTATTTTAGCTGGTGAATAACTACATGTATGCATATATAGCAATGTATGTTTGTTAAAAGGTACAGTATGTAGCTCATGTATTTTTACCTACATATGTATAAGCACTATGGGATGCTTGTGATTGCATGTGTAGATTGACCTCACGTCTTAGAGGGGACAATATGTCTGGACCGCCTGTGGATAACAACAAGAAGACGGAGGTACGGCGATAAGGAGCTGAAAGGACTTCCTGACCTCCTGGAGCCCAGGCGGAGGACTGAAGGGCGCGGGGGGAGAGTTATTGTCAATAGGGGGTTTTGACAGTGATATGTGATTCTTCCTTTGTCCTTGGCTGTATAAAAGAGAAGGTTTTGACTCAGCTCTCTCTCTTGTGTTCTTGAGAGATAGCTGGGGATGTGAACACAACATTAAAACCTGAACTGAGAAATGATTCAGTCTTGTTATTTCACACTCCCCACATTGGTGACCAGAGACGTTTGAGAATGCCGGGAAACAATTCCCATGATCCAGACTCGTCGGAGTCTGTCCAAGCGAGTGCCGTCTTCCATTAAACTGCCAGAATTCTGGCAGGACAACCCGGACTCGTGGTTCCTCCAGGCTGAGGCACAGTTCACGCTCGCAGGAATAACGGCAGATTACACTAAGTTTTACCATGTCATTGCAAGACTCGACAACAGCACAGCTCGATGCGTGTGGAGCCTGGTACAGCAGCCACCCGCTTACAACAAATACGGCGAGTTGAAGGCTGCCCTCACCGAGTGTTTCACACCCTCAGCCGAAGAGAGGGCTAGGAGGCTCCTGGCTATGCATGGCCAGGGAGGGTGCAGACCAGTCGCCCTGATGGAAGACATGCTGCAGCTGAGGGACTCGGACAATGATAACTTCCTATTTCAGCACATCTTCCTAAGCAACCTCCCGTCACACATGAGAGGGACCCTCTCCGGCATGCCTTGTGTGACCCAGCGGGACTTCCGTGCTCTGGCCCGAGAGACGCAGCGGCTCCTCGACTCCTGCAGCGAGCAGACAGCCACAGCGGCAGCGACAGACCTAGGTGCGGCGATCCGAGGCAACAAAGAGCCAGAGACAGCGAAACCAGCCCCACCATCAATGGCAGTGACGCGGCCCCGGCGCAGCGGAGTAGATGGCCTCTGTTATTACCACCGGCGTTTCGCAGAGAAGGCACACAGGTGTGTGCCACCGTGCAGCTACAAGAGCTCGGGAAACTCCAGAACCAGGATTCGTTAGCAGCTTCGGCTCTCGGTGAAAAAAATGAGCTGCTGTACATCACAGATGCGAGCTCCGGGCGGCACTTCCTTGTAGACACCGGAGCCCAAGTGAGTTTCATCACCCCAACCTATGCCGACCGGTTGGCTGGCCCCCGTGGTGACGGGGCAACAGCAGCCAACGGCTCGAGCATCAACACCTACGGAGAAAGGACCCTGTTTCTGTCCTTACACGGCTGCACTTATGAATGGACCTTTATCATAGCGGCGGTGAGCTTCAACATGTTAGGTGCCGATTTTCTGTGCTCACATGGTTTGTTAGTTGATCTTGCCAACAGACGAATGGTTAATGCGCTATCTTTCTATTCTATTCCTTGTGCAGCTCGAGTGTCCCCACCACCTTTGCAGACCAACATCACCACAGCAGGCGGTAAGTTTAACACACTCCTCACCCAATTTCCAGCGCTCACGGTTCCTACTTTTTCGGCAACAGTTGCGAAACACGGGGTGGAGCATTTTATCACTACAGTGGGCGCCCCCCGTCTTCGCGAAAGCTCGGCATTTGGATGCTGCTAAGCTCTCCATCGCGTGCGAGGAGTTCGCCAGCCTGGAAAGGCTGGGTATTATTCGCCGTTCGAAAAGCCCCTAGGCTTCGCCCCTGCATATGGTCCCTAAAGCTGACGGCTCCTGGAGACCTTGCGGCGATTACCACAGATAAACAACGCCACAGCACATGACCGCTACCCAATCCCACACATTCAGGATTTCTCAGTGCATTTAGCGGGGGCGCGCATTTTTTCTAAAATAGACCTGGTTCGCGGCTACCATCAGGTTCCAGTCCGTCCTGAGGACATTCCTAAAACAGCGGTAATAACCCCTTTTGGACTTCTTGAGTTTTTGCGTATGCCGTTTGGTCTTAAAGGCGCTGCGCAAACATTCCAACGTATGATGGATGCCGTGTTACGCGATCTCCCTTTTGTGTTCGTCTACCTCAACAACATTTTAGTCGCCAGTACTTCAGAAGAAGAACACGAAAAACACCTCACTGCGGTTTTTCGGAGGTTGGGAGAGCACGGGTTAATAATTAATCCAGCCAAGTGCCAGTTTGGCGTGGCGCAGATTGATTTTTTGGGACACCGCGTCTCCCCAGAAGGGGCAATCCCGCTACCGGATAAGGTGCGTGCAGTGGCAGATTTTCCCCGACCACAGTCAAATCATTGCAGGAGTTTTTAGGAATGGTAAATTTTTATAACCGTTTCCTACCCCACGCAGCGCAGCTCATGCAGCCATTATACGCCGCGCTCAAAAAACAAAAACCCTCCAACCCTATCGAGTGGTCCCCGGAGCGGAAACGCGCATTCGCGGAGGTAAAAAAAGCCCTGGCTGACGCCACGCTCCTAGCTCATCCTGATCCATCGGCCCGAATAGCGTTCACTACCGACGCATCAGATTTGGCCATAGGGGCGGTCGTGGAACAGCATGTTGCCGGGGTTTGGCAGCCGCTGGCATTTTTCAGCAGATCCTTGAACGAAGCCGAGTGGAAATACAGCACGTTTGACAGGGACCTGTTAGCGCTCCACTTGGCTTTCTGCCATTTCCAGTTTTGGCTGGAAGGTCGGCGTTTCACTGCTTTTGTCGACCATGAACCGCTCACTTTTGTGATGTCCAAAATTTCAGAATCGTGGTCGGGCCGGCAACAGAGGCAACTAGCTGCAATTTCGGAGTTTACCACTGATATTCAGCACATAGCGGGTAAACTCAACGTAGTGGCAGACTGCCTCTCTCGCGCGGTCACAGCACCGGTGCGCGCGGAGACAGATTATACTACCGCAGCAGCGGGGCAAAATAGCAGCGCGGAAGCGCACGCGGCCCCAGTTCACGTAGGAATAGATTACGCAGCCATGGCAGTGGAACAGGGTAGTGATGCGGACGTGTGCGCGCTCCTGTCTGGACCAACAGGGTTAAGGCTGGAGAGCAGGTGTTTGCAAACCGGTATGCCCCCCCCCCCCTAATCTGCGATGTATCGACTGGGCGACTGCGCCCGGTAGTCCCGGCCGTGTGGCGCCGCCGCGTTTTTGACTCGGTTCACTCCCTGGCGCACCCAGGAGTGCGCGCTTCTGTGAAAATGGTAGCGGAGAAGTTTGTTTGGCCGAGCCTGCGCAAGCACGTGAAAGAGTGGGCACGAACCTGCATGGCTTGCCAACGGGCCAAAATTCACAGACACACAAAAGCTCCCTTAGAACCGTTCCACATTCCGGCCATGAGATTTGATCACGTGCACATCGACCTCGTGGGCCCCCTACCGTCGTCGCAGGGGTTCGCACATCTTTTGACAATGGTGGACCGAACCACACGTTGGCCGGAAGTGGTCCACCTGGCATTGACCACAGCTGCAGAGGTGGCTCGCGTTTTTTTGACGGCCTGGGTAGCACGTTTCAGGGTTCCATCGGATATTACGTCCGACAGAGGGCCTCAATTTGTCTCTGAGCTCTGGTCAGCAATGGCCGGCAGCTTAGGAGCGAAAATTCATTGCACTACCGCTCATCACCCCCATGCTAATGGTTTATGCGAGCGTTTTCATAGGTCTTTGAAGGCAGCCCTCAGAGCGTCACTTACGGATGCAGATTGGGTAAACAAACTACCATGGGTTTTATTGGGGTTGCGTTCTGCGCCCAAAGAGGATTTAAATGCCTCTCCAGCCGAGTTAGTTTTTGCACAACCTCTCAAGCTGCCCGGTGAATTCCTGCCAGAGCATCCAGAGCCGGGGGCACCCCGGCTCTGGGGCCACTGATTGACACGGGAGCAGACACGCTCCCGGGCCCCGTTCATCACACTTTTCCGCGCGTTTTTGTTCCCAAAGCTTTGAAAAATGCCGAATTCGTTTTTGTCAGGCACGAGGCTCTGAGACCGACCCTCCGCCCGTCATATGATGGTCGGTATAGGGTGCTGGAATCAGGTGATAAGCATTTTATGCTAGATTTGGGAGACAGAAAAGAGACAGTTAGTATTGACAGACTAAAGCCTGCTTTTGTGATGAACGACGAGTCTGTACCCATGGCGAGGGCACCTCAACGTGGTAGACCCCCCAGGGAATACGTCCCTGAGCCCCCGCAGGGATCAAATAACCACTCTCTTCCTCAGTCTGCAGATTCTTTGCAGGACGGCGCCGCAGGGACAGCGAGACCTGCTTACAGCAGATTTGGAAGACGTTTGAAGCCCAGACGGCATACAGACTGAATTTTAATGTGATCATGTGGTATAGACTATGCTATGGATGTTATCACTGATTTTTGATATAATCATGTAGTATAGACTATACTATTGAGGATATCATGTTTTATTAACTCTGATATATTGTCCATTCTTCAACGTTTGGGGGGGGGTATGTAGCTTATGTATTTTTACCTACATATGTATAAGCACTATGGGATGCTTGTGATTGCATGTGTAGATTGACCTCACGTCTTAGAGGGGACAATATGTCTGGACCGCCTGTGGATAACAACAAGAAGACGGAGGTACGGCGATAAGGAGCTGAAAGGACTTCCTGACCTCCTGGAGTCCAGGCGGAGGACTGAAGGGCGCAGGGGGAGAGTTATTGTCAATAGGGGGTTTTGACGGTGATATGTGATTCTTCCTTTGTCCTTGGCTGTATAAAAGAGAAGGTTTTGACTCAGCTCTCTCTCTTGTGTTCTTGAGAGATAGCTGGGGATGTGAACACGACATTAAAACCTGAGCTGAGAAATGATTCAGTCTTGTTATTTCACGCTCCCCACACAGTATAGTATTATTATAAAATGACTGGTTTAGTATTATCAGGGTAAAAGCTCTGGCATCATATCCAGATTGTATTTCACAATTACTAATCAGAAATTAATGTTGTTACAAACAAATGCAATAAAAGAATCACTTATTACAAATTAAAATTGTTTATTCATACAAAAATATCTATGTAAAAAATAGTTAAAGTTACAAAGGAATACTATATATGTTTAATATATTTGACAATTTGGACCTAAAAATAAAATTGCTTGAGTATGGTTTCTTAGTGCCTACATTCAGGCTATTACTGACTACATGGAGGCCAACTGCTGCTTGCAATGTCAGCTAACAGACAACGAGTATAACATTTTTCATAAAATATATGCACAAAATCAATGCCTATGTTTGATATTTACAACGGCTGTGGCCAAGATGTCTACAATAAGTGGCCGGGAGCCAGCCCTATATGCTTAAAATAATTGGCCAGGAGTTGGTCCTCAGTGCTGGAATTGATATTAGCCATTGTATTATTTAATACAGCCGTTGTATTTACTTGTATTATTTGCATAGCTGTACTTTGTGTGTTATTGTGTATTTTTTTCTATTATTGAATAAAAAGTATAAAAAGTATCTTGTTGCATTATTTATAACTTGTAAACTGTGACAAACACATACAGTTGTGCAATATATATATATATATATATATATATATATATATATATATATATATATATATATATATATTTAACCAAATAACCAAATTAGGGGGTATTTACTTGTATCATTAGCATAGTTGTGATTTGTGTCTATTTTTTTCAACTACTGAATAAAAAAAAAAAAAAAGAATTGAGGGCCTTTTGGTGAATTTTTAAAAAAAAACAAATTTGGGTAAACGAGAATAACCACTGAAATAAAACCAAATTAGGAATAAAAAGAATAACCACTGAAATGAAGGAAACCGGCTCCCGACCGTCTAGCCACTTCAATTTACAACATAGCAAAGGTACATGATCAAAGTTGCACATCCGGTTCTTTTAGATCTATCTGTATATTACCATTCAGTGTTTTGGAGGCCACCGATGTCCATCTCTAACCCTTCACCGTCGGACCCTTCATCCTCCGAAACATGCGAGTCATTGTCTCTTCCTGAACAGTATGGTTCAAATAAATAGTGTTGCAGTCCTTTGTTAGAACAAACTTGCTCTTCTTCATCACTCGATCCTGCTTCTTCCTCAAAAACTATCGACAAATCACTCAAATCTTCGCTGAAATCACTCACAACTTCCTCTGCTTCAGTGTACTCAGCCATGCTTGTTTACATATTTTGTTCATCTCATGACGTCACAAAATGGCGGCAGCGTTTGACCCAATTTCAACAAATGAACATCACAATTGTCTGCATCACAATGTATTTTATGGTAGTATATATAAAAAAAAATATTATTATTATTTTTTTTGACTACACAGAGTAAAAACACAGTAGTTCTTCTTTCTAATGATGTCTTGGTTGAATTATGTCACAGACTCTTTAAAGCCCAATGGCTTGAAAACAGCAACAATCTCTACAAATGAAGGCCCGGGGATTGAAACAAAGGAGCCTGTGTCCCTGAAATCAAAAGTGGAATGGGCCATAGGAGAGATAAGCACCTGGGCTGGATGATCTTCCCATCGAGATTTGGAAGGCAACTGCAGAAGCTGGGGTAAAATGGTTATGGAGGCTTTGTATTAAGATTTGGACCTGGGAGGAGTGGGCAAGTGATTGATGTTGAGCAGTGTTCATTCCACTGCAGAAGAAGAAGAATTTTAGTGAATGTTCCAACCACCATACTATTAGTCTCATTGTTCACACCAGCATAATTTACTGAAGGAGATAGTTGGCAGAATGACAGAAATAAAGAACGAGCTGAGTTTGTTGAGGATAGAGGCACAAGAGAACAAATGCAATTGTCAACATCCGAATGCTGATCAAGAAGTTCAAGGGGGGCAACATTCTGCTCTTCCTGTGCTTCATCAACTAAAGCAATTGACTGTGTCAGTCATAATAAGCTATGGATCATTATGGTTGAGATGGGCTTTACTCAGCACTTGGTTGTCTGATAGTGTGACTACTATAAAGACCAGCAGTTAACAGTGAGGACATCGGTTAGTGATTCAGAATGATTCAACATCAGGAGAGGAGTGAGGCAAGGCTTATGTTGCCATATCTCTACAGCATCTATGCAGATCAGATTATGAGAGATGTGAAGGAAGAGTCTGAGGGGGCATACCAATTGGGGGTCAGCGACTGAACTATCTCAGATTTGGCAATGACACAGCTTTGATCTGTAACAGTAAGAATGAGCTACTGGAGATGGTATACCTGGTTAGTCACAAGAGTGCAGAAAGAGATCTTCTGACTCTAAAGAAGACAAAGATGATGGTGGTGGATAAAGAGAGGGATGACACAAGTACCTTCATGATAGATTGAGGAGGTTGAAGAATTTGTTTACCTCAGGTCAATGATCTCTGGCAACAGACACAGCCCACCCAAAATCTGGAGAAGACTAGTTATGGCAAGGAAGGTGGTCTAGAAGATGACAAATATCTGTTGGAAGAACACAATAAGTTTGAATATCAAGCTGAGGCTACTCCGAGTAACTGTCTTTCCCATTGCTACCTATGAAAGTGAGTCCTGGACAGAAAAATGGACTAAGATCTGAGTACTGGAGAAAATTTGAAGCAGGCTGACACTTTGGAATTCAATAAAGAAGTGGAAGCTGTGTTTTTTCAGGACATGTTACTATGTGGTGAATGAGAGAAAAAAAAAAAACATTACTGGAAAGTTAAACAGCAAGCAGAAGAGTGGCTGCCTCCCATCCTTCATGGCTCAAGGAAATCAGAGAATTGACAGGGTTAAAATCTGGCAGAGGTGGTCAGGGCAGCTGAAGATAGAAAGGGGTGACCAAGGATTGTTGGATCCACAGCATCACATACTGTGACATCTGACATAGCGTGATGACATCAAAATATTATCTTTTTTTATTATCTCACAAGTGAAAGTACATGAGACTTGGTCAAAATGAGTTTATGCTTACTAGAATCACTAGGAAATATGTAGACCTAATTTTTTTAATGCTCATGTTGTGTTCATTTCATGTTAAACAATTCTGTCTTGTCAGTCAAAAATAACCATTCCATTAAGACTTAAAACTGTAATTATATATATGTGTGTGTGTGTGTGTGTGTGTGTGTGTGTGTGTGTGTGTTGTGTTGTGTTAGATTGTTTAATCAACTTATGTTCTTGGGAACCTTACAAGTTTTGAACTTCTATTTGTTATTTATGGCCTGTGTGCCTCATTGATCTGAGTTTATACATATTGAATTCAAGTTCTAAAAAAATTTCTACATTATTTTGACTATAAGAAATCATCAGATTAAACACAGTATGCCACCTATCAAAGACTACTTTGGGTCAAAGTTGCCAGGGACATTTGTTTTGATACTATTGAGAAATTTTATACAGTCACATAAATTAACACCTTTTGCGCTCCAGTTACTTTTGACTGGGAATATTTTATTTTTGTGTAGTGTTGTACTGAGGACATATTATGGTGTGACACGGGTGGTGGCTTCACCTTCCAGTTCCGCCTCTACACAGAGTTTAAGAGGGCTGTGCGGAAGATGGGCGGTGTTTTTGACCACCTCTCAGCCTAGCGTGAGTGCCTCAATATAAACTGTGAGTCTATAATAAAGTCCTGTCTAGTTTACCATACGATCTCGTCATTGGCTGACCATTTGCATACATAACATTTGGCGATGAGGATAAAAGTATGGATGCTGGTGTGTCTACAATTCGGCCATTTTTGGAGTCTCCAGGAGAGCCTCCAGTCCCTTGGATGAGATGGTTTGCCGCATTCCAAAATTCCTTGGTGGCTCGGAACCTTGGTGAACTGAAGAAGATATGGGCTCGGGCAATTCTGGTCCATAATTTAGGTATGGAAGGACAGCGTATCCTTGCTACTGTGAGTGCTAGTGATAGCTTTGAGGACGCTGTTGAACTAATGGCGCAACATTTTCGCGCCCCTGTAAACTTCATCTTCCTGAGGATTCAGTTTCAGCAGCACCACCAGTATACCGGTGAGTCGGTGCAACGAAATGTTGTGGACCTGTGTCAGCGGGCCGTGGACTGCCACTTTGTAGCATTGGAAGAAGAGATGGTCCGCGACCAGTTGGCGGAGCACACGCTTTGCTTGACAGCACAATCAAGGCTCCTCACACACTCCGGCGAATTGACTTTAGCCATGGCTGTCGCGATAGCTCAGCAGTGTGAAGCAGCAGACAGACTGTCATGTGACCTCGGTGTGAGAGCTACGCCGCACCGCTCTGAATCACAATCAACAGTGCAGGCTGTGTACCGGGACAGCGATGATAGCAAGCAGAAGAAGGAGGAATGCATTACAGCTGTGAAGATAAGGTCAGCCCAGGATTGCCCAGTTGTTTGGGTTGTGGGTCAACTAAGCACTGATACAAGGCTAGAGAGTGTCCGGCCAGAGGTAAATGCTGCGGCAAGCGCAGATTCCTACACCATTTTGTCAGGGCCTGTAATAGGTTTGAGCGAGGAGAACGGCGATGCAAAGTGGACACCCCTGCTCCAACTCCTACAGTTATTCACACCGTCTCTCCGAGCACCGATGGCCGTAAGTACTGTTTGGTGAAATTAGATGGAGTGGAGGTGTCGTTGCTGATTGACACGGGCACAGTGAGGTCTGAGTTGAATTGGCCTACTATGAGGAGTTTTTTTTTTTTTTCCCATACTACCAAGTGAGAGGTCATTCAGTGCCGTTGTGTGGGTACGGAGGACAAAGACTAGCCATTGTGGGTTCCATGGAGCTGACGGCTAGGTACAAGTCAGCGGCAGTCTCCAACCTGAAGTTCATGGTGACCGCCGATGTCGAGAATGTTATGGGCTGTGACCTTTTCTATGGACTGGGCTTTAAGATCACCAGCGGTGTTGGAGAAGAGTGGTTGGGCTGTGGATTGTGGGGCTAGCCGGATCCTCGAGTGGTGGACGATGCTGTATGGGACGAACCTTTGCCTAGTATTCTGGAAGATAAACAGGACCAACCCCACCCAGGGCCATCGCGGGAGGGTTCCTTCACCAGAGCCCAAGTTAACCTAGCCGAGGAACTGGGTGGCGGGGTGGGATGCCCGTGATGGCGGGTGGAGCCGAGTGGCTGGCCCATTCTGCTTCCGGAGTTCGGCTGGGAGGTATTAAGAAGCAAGGAGTCACAATGGCTTTGCCAGCATTTGAAATGAAAGCGAGCGGGGCAGGATCGGCTGGCATGGTGAAACCACGTGCCACTCAGGGACACTGGAAGCCGAGTCAGGCTCTTCTGGGGGTCGCTAATGTGGTCCGACCCAGAGAGGAGGCCCGGTCGAGAGGGGTTCGTAGAAAGCGCAAGTGACAGGAGGACCAGGAGCAGCTGCAGGTGGTGGCTGTTAGGGAGGATGGCTACCTTCAGCTGTCTGACAGCTCATGGAGACATCCCAAAGAGCTGTGACATGCCAATGATGAGAAGGAGGTGTCAGGGCTTCGACGTGGGTCATCTCCGGGTGCAAAGAAAAGAAGATGCTCTGGACGGGACCTGCCTGACAGGTCTCCGGGGGGTGGTTTCTCTAATGGGACTGACTGGTAGTTCTGGAGGCAATGTGTTCAATACATGTTGTTAGTATGTAAATTTCCCAGGTTATACAGTAGTAGTTATGCTGATGTGTTTGATGCATTATGTTGAAATAAGAATTATTCAAGTTGTTTATGGGATGGGCTAGTGGAGGTATAACCTGTTTGTATATATGTTCTGTTATGGGGATTGTTTTATGTTACTTATTTTAGGAGCACGCCGGTTTTATGACTGCGAGAGTGAATGGTTGTCTGTCTCTCTGTGTTGGCCCTGCGATGGAAAGGCGATCTGTCCAGGGTGGACCCTGCCTCTCACCCAAAGATGCTAGGATAGGCTCCAGCACCCCCGCGACCGGAAAAGGATTAAGCAGAAGAAGATGGATGGATGGATGGATGGCGATTTTATGTTTAAAGGGCTATAATCTAGCAAAGACCGCAGAATAATAATGTTTCCCCCTGTGGTATATATTACTCATATATTCCATACCAACATTTGTTAGAGCATGTGGAAATGTTTGGGACAGAATATACAAAGGAACTTCACACCTCTGAAAGGGACAAAGGAATCTCACCGCCGTGTGAAGACCAGCGACGTCACAGGACGCGGCGGCAACAGACCTGACACCTTCACCCCCTAAGGCGAGGAGAGGTTTTCCCATCACCTCCCAAGACGAAGGGAGGAGTTAAGAGGACTAATGGGGGATTTAGATAACGGGGGATTTCAGCTTGTGTTTTGCATGTCTTTGATGTGTGCCTGTATTTAACCAGCGAGCTGGGCAGAATTCTTTCTCTTTTGCCTTCTGCCAAGCTCTGCACCAGATGAGACAAGATAGAAGAGTTGTTCATTAAAGACTCTGTTTTTGATGCAAAACCGCCTCATCATTCCAGCTCTTCTACACTGGTGACCTTGACGCGAGTATGGACCGGAGGCGTTCTTCAAGCGACTCATCCGTGGCGACTCTGGCATACGCCACCAACAACGCAGACGAGGGAACAAGCGGACAGCTGTTTCCCCCGGCAGAGGGCACCGAGAGAGCTCAACCGAGCTCCAGCACCGCCGTGAGAGCCGAGGCAACGCACTCTCACCCGGCGGGCACAACAGTGATGATGTGTGCGAACGCCGTCGCTGTCAAACTGCCAGATTTCTGGCGAGAAGACCCGGCCTCTTGGTTTCATCAAGCTGAAGCCCAGTTCATACTGGCGGGCATCACGGCAGACGATACTAAATTCTACCATATCGTCTCCAAACTCGACTCCGCCACTTCGAGGTGTGTGCGGAGCTTGATCCAGTGACCACCGGCCCGGGACAAGTATGAGACACTCAAGGCGACCATCGTGGCGAATTATGTCCCACCAGCGGAGGAAAGAGCCGAAAAGATCCTGGCGGTCTACGGCCACAGAGGGGGCAATCCAAAGACCCTCATGGAGGATTTGCTGCAGCTCAAGGAGGAGGATAATGATAATTTCCTCTTCCAATTTATTTTTCTCAGCACGCTACCACCACACACGAGAGGGACACTCGCCAGGATGAAGTGCAACAATCATCAGGACTTCCGCACACTGGCCAACGAGGCTTATCGGCTCGTCAACGCCTGCAGAGAACTGACACCCACAGCGGCATCTGCAGACCTCAAGACTGACGCCCCGAGCCTTGGAGAGCCACAACCCACGGAGCAGACTCAACCCACGGTGACAGCGGCACGGCCCAAGCGCAACGAACAGAATGACGTCTGTTATTATCACCATCGCTTCGCCGAGAAAGCCCGAAAATGTGTTCCTCCCTGCAAGTTTACGACGTCGAGAAAACGCCAAAGCCGAGGGCCGTTAACGGCAGCGGTTCTCGGCGAGAAAAACAAGCTGTTATACGTGACAGATGGACACACAGGCAAGCAGTTCCTCATCGACACGGGAGCTCAGCTGAGTTTCATCTCTCTGTTCTGAGATTACCGCAGATTAAACAACGCTACAGAGCATGACCGCTACCCCATCCCTCACATACAGGACTTTTCACTACATTTAGCGGGTGCGCGCATTTTTTCAAAAATAAACTTAGTCCGCGGTTATCACCAAGTCCCAGTCCGAGCTGAAGACATTCCTAAAACAGCGGTTATAACCCCTTTTGGCCTTTTTGAATTCCTGCGAATGCCTTTTGGCCTCAAAGGCGCTGCTCAGACTTTTCAGCGTATGATGGACGCAGTCTTACGCGACATCCCCTTTGTTTTCGTCTACCTCGACGATATGCTGGTAGCCAGCTCATCGGAGGAAGAGCACGAGCAGCATCTCTCTACCGTTTTTCAGAGGCTAGAGGAGCACGGATTAATAATTAATCCAGCCAAATGCAAATTCGGCGTATCGCAAATTGATTTTTTGGGACATAGAGTCTCCCCGAAAGGGGCAGTTCCGCTTCCAGACAAAATTCATGCGATAGAAGGTTTTCCACGGCCCCAAACGGTCAAATCGCTACAGGAATTTTGGGGGATGGTTAATTTTTACAACCGTTTCCTCCCTCATGCAGCTCAGCTCATGCAGCCCCTGTATGACGCGCTCAAAAAAAAGAAAGCTTCCAACGCGGTCGAATGGACCCCGGAATGCGAACGCGCTTTTGCGGAAGTTAAAAACGCCCTAGCTAACGCCACAATGTTAGTCCACCAAGATCCCTCGGCCCGCATTGCTCTAACCACAGATGCTTCAGACTTGGCCATAGGGGCAGTTGTAGAACAACTTGTCAAGGGGGTCTGGCAACCTTTAGCATTCTTTAGCAAATCGCTAAACCCGACGGAACGCAAATACAGCACTTTTGACAGGGAGCTGCTGGCGCTCCATTTGTCCATCCGCCACTTCCAGTTTTGGTTAGAAGGGCGGAGTTTCACGGCTTTTGTGGACCATAAACCGCTCACTTTTGCTATGGCTAAAATTTCAGAACCTTGGTCGGGCAGACAACAAAGACAGTTAGCTGCGATTTCAGAGTTCACCACAGACATTCGACATGTAGCGGGCAAACTTAACGTAGTAGCGGACTGTCTCTCTCGCGCTGTGGCACCGCCAGAGCACGAGGAGACAGATTACACTGCCTCAGCAGCTGAGCTTTTCTCTAACGCAAACACATATGCAGCACCTATCCATGAAGGGATAGATTATGCAGCCATGGCGGAAGAACAAAGCAGTGATGCGGACGTGCGCGCGCTCCTGTCTGGACCAACAGGGTTAAGGCTGGAGAAAAAAGGATTGCGTGACAGTGTGCCCCCCCTAATATGCGATGTTTCAACCGGCCGACCTCGCCCGTTAGTACCAGCTGCTTGGCGCCGCCATATTTTCAATGCAATTCACTCCCTCGCGCACCCAGGTGTGCGCGCCTCGGTCAGAATGGTTGCCGAAAAGTTTGTGTGGCCAGGCCTGCGCAAAAACGTAAAAGAATGGGCAAAAACTTGCATTCCTTGTCAGCGCGCCAAAGTACACAGACACACAAAAGCCCCTCTGGAGCCTTTTCCCATCCCTGCTAGAAGGTTCGACCACATTCATGTCGACCTCATGGGGCCACTGCCTTCCTCCCAGGGTTTCACACACCTGCTAACAATGATAGACCACACCACGCGCTGGCCAGAGGCAGTCCCTCTAGCGGCAACTACAGCGGAGGAAGTCGCTCGCGTTTTTCTAACAAATTGGGTGGCACGTTTTGGCGTCCCATCAGACATCACGTCAGATAGGGGGCCTCAATTTGTCTCAGAGCTCTGGTCAGCCATGTCCAACAGTTTAGGGGCAACAATTCACCGTACCACCGCTTATCACCCTCAGGCTAATGGGTTATGCGAGCGTTTTCACAGGTCCTTAAAGGCCGCCCTCAGAGCCTCATTAACGGACACAAATTGGGTAAATAAACTTCCCTGGGTTTTTTGGGGGTTGCGTGCGGCACCTAAAGAGGATTTAGACGCTTCCCCTGCAGAATTAGTCTTTGCTCAGCCTATCAGACTACCAGGTGAATTTTTACCAGAAAACCCGGAACCAGGGCACCTCCCAGTCCCAAGGTTTTTAGGCAGTAACGGACCGGACTCTCTCCACGGTCCAGCTCATCACGCCTTTCCACGAGTTTTTGTTCCTCAAACTTTAAAAAACGCTGAGTTTGTTTTTGTTAAGCATGAAGCTCTTAAACCAACGTTACGCCCAGTATACGATGGCCCGTATAGAGTGCTGGAAAATGGTGACAAACACTTTGTGCTTGATTATGGGGATAGAAATGAAACGGTCAGCATTGACAGACTCAAACCTGCCTTCTTGTTGAGAGACGAACCTGCACAGCTGGCTCGAGCACCTCGGCGAGGTAGACCCCCCAAGGGAAAAGTCTCAGCCCCCAGGCAGGGAACAGATAATCTCTCTCCTTCCCACACTGCAGATTCCTCACAACAAGGTCCCAGCAGGACACCTAAACCAACCTACAGCAGCTTTGGGAGAAGACTAAAACCCAGACAGCACAGGGACTGATCCCACCACTCTGCAAATTTTCGCTAATTGTGCTGCAACAGTTTAGGACTGACTTATGATTATACTATGCTGTTATGTTTTCACTGAACTCTCTTAGGAGCATGTCTGCTTAAAAGTTTCTTCTGTGGCAACAGCTGTAACACGTAGTATGTCTTAGTAATTACCCTAGACTGTGAATCTTTCTGTGTCCTTTCATAGTTGTTTGGGGGGCCTGTGGTATATATTACTCATATATTCCATACTTACATTTGTTAGAGCATGTGGAAATGTTTGGGACAGAATATACAAAGGAACTTCACACCTCTGAAAGGGACAAAGGAATCTCACCGCCGTGTGAAGACCAACGACGTCACAGGACGCAGTGGCAACAGACTTGACACCTTCACCCCCTAAGGTGAGGAGAGGTTTTCCCATCACCTCCCAAGACGAAGGGAGGAGTTAACAGGACTAATGGGAGATTTAGATAACGGGGGATTTCAGCTTGTGTTTTGCATGTCTTTGATGTGTGCCTGTATTTAACCAGCGAGCTGGGCAGAATTCTTTCTCTTTTGCCTTCTGCCAAGCTCTGCACCAGATGAGACAAGATAGAAGAGTTGTTCATTAAAGACTCTGTTTTTGATGCAAAACCGCCTCATCATTCCAGCTCTTCTACACCCCCTAGCTTTAGTTGTTTTCTCTGACTGTTATAGGCACTGATATATTTATGTTTAGTTTAGTGCGTGATTCAGGTTCCAAATTCAGAATCAGAATCAGAATCAGAATCAGGTTTATTGCCATTGTTCATGTAGTACACAAACTAGGAATTTGTCTCGGTACAATGCTGCAACATTAAACATGATAAGATAAGAGAAATAAACTATACATGTAATAAAGTGTAGGATAAGATTAAGTGATACTGGTCAACAGTTAAAATATATATTAGCCAGCAGCAGATACTGTGGAGAACTATATAGTGCAGTCGGTAATGCAGGAAGAAAACAGTGATGATTGACATGAGTCTGGTTGAGCTGCTGTACATGGTGCACGAGAGTCACTTAGTGTTCAGCAGTCTAATGGCAGAGGGGAAGAAGCTGTTCATGTGACGGGAGGTTTTAGTCTGGATGGACCGAAGTCTTCTACCAGAGGGGAGGGGGGCAAACAGTACGTGACCAGGGTGTGAGGGATCGGCTATGATCCGGCCAGCACGCCTCCGGGTCCTGGAGATGTACAGATCCTGGAGAGATGGGAGCTTGCAGCCGATCACCTTCTCAGCAGTGCGCACGACGCGCTGCAGCCTTAGTCTGTCCCTGGCAGTGGCTCCTGCGTACCACACGGTTATGGAGGTGGTGAGGATGGACTCGATGATGGCTGTGTAGAACTGCACTAACATCTTGGTGGGTAGCTTGAGCTTCCTCAGCTGCCGCAGGAAGAACATCCTCTGCTGGGCTTTTTAGATGAGTGAGCTGATGGTCAGCTCCCATTTGAGGTCCCTGGTGATGGTAGTGCCTAGGAAGCGGAAGGAATCAGCAGTGGTGATGGGAGAGCCTGAGAGGGTGAGGGGGGGCAGAGGAGTAGTGACTTTCCTGAAGTCTACAATCATCTCCACTGTCTTCAGAGCGTTCAGCTGCAGGTTGTTATTGCTGCACCAGGACGCCAGCTGGGCCACCTCTCTCCTGTAGGCGGACTCGTCGCCGTTGGAGATGAGCCCGATGAGGGTGGTGTCGTCCGCAAACTTGATCAACTTGACAGACTGGTGGCTGGAGGTGCAGGAGTTGGTGTAAAGGGAGAAGAGTAGGGGGGAAAGTACACAGCCCTGGGGTGATCCGGTGCTGATGCTAGTATAGTCTGAGACAGTCTTTCCCAGCCGCACATGCTGCCTCCGGTCCGTCAGGAAGTCGATGATCCACCTGCAGAGGGAGTCAGGCACGTTGAGCAGGGACAGCTTGTCCCGGAGCAGAGCGGGGCGGATGGTGTTGAATGCGGAGCTGAAGTCCACAAACAGGATCCTGCCGTAGGTTCCCGGGGAGTCCAGGTGCTGCAGGATGGAGTGGAGGGCCAGGTTGACTGCATCGTCTACAGACCTGTTGGCTCGGTAGGCAAACTGCAGCGGGTCCAGGAGGGGAGTGGTGATGGACTTGAGGTGGGACAGGACCAGGCGCTCAAAGGACTTCATGACTACAGAGGTGAGCGCTACAGGTCTGTAGTCATTAAGTCCAGTGATCCGTGGCTTCTTGGGGACAGGGATGATGGTGGAGGATTTGAGGCAGGATGGCACGTGGCATAACTTAAGGGAGGTGTTAAAAATGTCTGTGAATACAGGAGCCAGCTGTTTCGCACAGAGCCTCAGGGTGGAGGGAGACACGCCGTCTGGGCCGGGGGCCTTGCGCGGGTTCAGTCTGGAGAACTGTTTGAGCACATCCTGCTCACTGATGATAAGGGGAGGGGGGGAGGAGGGGGGGGGGTGCCTTAAATGAAGTAGGGAATGTGGAGGCTGTGGAGCTGGAGGGAGGGGGGGAGTTGGACACAGATGACGAGGTGTCAAAACGGGCATAGTGTTGGGACAGTCTCTGACAAAGGGCTTTGTCATCCTGACCTTTAGGAGCCTGAGGCCGATAGTTGGTGATCTGCCTCAGTCCTCTCCACACGGAAGCCGAATCATTAGCAGTGAACTGCTGCTGGAGTCTCTCTGAGTACACAGATTTAGCCCTCTTCAGCTCTCTGTTAAACCGGTATTTAACCTCCCTGTAGCAGTCCCTGTCTCCACTTTTCAGCGCTGCTTCCTTCTCCTTCCTGATCTGTCTGAGCTTAGCTGTGAACCAGGGTTTGTCATTAGAGTAACTCACCCTGGTGCGTGATGGAAGAATGTTCTCTTCACAAAAGTGGATATATGAGTTCACAGTGTCCGTGTACTCATCCAGATCATGCGTGGCTCCTTTAAGCATGCCCCAGTCAGATATTTCCATGCACGTTTCCAGCTTCTCCTCAGCATCACTGGTCCGTATCTTCGTAGTGCGGAGGAGGGTGGGGAGGGAAATTGGGGAGGGTCTTGATTGTATGTGTGTTTTGGACCATTTTGAAGGGGCGAGGGGAAATGTAGTGTTGTACTTAGGACATATTATGGTGTGACATGGGTGGTGGCTTCATCTTCCGGTTCCGCCACCACCCGGAGTATAAGAGGGGTGTGCAGAAGAGGCGCGGTCTCTTTGACCGCCTCTCAGCCTAGCGGGAGCGACTCTTTATAAACTGTGAGTCTATAATAAAGTCCTGTCTAGTTCACCATTCGGTCTCATCATTGGCTCACCATTTAAATACATAACATTGTGTACAAAGGAAATTATCACAAAACTACACTTGACAATTTTACAGTATTCCTAGAGGAATGTCTTAATACATTAAAGAATAACTAACAAGAACAAGAACATTACAATGTTCATCCTTTTATCAGAGGTGTTTTTGCCTGATAACAGAAAAAAGAAAACTGGTAACAAAATTACGCTTCTGAACTTGGTGGAGTGGGTTAACTCAAACTTCAACTGCTTTTTTTTTCTCACGCCTCTTCTCGGCCTTGTATCTCTTTCACTAATACTGCAGAGGCTGGTGTTTGCGGAAGGTGATGCATTGTAGAATGTAGTACCTACTGTACATGGCTTTCCTGAAGTGGAGTGGTGGCCAAGTGGTAGAGCATCAGCCCCACAGCCAGGAAGTTGGGTCATACCAAAGACTATAAAAAATAGGACCTTCTGCCTTCCAGCTTGGTGCTCAGCATACACTGAATGGGGAAAGGAAAATTGATTACCCATCCACAGGAGAAACACAAAACTAGTGTACTCCTTGTGCCGGCCCAAGGTCCCAGTAAATAGAATCAAACATGAAGAACCATGATCAGCTATGGTGACCCTGAATAGTCAACAGCTGAATGTGTGTGTGCAGTCTGGGAGACTTATGCCTGGAGCTACATATTTTGTAGCTCCAGGCATCATCCTGATGACATTTTTAGCTGAAAGCCTATCTTGATTGTCAGGTGGGGATGAAGACCAGGATAAGTTTCCATTCTTTGACTTGAATGTGACTGCTCAGCATGGCCATCCTCTTCGTCACTGGATTCCTCCTCATCAGTTATTTCTTGGTCTGGATTATATTCTGTGTCATCTTCAGTTTCTGACACTTCCTCTTCTAATCCATCCTCACTGTCTGTCAGTTTCCTGGCCTTTCTCCTGCTCGCCAGTGTGGTGATCAAATATGTAGTCAAGAGCCTTGCTTACGGTATATCAACCTGCTATGGCACTCCCACACACTGAACTGAGCAAGACCTCAAAAAAGCATTTTACACGAACCCTATGAGAAAAGTTCAGTGTTATTGAAACAATGTTGTGCCAACACAGGTGTTGTTCCCATGGGAGATTCTACTGGAAAAAGGTTCCCCCATTGGTTGCCAGGGAACTCAAGATGAGTGTGTGTGTGTGTGTGTGTGTGTGTGCGCGCGCGCTTTCATGCGCACGTGCATGCATATGTGTGTGTGCGTGTGTATGCATGTGTGTGTGTGTGTGTGTGTGTGTGTGTGTGTGAATCTAACAAATGAGGATGTATCTCACCTCAGTTTTTTTTCTACCCACATTCATTTTTAATGACCAGTGATTTTTTTGCCAGCAACACCAGGAGTTGTACAAAAGTTGAATGAAAAACAAAAAAAATTGGATGCAAATTAATACAATTTATTTTTTATGTTTGAAATCTTCTTTGTGGACAAAGTCATAGAATCTTAGGTCAGTCTGAATAAATGATGTCATGATTCCCCGTGCGCTGCGTAGAAGCGCACAGAGGAGAGAGACCGATTTACGTGTAGGGTTACACCACAAACACATTAATTAAATCAAGGTCTCAAAAATAGTGCAGGCGTACAAAAAATGCAAAGACGAATAAACTTACTGGGATTCCAAGGTGTAACGAGAACAAGGCTAACCACAACGTAACGTGGCAGAACTAGAACTATAGGAAAGCCATGGCATAACATGGCAGTGACAGCAATATAATCCAGCAGCCAAGAAATGAAAATGACCAAACTAAATATACATACTGATGAGCTAATGATTTGTTGCACCTGAGCAAGGACATGAGGGGAATAATCACAGAACTGAGAACAGCTGAGTGTCAGGAGTGGGGGAGTGGTCTGGCTGGCAAACTGGCAGGCAACGCCCACACCAAGTGCAGACTTCTTGGGTGCATGCGCACGCAGCGACCGACAACTGGTGAAAAAAGTCCGACATCTGTGTCTCTGTTTTTACGCACTTTAATGTGTTTTAACGAAATTCTCTGTGTCGTTTTTGTCCTTGAATGTTTGTGGACTACATAACGAAGAGCTCCCTGGGTCCATCAGTATGGATCTCCTCCTTATTTTTGCACTGTTGCTTCTTTCCTACCGGCTCTTTGTCTCTGAGGTAAGTGCAATCACGATCATGCCGGGAAGAATACAGTATCCCAGAGACATGTTACTGCATTTAAACACGGACAATGCAGCATCTGTGTTTGAGTCCGTGCCGCAACTGCCGGACTTTATTTTAAGAGATTTTCATGGACACAGCAATGAAAAGAGAGACAAGAGGAGGAAACGCAGAAGGCGTGGAGGTGTAAGATTAAGCCTGAGGAGAAGTCAGCTTAACAGCATTCCTCTTCCTTCCATGATTATGGGGAACGTACAATCCCTGAGAAATAAAGTGGATGAAATTCAAGGGAATGTACAATATCAGAAGGACTTCAAGAACTGCTGTGTCATGGCTTACACGGAGACGTGGCTTACGGCGCATGACCCGGATGCGGACCTGTGGATTGACAGCTTTGGAGCCTCACTTTGCTCTGATTGGCAGGAAGAGGTAATGGGAAAACATCAGGGGGGTGGCATATGTTTATACATTAATAAACAGTACTACACATCCGTCATGGTCAGAGAGCGCATCTGTACACCCGATGTGGAGCTTCTGTCCGTATCGCTATGCCCCTTTTATCTGCCCCGCGAGTTCCCCCAACTTTTCATAACGACTGTGTACATTCACCCGAGAGCGGATGCTGACTCCGCCTCCAGCACCGTCTTTGATGTGGTCCAGCGGCTGCAGTCGATTTCCCCAGAGGCTCCAAACTTTATTCTTGGGGATTTTAACCATGTTTCTTTAAAGAAGACACTTAAAAACTTTTATCAGTATGTCTCCTGCCCAACCAGGCGAAAAAAGACATTGGACCTGTGCTATGGATCCATTGAGAGGGCTTATAAATCACTTCCCCTTCCTCTTTTAGGATCCTCAGACCACAACTGTGTACATTTGCTGCCCACATATAAATCTGCTCTCAGAAGAGGCAAGGTGAAGACCAGAGACATAAATGTGTGGACAGAGGATTCAGTGCACTGCCTCCAGGAATGCTTTAACTGTACAGACTGGGAGGTTTTCACACTGTCCTGCGGGGATGATTTGGACTCTCTGGTGGACGTCACATGCTCATACATGGCTTTCTGTAGAGATATGATCGTTCCACGTAAACGTGTCAAAATATATCCCAACAACAAGCCATGGGTTACAAAATCAGTTAAATCCTGCTTACAGAGGAAAGCACTTGTCTTTAAACAGGGGTCTGTTTCTGAGCTACAGGTTGCCACAAAAGAGCTGAAGTCTGAAATTTTAAGAGCAAAACAGAATTATAAATCAGAGTTGGAAAGCAAGATGGCAACAAAGAAACTTGGTTCAGCCTGGGCCAGTATGAAAACTATTGCAGGCCTTCAGAGCACAGAGCGCAGTAATCGTGTGTTTTTAGATGGTTTTAATTCAGACACAGAGCTGGCTAATGCTCTTAATTGTTTTTATGGTCGTTTTGATTCCTCTGATTTTAGCACAGAAACCCAAGATTTGAAACAGAAACTCAAAGACAATCAGCACTTTAATATTGAGGTGAAGGATATTAAAAGGGCGTTCTGTGCTGTAAAAGTGAGCAAAAGTCAGGGCCCTGATAATATATGTGGGCGATTGGTAAAGTCCTGTGCACATGAATTGAGTCCTGTATTTCACTACATTTTCAATAAGTCCTTACAGACACAACATGTGCCTAAGATCTGGAAAGATGCTGTGGTTGCCCCCGTTCCAAAATCCAGCTGTCCTAAAATGGTAAACGACTTTAGACCAGTTGCTTTGCAATTTTAATGAAAATGTTTGAAAAACTGGTCAGATTTGAGGTCCTAAAGCAGACTGAGCATGCATTGGATCCTCTGCAGTTTGCCTATAGGCCTCACAGAGGAGTGGAGGATGCCACTGTCACTCTGTTTAACATGTTTTTTAAACATCTGGATTTTAACGGGACACACTCCAGGCTTTTATTTGTGGACTTTTCTTCCACCTTTAATACAATCCAACCTCATATTTTAGTTGAAAGGCTCCTGCAACAATTTGATTTGAGCAATAATCTGGTGGGTTGGATTCTGGATTTTTTAACCAACAGGACACAGAGAGTAAGGGTCAATGGTACATTGTCTAACCCAAAGTGCTCTTCTACTGGCTCTCCTCAGGGGTGTGTGTTGTCACCACTACTCTTCATCCTGTACGCAAACATGTGTCGAAGCAGACATGACAACAGACACATTACAGACACATTTCTCTCGGCGCCACACCAGTCGGCTGCCTTTTGCAACAGCGGCTCGATTCCGAGTTTTTTTTTCCCTTCCTCTCTCTTTTGATCACTTTTTTTTTTTTCACCCCACTTATATCACGGACACACAGATCGTCCCAAATGTCTCCTGAGCCGGTGGACGGAGCCACTGTTTATAGCAGGATTCGATACAACAGGGAAGAGCTGCTAGCATTTAACCGCCACCCGGTCCCACCGGAAAAACTCGACATACCGAGAGAACTGAGGTGAAAACGCCGCGGCTGCCGGGCTGGAGTAAGGCGGAGGACAAAAAATATAAGGTACAGACCCTCCCTTCCATCTGTTGTCATGGGAAATGTACGGTCGATACTGGGAAAGTTAGATGAGCTAGCGGCTATCTCCCGTTATGATAGCACTTACCGGGAGTGCTCTCTCCTTTTGTTTACTGAGACGTGGCTAACTGAACTAGCAGCAGATGCTAACATTGAGCTGGAGGGTTTTCACATGATACGAGCTGACCGAACACCAGACAGTGGCAAAACTAGGGGCGGTGGAGTGATAATGTATGTTAACAACAACTGGTGCAGACCGGGACATATCACTGTTAAACAACGACACTGCAGCAAAGACATTGAGCTGCTAGCTGTTAGCATGAGGCCTACATATCTCCCGAGAGAACACTCACACGTGATCTGCATTGTTGTTTATGCAAATCCGACGGCGAACGCTGGGACAGCGCGTGACGTCATCCATTCAGTAACCAGCAGGCTGCAGACAGAACACCCAGATGCTCTTCTCCTCATCTCAGGCGATTTCAACCACGTTTCACTGTCTCCCATTCTGCCCACTTTCACCCAGTATGTCACATGCCACACTAGAGACAATAAAACACTGGATTTGTTCTACGCAAACACTAAGGAGGCGTACACCTCATCACAACTCCCCCCACTTGGGAGATCAGATCACAACTTGGTTCATCTCCGACCGGTGTACAAACCCCTAGTGCACAGACAACCTCCGGCCATGCACACTGTGGAGTTATGGTCTGAGGAGACAATGGACACTCTAAAGGACTGTTTTTAAGCCACTGCCTGGAAGCAGCTCTGCGATCCACATGGTGAGGACATCGATGGCCTCATTCACACCTTCACGGGCTACCTCAGCTTCTGTGTGGACAAATCCGTTCCCACCAAGACCATACGGCGTCACTCAAACAACAAACCCTGGATCAACCCTGAGATAAAAACACTTCTGAGAGAGAAGAAGAGGATCTTCAGGTCGGGGAACAGGGAGATGCTGAAGTCCGTACAGAGGGAGCTGAGGAGAAAGATCAGAGAAGGCAAGGACAGCTTCAGGAAGAAGATGGAGGACAAGCTGCAACAGAGCGACATCAGCGGGGTCTGGAGAAACCTCAAAACCATCTCGGGGCTCCAGAATACCTCCCCCCAGGCCACGGGGGGCAGGGAGTGGGCGAACAACCTGAATCTGTTTTTCAATAGATTTGACCAACCGCCCTCCCCCCTGTCTGCACAACAACCACTGCTGCCTCTAAGAAATCAAGTCCTGCTACCCACTCCCCACTCCACCGACACCCCCCCCCCCCACTCCCAACACACAGCCCCCCATCCTGACCCTGACCAAGACCCAGGTGAGGACGGAGCTGAGGAAGATCAAGGCGAGGAAGGCGTCGGGACCGGACGGCATCAGCGCAAAGCTCCTCAAGTCCTGTGCAGACCAGCTGTGTGGGATTGTGACATATATCTTCAACATGAGCCTGAAACTGGGGAGGGTACCACAGCTGTGGAAAACATCTTGTGTGGTACCTGTACCAAAAACTTCCCACCCCAAAGACCTGAACAGCTTCAGACCGGTGGCCTTGACGTCTCACTTGATGAAGACCCTGGAGAGACTGCTCCTTGCTCATCTCCGCCCCCTGGTGGAACCAGCGATGGATCCACTCCAGTTCGCCTACCAGCATGGCATTGGGGTGGAGGATGCGGTGATCTTCCTCCTTCACCGTTCTCTGTCCCACCTGGAGAAGCCCGGGAATATGGTGAGGATCATGTTCTTTGACTTCTCCAGTGCTTTCAACACCATCCAACCGATGATCCTGAAGGACAAGCTGCTGCGCGCAGGGGTGGACCAGCACCTGTCATCATGGATCCTGGACTACCTCACGAACCGGCCTCAGTTTGTGAGAACCCGGGACTGTGTTTCCGACACGATCATCAGTAGCACGGGGGCCCCCCAGGGAACGGTGCTGGCTCCCTTCCTGTTCACTCTTTATACTGCGGACTTCTCACACAACACAACACATTGCCATCTACAGAAGTTCTCTGATGACTCTGCGATCGTTGGTCTCATCTCCAGCGGAGATGAAGCTGAGTACAGCGGGCTTATCCAGGACTTTGTGGACTGGTGCCATCGGAACTGCCTCCAGATCAACGCGAGGAAAACTAAGGAGCTGGTGGTGGACTGCCGCAGGCATGGGCAGCCCCTCACAGCACCAGTAAATATACAGGGAACAGACATCGAGATGGTGACATCCTACAAGTACCTGGGTATTCATCTGAACAATAAACTAGACTGGTCACACAATACTGACGCACTCTACAAGAAGGGACAGCGCAGGCTGTTCCTGCTGAGGAGACTCAGGTCTTTTGGTGTACAAGGGGCGCTGCTGAAGTCATTCTATGACACGGTGGTGGCATCAGCCATCACTTTTGGAGTGGTCTGCTGGGGCAGTGGCATTACAGCAGCCGATAGGAAGAGACTGAACAAACTGATTAAGAAAGCTAGCTCCTTCCTGGGGCAACGCCTTGATCCGATGGAGGAGATAGGAGAGAGAAGGACGGTGGCTAAACTGTCATCTCTGCTGGAGTCCGAGTTCCACCCTATGCAGGACATACTGGATGCACTGAGGAGCTCATTTAGCAGCAGACTACATCATCCCAGGTGCACAACCGAGAGGTTTCGTAGGTCCGTCCTACCAACGGCTGTCAGACTGTACAACCTAAGCAGGGCTGCTCGCAGAGATAGCAAAAAGACGTAACAAACTAATAGTTTTTTGAATGCAAAAGATGCAATAGACTTACACAATGGTCCTCTCCGGCATACAACTAGGAACATACCGGTCGCTATGGAGGGTGAGAATATGTATGGGCACATAATCATACCATGTAGGATAACTAAATAGACGGTTATGCTGTTTCATCCCACCTAGCAACAATGCTCTGCACTGTGTGTGTTTATATATTTACATATTTATTCCATCTAGCTACAATGCTCTGCACTGGGTGTGTTTATATTTATATATCTATATATTTATTCCATCTAGCTACAATGCTCAGCACTGGGTGTGTTTATATTTATATATCTATATATTTATTCCATCTAGCTACAATGCTCCGCACTGTGTTTTTATATATCTACATATTATTCCATCTAGCTACATTGCTCCGCACTGTGTGTGTTTATATACTTGCATATTTATTCCACCTAGCTGCAATGCTCCGTACTGTGGGTGTTTATATATTTACATATTTATTCCATCTAGCTACAATGCTCTGCACTGTGTGTTCATATATTCATATATTTATTCCATCCAGCTACAATGCTCTGCACTGTGTGTCTGTGTGTGTGTGTGTGTGTGTATATATATATTTTATAGTAATATGTACATATGTATATTAGCTGCTCTTGCTTGCTTGTTTTTTTTCATGCCTTCTGATTGTTGCTCTGAGTGTTGCTATCCCTGTGCTGTTGCAATCCTGGAATTTCCCCGTTGTGGGACTAATAAAGGCTTATCTTATCTTATCTTATCTTATAAAGTATGCTGATGATTCAGTTATTGTCAGTCTTCTCCAGGATGGTGAGAGTGGCCACGGCCCAGTAGTTGATGATTTTGTTCACTGGTGTGAGGATTCCTACCTGCAGCTGAATACGACAAAAACTAAAGATATGATTATTGACTTTAGGAGGAAAACTACCAGGCATGAAGTCACTGTACTAAAAGGCCAGACCACTGAATGTGTACAATCCTACAAATATCTTGGGACAATTATTGAAAGTAATTTAAACTTTGAAGAGAACTGTGAAAGGGTGTTCAAAAAGGGTCAGCAACATTTGCATTAAGGAAACTTGCACGTTTCCAAATTGACCGAACCATAATGACAATGTTTTATCGGGCTTTTATTGAATCTGTTTTATCCTTTTCTTTAGTGTCATGGTTTGGTCAGATAAAACTGAAACAGAGGAAATCCTTGGATCAGGTAGTTAGATGGTCCAGTTGTTTGCTTGGTGAGTCACAGCTGAGCCTAACATCCCTGTACAACAGACAGCTACAGAGGATTGCTACCTCCATTTTAAATGATAACTCCCACCCTTTGCCCTGCCACTTTCAGCTTCTTCCCTGAAGATGGAGGTTTGCTGTCCCAAAAAGTAAAACCCAGTGCTACAAAAACAGCTTTCCATCTTATGAGCACCTCACCACCACCTTACACAAGCTGTACAAATGGGGATTGTAGGTGTTTCCTATGACTGCTGTAAGGGCCTCTCAAGAACAACTTAAGGTGTTCTTGAGGCATACTTACACCCTACATCTTGCCTAGTTCTTACGTTGTTTCTATGGCATTTGTTATGCAGCCCTACGATAAGGGGTTTTTGTGGGGTATTCGTAGAAATCTTGGACAAGACCGTCGACCTGGCGATGAACTTATGAATAGTCCAAGAACGCTGGATTCTCTTATGGCCACCTTAAGAAGGCCATACGAAATGGTCCAAAAATCATTCATATGGTGTTTGCAGCTGTTTGTAAGGGTATTTGTGACTATAGCTTTAACTTCATCACATCCAAGGAATAATCATTGCATAAAATCTATAGCACCTAAGATGATATACTTGTAAGCCTTGAAAAAAGGTGGTGGTGACAGTTTGGGCAGAGTGGACTAGTAATAAAGTCTCAGGAAGCAAGTTTTTACAAAAATCCTCTAAATACCCAGCACATCATGCAGTATTGACAAATATTTTAACTAATACATGCTTTATTCAACCAGCTAAAGGGAAGGTATCTGAAATATTGATGAACAGGAAAGGGAGCATGAAATTAAATTTACATAAGGTTATGAATCAAAGATCTGCAGAGGTTTTGAGCTGACAGCAAGGGCACCCCACCCCACCCCAACACACACACACACACACACACACACACACACACACACACACACACACACACACAATGGAGGTATTTTCACTTTTTTCCCTTTCAGTGGAAACCACAGCTGTACTGTAAGCAGACCTGTAGCTGCAGTCAGACATGAGGGGATGCTCAGAAATCTCAGACATTAAATACTAATGATGAGCAAGGATCCAGGATGAAATAAATCATTTCAGAAAATGTTGCGTGACCAGCTTGACTTATGCAAAGTGCTTACATATCTTTGCTGACGGCATTGTGGTGAGAGTTTAATAAACTTACGCACTGCTCACAGCCATCCCACTACACCAGAACATTCTTCTCACCTGTCACTTCACTGACAAATGTAAATTAGGTAGAAAATGCTAATGCAATTTCTCTAAAAGCCATGCCATAGATAGAAACTGTGTCTAAAACATAAGATTTCATTGTTGTTGAAAAGAATGCCATTGTGAACAGAAACTGTTGCAGTGCTATGTTAATATTAGCATGATGCCGCTGCTTAAAGGGAAAAAAAATAACAGAAAAAACTTTTTAGTAAACCATTCTCTAGTTGATCCAGCAGTTGATGTTGAAAACTTTAAAGGACAGTCTCATATGTTATTATATGTGTGTTGGGCATGTCACAGATCTCCTTGGGCCAACAAAAGAATAGGTACCTAGATTATTTGCCTACTTTAAAGGCGCTATACTTGCAGCTGTGGGACAGGTGTACTGTGGCCAACTACTGATCAGAGGGTCAGGGGTTTGATTCCTGCTCTGTCTGCAGTCTGCATATGGAAGTGTCTTTGAGCAAGACACTGAACCCCCAGTTGCTCCTGGTGGGTCAGGCCAGTGTCTGTGCATGGCAGGTCCACCACCATCAGTGTGTGAATTGGTGGATAGCAGGATCTGTAAAGCGCTTTGCTCATCTAAAGATGAGAAAAAAGCGCTATATAAGTGAACGCCATTTACCATTACTTTCTGAGCTGTGCAAAAAGTAACTCGTTTTCTTAGCTTTGATTTATCTGTGATCTGCTAAGTTCATTAGTGGCAATCACTGAGGCTTGTCAGAACTGCACTAAAGTGATTTTGTTAATGACTCTGGAGATGGATCATCCTGATGTATGTAGGCATTTTGCAAGGAAAACAGAATAATGTGGCTGCACTTGAAGCTCAAGCTTCCTTAGGATCTTTGAGAGCTCGATCAGAATAGTCAATACCTTCTCATTAGCAAGAAAAAGTCTGGAAAAAAGACTATAACCCAGTACATACTTTCATAGTTCAACCATGATAAAGAGCAACAACAAATAAACAGTGGACAAATATAACAAGAGAAAAATGAATGAAATTACTGCCACACTAATTTATTGAGTTCTGGGGAAAGAGTAGGAGCTCAAGGTGTTCCCCTATACCTGGTACAACCAGAGGATGCTTGTAGTGCCATACATCTAGTTGTTCCAAGTCCCCCTTCTTTGGGAAACAGAGCCTATATGCATTGCATGATGACTTCTTGTGCTGTGAAGGAGTTCTGCTCTTATTCAGTCTTTATCCAAAATAAACAGTAGACATGAAGGTGAAGGTCTACAGAAAAAAAAAAAAAAAAATCTGTGGGTATTATTGTAGTCCTGGTTACTATGATATATTATACTGTATATATGACATGGTGTATATACTGTATATTAGTGGTGAAAGACTATTAAAATTTGTAGTCATGATCTTTTAAAACACTTTAATTGCCGAAATGTTTTTCTATATATTGTACCTTAAGTTGGTAATTTTTCAAGTTATTCATACTCTTATTAACATGAGAGTGGACAAATATGCTTGCCATCTGTAATTTCAAGCATTCAACATGTAAAAAATTCACCAAAAAATCCAGAATATTCTCCAGAAAAATCTCATAAGTACTGCAGAAATACTGCATGTGCAAACAACAGCTGGGCAGGGCATACAGGCCTCGTTGTAACATTACTTACAAGACCGACACAATACAGTGTCCAATGTTATTCTTGTAGTAAACACCCACTGTTTTTAAGCAGATTAACAAAAAAACAATTGACCTCAAGTGTCACAATAGACACAGTTGGCTCCCTCTAGTGATGGGATCCACCGTTTACTAAAATGTACTGAATCACTTAAGTTTGTTTACTAAAAAAATCTGTTCTAAAAATTTGTGCACCGGATCACTCAGTGCTGTACTGGAACTCTAACTGCCTGCCACTCAATGAACTGAAAAACGTGGCTGAACTGAGCAGGTGGTGCACGCTCCTTCACTGTTCTTCAGTACGTTCACTGATTGAACTGATGAGAACGTGAAGGAGAGAACTTTATGAATCAGCCGGTGTGTCCATATCTGTTCCAGAGTACACATTTGTTCATTCCATGTACTGACAACGTGAAAGAGGCTGCTGTAAAAATCAGCTGCCAGGCAAGGCAGCTTGGATTCGTGCTGTGCGTTTAAACATGATAAACAGATGTAACAGATTTTTATTATGATAATGATGGATTATTTTAAGAGCATATTTAACCCTCTTATTTTACTATTTGGAGGTTTTATGCATTTTTTTGTTTTGTTTTGTTTTAATTGAGTTTTCTGTTTTCCTTTTTGTTTTTTTTTGTTTTTTTAACCAGTTAATTTGTTGCATGTTATTATTATTGCATGTTTTGTTGTGGTGTTTAGTGATTTTTTAAGGATTTAAAAAAAAAAAAAGATTGTAAACTCAACTTCACTCCTGCAGCCTGAAGTGATTAGTAATAAACCTTGTTTAAACACTATGTGCCTACTGTTCCTTACTGAGGTGCATCGCCTAATCGAGGAGAGCTTTACAGATAATGCTGGTGACTATACTAACTAACTAACCTGCACTTATATAGCGCTTTTCTAGTCACAAAGACCACTCAAAGCGCTTTCATTAATACTAACTCTCTATTCTAAGGGCCTATAGGAAACAGATATCTAGGGACAATTTAGAACAGCCAATTAACCTAACATGCATGTTTTTGGCATGTGGGAGGAAACCGGAGAAATCCCGGAGTAAACCCACGCAACACGGGGAGAACATGCAAACTCCACACAGATCACTGTTGGTCGGGGGCTGGGATCGAACCCACGATCCCACGATCCCCACAATCCCCCGGCCAAGGGTAAACTGTGCTGCCGCAGTGCTAACCACTGTGCCACCGTGCAGCCCATATATGACAGAATAGGTGCTAATTTCTAATCTAGGTTCGAATAAGGAGATTGGCAGTAATTTACTTGTCAACTGTCACGCAGACCTGTAAAATTCAACCAAAATAACACACATGAAACAGATTGGTGGTATTATTAAAGGTGTATTACAATATTATGATGGATTATTTTAAGAGCATATTTAAGCCTTTTATTTACTACTTGGAGGTTTTATGCATTTTATTGGTTTTAATTGAGTTTGCTGTTTTCCTGTTTGTTTTTTTAAACCCGTTAATTTGTTGCATGTTATTATTATTGCATGTTTTGTTGTTGTGATTAGTGTTTTTGTAAGGATTAAAAAAGATTGTAAACTCAACTTCACCCCTGCAGCCTGAAATGATTAGTAATAAACCTTGTTTAAACACTACTGCCTACTGTTCCTTACTGAGGTGCATCACCTAATCAAGGAGAGCTCTACAGATAATGCTGGTGACTATATGACAGAATAGGTGCTAATTTCTAATCTAGGTTTGAATATGGAGATTGGCAGTATTTTTTTTTTTTTTGTCAACTGTCACACAGACCTGTAAAATCCAACCAAAATAACACACATGAAACAGATTGGCGGTATTATTAAAGGTGTATTACAACATTGCAATAAGCAGCTGGATTTAGACGTATACTGTAATGTAATGAATGTCATTGGGTTTACACACCTTTTATTGTTAACCAGCAATTAGCCAGGTACAGTAAATTAAATCCAAAAACTCTGAGATCTCAGTGAAGAAAAAGCATAAAAAATTGAAATAAAA
Source organism: Pholidichthys leucotaenia (assembly GCA_020510985.1). NCBI lineage: Eukaryota > Metazoa > Chordata > Actinopteri > Cichliformes > Pholidichthyidae > Pholidichthys > Pholidichthys leucotaenia. The sequence goes on from CM035845.1 coordinate 242,276,018, forward strand.
GAGGAAAAAGTAGTAAAAATGATAAATGAATAAAGAAAGTGATAAATGACAAAAAAATAAAATAAAACAAGTGCACTCAAACAGTCCTACCACACTTTTTTTTTTTTTTTTCCCCAAGAATGTCTAAAGCCCAGCTCTTGGCCCAAGAAGACTGTTGCAATGGGGATATAATAGCAATGTGGCTGCACGGTGGCGCAGTGGTTTAGCACTGTGGCAGCACAGTTTTACCCTCGGCCGGGGGACCGCGGGGATCATGAGATCGTGGGTTCGATCCCAGCCCCCGACCAACAGTGAGCTGTGTGGAGTTTGCATGTTCTCCCCGTGTTGCGCGGGTTTACTCCGGGATTTCTCCGGTTTCCTCCCGCACACCAAAAAACATGTAGGTTTAGGGCGCTCGCGCACGCAGCGACCAGCAGCCGGTGGCTTGTCACCAGACTGCAAACCAAGTCTACCTACGGGTACAAATAAGTAACAAAAAAAAAAAAAAAAAAAAAAAAATGTGGATGACTTCAACCAGGGAGGAGAATGGGAATAGAAAGGTGGATGACCGCAACCAGGGATGGAGATGGGGAAGAACAGCAGCCGAGGATGGTAGATGGACATGGACTTAGGCTCCAACTGAAGACTCTTAACAAAAAAAAAAAAAAAACAAACAAAAAAAAAACAGCCTACACAAATGTGCATGATAGTTACTCACTAAAATCCATTATAAAAATCAATTTACATGCATGCAAATAAACTAAACTTACTGTTGTGTATAGTTTAGGCTCTTATTTCTGAGGTACGGGTGGTGGCTCCATCATCCAGTTCTGCCACCACTCATGACTATAAAAGGGCAGTGGGCAGGAGGGCCGGTCTCTTGGCCACCTCTTCTGCCTGATGGTTGTGCCTATACTGTATAGCGCCTCCCTAATAAACCTATGTTCAGTTCGATACCTGGCCTCATCCTTGGCTCCATATAGATAGACATGACATTTGGCGAAGAGGTGTAGCGGATTAATGGAGTTTAAAAGGTAATTTAATGTTGGTACAAGTATTAATGTAAATATGAATGTGAGTAGGAATGAAAATTTATTTTCATTACACTCAGATCCTTGTAGGGCACCAGTCCATAGAATGGACATTTTAATTAACAATTATTTATTTGTACCAATTATGAATCAGTCTCAGAACAAACCCTTGTAAGTTCTTGTCTCTGATGATCAAGAAGATCAAATCAAATCAAATCAAACTTTATTGTCATATTGCTGTACATACAACTGTAGTGCAGGCAAGATGAAATTGCGTTTCTTTCGGCATCCATATAAATAGAAGCAGCATGATTTAAGAAACACTCACACATAGCTACACCCCCCTACCCCCACCCCCATCCATTCACACATCCCTGAGACATACTTGGGAAAAAAAAACAAAAAATAAAACTAACTATAATATACAAATAATATACAAAATATCCGTAGGTGCAGTAGTGTGTATGAGAGATTCCGGGTCAACTGTTCAGCATCCTGACAGCTTGTGGAAGGAAGCTGTTGATTAGTCTGGTGGTTCTGCCTCTGATGCTCCGGAATCGTTTACCAGATGGAAGAAGATCAAAGTGTTTATGCAGAGGGTGAGAACGGTCCTTGACAATGTTCACTGCCCTGCTCCTACAACGGCTCTGAAAAAGTTCTTGGACAGAGGGGAGGGAGACTCCAATTACCCTCTCCGCCCCCTTGACTATCCTCTGCAGGGCTTTTTTGTCTGACATACTGCAGCTGGAGTACCATGTAGCAATGCAGTACGTCAGAACACTCTCCACCACACCTCTGTAGAAGGTCCTGAGGATGCAGATGGGGAGAGAGGCCTGTTTGAGTTTCCTCAAGAAGTGCAGTCTCTGCCGAGCCCCCTTCTTGATCCCCAAGGAATTCTTGCTCCAGGTCAGGTCCTGAGAGATCTGCACTCCGAGGAACTTGATGCTCTCCACTCTCTCCACTAAACAGCCGCCGATGCTGAGGGGGACGTGCTCAGGCTGTGACCGCCGGAAGTCGATAATCATCTCCTTCGTTTTGTCCACGTTGAGCACCAGATTGTTCTCCCTGCACCAGCCCTCCAGGTCTCTCACTTCTTCCCTGTACATTGATTCCTCATCCCTCTGAATAAGTCCCACCACCGTGGTGCCGTCTGCAAACTTAATAATCTGGTTCCCCTCGTGTCTGGACACACAGTCATGTGTTAGAAGTGTAAACAACAGTGGACTGAGTACACAGCCTTGAGGGGATCCAGTGCTCAGTGTGACAGAGTTGGAGATGTTGTTTCCAACCCGGACAGACTGAGGTCTCTCGGTCAGGAAATCCAGGATCTAGAGACATGTGGCGGTGTTCAGACCGAGAAGGAGTAATTTCTCCATCAGCCTCTGGGGAATAATGGTGTTGAATGCTGAACTGAAATCAATGTACAGGAGTCTGGCGTAGGTGTCTTTCTGGTCCAGGTGGATGATGACAGAGTGTAGGGTGGTGACTATAGCATCCTCCGTGGAGCGGTTTGAACGATATGCAAACTGGAGCGGGTCGTGTGATAAAGGGAGGCAGGCTGTAATGTGTGGTTTGACAAACCGTTCAAAACACTTCATCACAATTGGTGTCAGTGCAACAGGACGAGAGTCATTCAAACAGGACACAACTGGTTTCTTTGCCACCGGTACAATGATAGAGGTCTTGAAGCATCTGGGAAAGATGGCCTGACTTAGGGAGATGTTATAAATGTCAGTCAGGACATCCGCCAACTCACTCGCGCAGTCTCGGAGCACACGTCCCGGAATATTGTCCGGACCTGCAGCTTTGCGTGGGTTGACTCTGGTTAGGGTCCTCTGTGTGTCCGCAGTGTTGATGGTAAAAGCTGGTCCGACCGATGGTAGGGGTGGGCCAGCCCTCCCTCTGATTGTCGAGTTTGATGCTTCAGAATGTGCAAAGAAGTTGTTAAGCCTGTCTGGAAGCGAAGCGTCGTCATCATCAACCCCCTGCCTAGACTTATAGCCCGTCAGTGTCCGAACTCCCTGCCACATCTGCTTGGTGTTCCTGGTGTCAAAGAGGTGTCCCAGGATTTTCTCCGCATAGGCACGCTTTGCCGCCTTAATTCCCTTTGAAAGCGCAGACCTGGCTGAGCGGAGGGCGATCCTGTCCTTCGCTCTGAAGGCTGCATCTCTGGCTGTAAGCAGCGAGCGCACCTCTGCAGTCATCCAGGGCTTATGGTTACCCCGCATAGTGATGGTCTTCACTGTAGTGACATCCTCTGTGCACTTCGCGATGTAGCTGGTGACCATATCAGCATACTCCTCCACATCTGTCTTGTCTTCCTGGGAGGCTGCTATTTTGAAGACCTCCCAGTCTGTGTGCCGAAAACAGTCTTTCAGTGCAGAGGTTGCACTCTCTGGCCAAATTCTAATTTGTTTCACTGCTGGCCTGCTGCGCTTCAATAAAGGTTTGTAGGCAGGCAGCAGCATCACGGTTATGTGATCAGAGAGGCCAAGATAAGGGCGGGGTATCACCTTCTATGCATCTATGTTTGTGTACACTAAGTCCAACATATTCTCTCCTCTGGTCTTAAAGTCTACACATTGTTTAAACTTGGGGAGCACAGTCTTTAGGCTGGTGTGGTTAAAATCCCCCGCAACCACCACAAAACTGTCCGGATTCACTAATCGCATTGTGCAGTTCCCCAAGTGCCTTCTTAGCATTAGCTTTAGCAATAGGGCTTGGCGCTATGTAAACACCAGCTACATACACATTGCTGAATTCCCTCGGCAAATAATATGGCCGACAATTTACAATAAGGAATTCCGCCAATGGAGAGCAGTGTTTAGACACTAACGTGGCATTGACGCACCAGTTCTTGTTAACATAGATACATAGCCCCCCCCCCCCCCCCGGCTCTTACCGGAGCTCGCCGTTTCCCTGTCGGCACGGAACATCACCATATCTTCCAGTTGAATGGCCTCGTCAGGAATGTTGAACAGGAAGATGGACAGGAACTCAAACAATAACTCCCATATGTCTTTCAGTAGTTAAATAAGAAATGTCAGAATTGGTTCACATATTTGGATAACTTTAAAACAGAGAATTCACATGTATCATGGGCATCATAGACTGTTACTGAGTTACTTATGAATCAAGCATTTGTGGAACCAAATGAAGCATAGTTTAATTTGTCACTATACTGGAAATTGGAAAACCATTAAATACTGTAGCCTTGGTTAAGCAAAGTGGATGCAATTTTATGAAGAAAATGATGATTAACTATTTAGAAAAATAGAAAATTTGTGTTACTCTGAAAAAGAATGTAGATTAATGAAAGGACAACGTGCATTTTGAAATTATGATGGGGGTTTAAATGAACTTAAGTTAAAAGAACTTATACTAGGAATATTCTGAAGAATTAAGGTTCAATTAAACAACAGACAATCAGCCAGAGACTCGTTGCATCCAAGTAGGTAGCAGGCGGGTGCACTGGATTCTGTTTCAGCTGGACCAGTGTGGGTTTTGTTGGGAGGCTGGCAGACAGACTCCTTACCACTGTTATGGCCTTCTCCTGAGATCACAAAGGCTTTCCTTCAGTAAGCCAGGCGAGGTCGTCATATGTACTAAAGAAAGAATTAGTTTATTGTGCAAAGTCCAATCAGAAAGTCAAATTGGGACAAAACACGCCAAAGACCCATTTCCTTCGATGCTGGTGGTATAAATGAGTTGGTTTAAGCTTAGAAAAAAAAAATCAAACAAAACCTTCTTGCACGGTGATTTAAAGAAAAAAGATTAAAATAACGAAAAATTGAACTTTAAAGAAAAGAACAGGACTTTCACAGAGCATGACTAGCTCTGGGCCTACTTAAAGATAGGAGAAAAAAAATGGGGGAGCAGAAGAGGCTCCATAAAGCTTGGCCACCTCCCAAAACTCTGAACAAAGGGAAATAAAAATGCAAGTTTTCTTGGGTGTGGCAGAATGGTTCTGAACTTCATGAAACCTGAGCTGAAACAATTACATTTGAGCTTTTTTCAACAAAAGTCATAAACTCGACCTAAAAAGGAAAATGCAGTGAAGTCTGGAGTTCTATTAGTCAGTTAAGTGCAGCTATGGTCTCCTAAAGATCAGAGAAAGGAGGGGGGAGAGACATTTGATATGAGAAATGAGACCCTCCTTAAGGTATGTGTGTGGAATATGAAAGTATAAATTCTTTAACTCTTTAGCTGTCCCAGTCGCCGTATGGCAACTGGAACAGTTAAAGGGTGGTCAAGGCCCCTAGTGTTCAAGAGTAGTAAAACATTTTTGTCAATAAAATAGTTCAGATTTCCAAGGCTATAACTTGAAAGTTGCAAGAGATAATGGCTCACTGTCAATAAGAAAGATGTAGAATATGATTCAAAGTTTCAGATAGCATTAATTTACGCATCTAATTTGCATAATGCAACAGCAGCTACATAAATAACATAACTCAGTCAAAGGTTGACTTTGAACACATTTACACAAAGAATGTTTTTTTTTTTTGTTTGTTTTTTTGACACTGCTTTGTCTACAGGGGTATGTTTTTATCTAATCTTCAAAGTCTATGAAGGTGGGGGGGAGGCTCGCTCGCTCACGTGGTTGGTCCGTTTTCGGCCATCGTGGTTGTTGTTTTGCGTTTGCTCAGTCATTTACGCTCTTTCCCACATCTACAAACTGTTATGATTATCCCACGTGAATTTTTGTAGTACGCGGTTATTTTTCCCGTTTGATGTATTTTTTCTGTGAGGATCCATGATGATGTGGGCGCCGCCATCTTGGTGTTGTGAGCTCAGTTTTTTGGCCATTGTGGTCGTTGTTTTGCGTTTGCTTGGTCATTTACACTCTCTACCACATCTACAAACTCGTGATTATCCCACATGAATTTCGTCTGTATTACGTGGCTATTTTTCACGTATCATGCAGTTTAAGTAAGGATAGCTGCCGCTATGACTGATCACGGCAGCGGCCACATTGGTGTTGTGAGCTCAAAGCGGATAAAGGAAGAATAATAATGAGGATTTCTTCTTCTTTGCTGTATTCCATGTCATCCATGATTCCTCTGTCATGTGTGGGGGATGTCAATGAGTTGACAGATGCAGTTGCTGCACTGTGCGACTGGGGGCGTGTGACCCATCCAGGAAATATGGACAGTTAAAGAGTTAAACTTTAGTGACTATGATATTCTACTTGATAATAAGGTAACATAAAATGCATCTACATTGTAACTGTAATTAATTTGTGATAGTAAGTATGCAAACATTAATTTCTTCCTGAAAATAAGGCAGAACATGTCAAAAATCATAACAATAAAAGCATTTGAAACCCATTGTCCATCCCAAGTGTTCAACCATGGCTTCAGGAGCAGGTACTGTCTTGAGAAAGAAAATATGAATTAATTCATTGTCCAAAATGAATAAATTCCACTGCAAAGAGAGACATTAAATATTCCTGATTCATCCACCAGATGGCACTGTGAAACTGTCTGGTTGATTCCCCACACGTCTGGATTATGTCACCCATAAATCTGTCGATTAGGAATGTTCCTTTGCCTAAGAGCAGAAAAGGGAGGATGATCAAGTTTTGGAAAACGTATTAACTTCCACTTTATGGCCGATGGATAGTGGTACATCTCTGGTTCCAGAATTTTGAGTTGAAAGAATTTCTCTTCAGCAAAGAATTATTTTTTAGATTGGAACCAGGTTAACACTACAGAGGATAAAAGTGGATTAAAACCAGGTATAGAAGCATGTGGGTTTGTAATTCGGCCATTTTTGGAGCTCTCCGGTGAGCCACTGGTCCCCTGGCCGAGGTGGTGCACTGTTTTCCGGATGTACATGGAGGCACTGGACCTTGGGAAGCTGGAGAGGTGGGCACGTGAGTTGCTGCACAATCCTTGAATGGAGGAACAGCATGTTCTGAGCACACTGAGTGACTGTGATAGCTTGGCTGCACTGGTTGAGCTAATGACGTGCTATTTTTGTGCCCTTGAAAACGTCATGGTTTGCAAGATTCGGTTTCGACAGCGCCAGAATGGGTAGGCGAGTCTATTCAGCGGTTCGTGACAGACTTGGAGCTGTTGATCAGTGAGTTCCAGCTTGGACTATTGGAGAGGGGGATGATTCGCGACCAGTTGGCAGAGTATACCAACAGCTCTGTGATAGGGAAAAGGCTGCTTACATTTCCAGATGAACTGACGCTGTCCACAGCCATCGAGTTAGCTCAGCAGTTGGATTCTGCAGATAAACTGCCACCAGAGCTGAGTGAGTGCTTATCACACCAATATTTGGGATCACCGCCGACCGGGCATGCAGTGGACCCGGTCAGCGTGGAAAGCATGAAGGTCGATGCTGGCACTGTGATTGTGAGGGCCGCCCTGGGAAAGCCCAAAGGTGAGGGCTGTGGGTCCACGAAGCACCGTTTCAGAGACAGAGATTGTTCAGCAAGAGCAGAGCGCTGCGTCACATGTGGCCGCTTGCTTCATGTCATCAGGGGATGCCACAGATCCGAGCAAGGAGGTCCTTGGCACAAGAAGGACTCTCACATCCTCACAGTTGTTCATGCTGTGTCTCCGAGCACCAACGGTCACGCATACAGTATGATGGAGTTGGACGGGATGGAAGTGTTGTTGTGGTTTGACGTGGGAGCGATGGGCTCCATGCCAGATTGGATGAATGTGAGATGCTTTTCCCCACACGTCAGAATTGAGAAGGACCCGACGCTGCTTTGTGGTTGTGGAGGACGGCTGACCATGGTGGGAATGTTGGAACTGATGGCTCAGCGCGAATTGGCTGAGATGTGGGACCGTTCAATCCAGGGCATGGTAGATGGTGCAGTATGGGATGATTAACTATCTGGTACCCTGGAGAGTGAGCAAAACCAATATCCCCCAGGGCCATCACAGGAAAGTTCCTGTGCCAGAGCCCAAGTAGCTCTGGATGAGACAACTGGGTAGCCCGGCGGGACACCTGTGATGGCGGGTGGCACTGAGTGGCTGGTTCCATCTGTTCCCGGATTTCGGCTGGAAGGTACCAGTGAACAAGGGGTCACAACGGCAATGGCAGTGGCAAAGTTAAAAGAGGTCGGGGCAGGACTGGCTGGCACGGTAGAATGATGTGCCAAGCAGAAACACTGTGAGCCAAGCAATACCCCTCTGGGAGCCGCGGACTGGATTCGGGCTTGGGGGGTGGTGAAATCACGGCAGTTCAAGACCAAACAGAAGGTGGAGGAGTACCAGGGATGGCTGCGTGTTGTGGCCAGACAGGAGGACGCTTCTCCCCAGCTGTCGGACGGTTCGTAGGGGCACCCAACCAACCTGCGGTGTGCCCGGGAGGAGACTGTGGATGGTGGGCCTGGATGAGTAAAACATCTGATGGTGAAGAAGAGGAGGTGCATCGATGCCGAGGCAACTTGCTGCAGCCTGGGAGGCAGTCCGCTTCCAGGGGTGGACTGGTGAAAGGACGGTCCGGGGGGGGGGGGGGGGGGCAAAGCCTTATTTATCCTTCAGCCGTGTGTATGTAGTTTAATTATTGTGCATGTGTTTGGTGTATTATTGTGTATATAGTTTAGGATTATTTTGTGTATTTTATTTTAGTTTAGGAACATAGCAGTTATTTTAGTTTAAGAATGGACTTTTACTTATTTAGTACCTGTGGCAGAATAATCCGCCTGGCCGTGTGGGGATAGGACGGCAGTCCAACCGTCCACCATAGTTTAAGTTGTTTTGGTGTGAATGTGTCAGGTCACTTATGATATATTGTTTTCATCATTTTAGTGCCTGATTCAGGTCCTAAATTGGGGTGGGTCTGAATTGTGTATGTGTGTTTTGGACTCTTTTGAAGGGGGGTGGATGTTGTGTATAGTTTAGCTTACTTCTGAGGTATGGGTGGTGGCTCCACCTTCCGGTTCCGTCACCACCCGTGGCTATAAGAGGGCAGTGGGCTGGGGGGGCTGTTTCTTGGCCACCTCTTCTGCCTGACAGTTGTGCCTGTACTGTATGGTGCCTCCCTAATAAACCTGTGTTCAATTCGACACCTGGCCTTGTCCTTGGCTCCACATATACAGTATATAGACAACCACTCACTGCTCCGTAGTATTGTTTTAACCCTTATATATGACACATAACATATGGACATAACAAGCTTACATGAAGGCATAACAACCTATAGTAATTTTAACCAGCTTATAACATACTACAAACACATGAATTCAAATGAACAGTTCAAAATAAACATGTTTCTTCCATTAATTTAACCTCATGCTGCAACATATATACATTAATTTGGCACTTTAAGGTAACGTAAATGCAGTAAAACAGGACCCAGTGCATTCAGATAAAGCTTAGCATCATACAAAATAATATTAGCCTACACACATGTGGCCCCAAGTTAGCCAGCACCGAGTGGCTACTGGGCACTTTAAACACAGAAATTAGACACTTTAATAATAGCACAGGATCAATAGCACACTTAGCACAGTAATCACATGTTAAAGAACTACTTTTGCCCTCTTTAAGTTAATTACAACTGGTTTTGTTAATAGTGCAAGGCTCATATTAAAGTTTTGTTTTTTTTTCCTTTAACAGTGGGCAACATTTTGCTATTATAGTTACATGCTAGCAACTGAAACCCACCGTTACATCAGTGTGCACCTCTATACAGTTCAAAGCAGTTCTACTTGACATCAGGGGTTTTATTTGTCTGTTGTTTGTCAAAGTTTAGTTTCCAGGTTGTTTTCTATGTTTATCGAGGGGTTGCACTGACGTCACACGGGTCATGTGTCTTTTGTTTACTGAGCCATTTTGGACGGCAATGAGCAGTCAAATCACCAACAGCAAGCATGAGTGAGTGTAATCAACGAGATAAATGGCTACTCACAAATAAACACCGTGGTCCACCGATGAGGTGCAGACTTTTCCGTGCTTGGTACCTGATTAAAGAAATCCAGAGGGCGCTGGACGGAGCGACCTGAAAAGAATTCATGACCACAGCAGAGGCAGAGTGGTGTGGACCTTACAACGGCATCATCATTGTTGAAAACAGAATCAGAATCAGAATCAGAATCAGATTTATTGCCATTGTTCATGTGGTACACAAACTAGGAATTTGTCTCGGTGCAATACTGCAACATTAAACATGATAAAATAAAAGAAATAAACTATACATGCAATAAAGTGTAGAATAAGAATGAGTAATACTAGTCAGCAGTTTTAAATATATTAGCGAGCAGCAGATATTGTGGAGAACCATATAGTGCAGTCGGTAATGCAAAAAGAAAACAGTGATGATTGACATGAGTCTGGTTGAGCTGCTGTACATAGTGCACGTGAGTCAATAAGTCACTTAGTGTTCAGCAGTCTGATGGCAGAGGGGGAGAAGCTGTTCATGTGACGGGAGGTTTTAGTCTGAATGGACCGAAGTCTTCTACCTGAGGGGAGAGGGGCAAACAGTACGTGACCAGGGTGTGAAGGATCGGCTATGATCCGGCCAGCACGCCTCCGGGTCCTGGAGATGTACAGATCCTGGAGAGATGGGAGCTTGCAGCCGATCACCTTCTCAGCAGTGTGCACGACGCGCTGCAGCCTTAGTCTGTCCCTGGCAGTGGCTCCTGCGTACCACACGGTTATGGAGGTGGTGAGGATGGACTCGATGATGGCTGTGTAGAACTGCACTAACATCTTGGTGGGTAGCTTGAGCTTCCTCAGTTGCCGCAGGAAGAACATCCTCTGTTGGGCCTTTTTGATGAGGGAGCTGATGGTCGGCTTCCACTTGAGGTCCCTGGTGATGGTGGTGCCTAGGAAGCAGAAGGAATCTGCAGTGGTGATGGGAGAGCCTGTGATGGTGAGGGGGGGCAGAGGGGTTGTGACTTTCCTGAAGTCCACAATCATCTCCACTGTCTTCAGAGCGTTCAGCTGCAGGTTGTTGTTGTTGCACCAGGACGCCAGCTGGGCCACCTCTTTCCTGTAGGCGGACTCGTCGCCGTTGGAGATGAGCCCGATGAGGGTGGTGTCGTCCGCAAACTTGATCAGCTTGACAGACTTGTGGCTGGAGGTGCAGGAGTTGGTATAAAGGGAGAAGAGTAGGGGGGAAAGTACACAGCCCTGGGGTGATCCGGTGCTGATGCTAACAGAGTCTGAGACAGTCTTTCCCAGCCGCACATGCTGCCTCCGGTCCGTCAGGAAGTCGGTGATCCACCTGCAGAGGGAGTCAGGCACATTGAGCAGGGACAGCTTGTCCCGGAGCAGAGCGGGGCGGATGGTGTTGAATGCAGAGCTGAAGTCCACAAACAGGATCCTGGCGTAGGTTCCCGGGGAGTCCAGGTGCTGCAGGATGGAGTGGAGGGCCAGGTTGACTGCGTCGTCTACAGACCTGTTAGCTCGGTAGGCAAACTGCAGCGGGTCCAGGAGGGGAGTGGTGATGGACTTGAGGTGGGGCAGGACCAGGCGCTCAAAGGACTTCATGACTACAGAGGTGAGTGCTACAGGTCTGTAGTCGTTAAGTCCAGTGATCCGTGGCTTCTTGGGGACAGGGATGATGGTGGAGGATTTGAGGCAGGTCGGCACGTGGCATAGCTTAAGGGAGGTGTTAAAAATGTCTGTGAAGACAGGAGCCAGCTCTTTCGCACAGTGTCTCAGGGTGGAGGGAGACACGCCGTCCGGACCGGGGGCCTTGCGCGGGTTCAGTCTGGAGAACTGTCTGAGCACGTCCTGCTCACTGATGACAAGGGCAAGGGGGGAGCAGGGGGGGGGGCGCCTTTGGTGAAGTAGGGACCGTGGAGGCAGTGGAGCTGGGGGGAGAGGGGGAGTTGGACACAGCTGACGAGGTGTCAAAACAGGCATAGTGTTGGGACAGTCTTTGACAAAGGGCTTTGTCATCCTGACCTTTAGGAGCCTGAGGCCGATAGTTGGTGATTTGCCTCAGTCCTCTCCACACAGAAGCAGAGTCATTAGCAGTGAACTGCTGCTGGAGTCTCTCAGAATACACAGATTTAGCTCTCCTCAGCTCTCTGTTAAACCGATATTTGACCTCCCTGTAGCGGTCCCTGTCTCCACTTTTCAACGCTGCTTCCTTCTCCTTCCTGATCTGTCTGAGCTTAGCTGTGAACCAGGGCTTGTCATTGGAGTACCTCACCCTGGTGCGCGATGGAAGAATGCTGTCCTCACAAAAGTGGATATATGAGTTCACAGTGTCCGTGTACTCATCCAGATCATGCGTGGCGCCTTTAAACATGCCCCAGTCAGTTATTTCCATGCACGTTTCCAGCTTCTCCTCAGCTTCACTGGTCCATTTCTTCGTAGTGCTCACAACAGGTTTAGTGAGATTCAGTCTCTGTCTGTAAGTGAGAATGAGGTGGACCATCACGTGATCAGATAGTCCGAGCGCAGCGCGGGGAACAGCGCGATACCCGTCCTTCACTGTGGTGTAACAGTGATCCAGGGTGTTCTCTCCTCTGGTGGGGCATTTAATAAACTGTTTGTATCAGGGGAGATCGTGGCTCAGATTGCTCTGGTTAAAGTCGCCAACCACAATAACCAGAGAGTCCGGGAAAGTTTGCTCCGTATGTTGTATGTGATCTGCAAGCGCGCGCTGAGCTTCGCGCGCGTCCGCGTCGGGAGGGACGTACACAGCGGCGAGGATGAATGAAGCAAACTCCCGCAGGGAATAAAATGGCTTGCAGTTAATGAAAAGAAATTCCAGGGCGGGAGAACAGTGTTTGGAAATTACCGTTACATCAGAGCACCAGCTGCTGTTAATGTAAAAGCAGACTCCTCCGCCTGAGGATTTACCGGAGAGCTCTGTGTCACGATCAGCACGAAACAGCTGAAATCCCTCGAGGAGCAGCGCGCTGTCCGGTGTATTTTCCCTGAGCCAGGTCTCAGTAAAACAGAGGGCAGCCGAGGAAGAGAGGTCCTTAAAACGCATCAGCAGTCTCAGTTCATCTACCTTGTTAGAGAGAGAATTGGCATTGGACAGAAATATGCCAGGCAAAGCCGTGCGCGTGCCTCTCCTGTGGAGCCGTACGAGAGCGCCCGCTCGTCTTCCTTTCTTTCGCCGTCTCACTTTTCGAGCCAAACAATGAACCAGATCGGCGGCAGGAGCTAAAAAAACTGGGAGTAGATCCGTGGGAGTGAAAGTTCTGATATTTAGAAGCTCTTCACGGGTATAAGAGCAGGCAGACACACAATTGACAAAAAAAAACAAACAAAGGGCGCAGTGAAGCACCATGGCGACCACTGTGGGCGCCATCTTGCGCAAAAAAAAAAAAAAAAAAAAAAGTGATAGAGGATGGTGAGTGATGTGATATTATGCATCTTTGCTGTTATTTATCCCTGTGGTGGAAAGCTCACTTTGAACAAACAACACCGTTGTTTCCTGTATGCAGAAAATGAGCTAGCTGGTTAAACATCAATGCTAACTCCATGCTCTGCTTGTATTTTGCGCTTGTGTCGACAACGTCTGACAAAATAAGCTAGTGTTAATCCTGGTTAAAAAGTAGTTTTGTTGCACTTTAGTGCTATGCATGTACTTAAGTTGTGTGTTTATTTTCATTCTAAAGTCCCACCGCAGGCTGAAGCTCAACTGAACTGGGACCAGCAGCAGAAACAGTTGCTTCTCAGTGGGGCAAAAGAGCATGAAACGGGAACAGGTCCAGTTGACCCCTGACCAAGTGAGCACCCCAAGTGGACTCCAGGGTCCAATCTGTACATGTACAAGTATATTTTCAATCCAGTGATTTACAAACTGATTCAGAGCTTTCTAAAGCCTCATTCAGAACATTATAGTCCCACATACCTATTCTGTGGATTTTCATCTGGGGGCAGCCAGCAGTGAGGATCAGCAGCGGTGAAAGCAGAAACAGAGGCAAAACCTTCCCTGGGTCAGCTTAGTCGTCATCTTACACACACACACACACACACACACACACACACACACACACACACATATATATATATATATAAAAAACTTAAGATTGCGGCGCGCCTAGACGCAGCGGTCCCTCTTTGCATCAGCAAGTGTGAGAGTTTTAATCATCCCAGACGTACATTCTGTGAAACTTACAACCGTGAGACCTTATTAAACATCAAGGTACTGCATGCTGCAAGAATCGTGGCAATCGGTTGTGATTTGGACATTCTACGCCAGCATGGAATTTTGGCGGAGTCCCCGCTGGAAGCTACCCGAGAGAGGAGGAAGCGGAAGCGGAGCAGACGCAAGCAAAAGCGAGGAAAAAGGGCCGGGATCCATGCTAGGCTAAAGGCTAACCCCTCCAGACCAGCAGTATCGTCGCTTCTTCTCTCTAACGTCCGCGCCCTCGAAAACAAGGTGGACGAACTGCGTCTGCTGAGAGAAACCCGGAGAGAGTGGAGGGACTGCTGTGTGTTTGTTTTTACCGAGACATGGCTCCACGACAACATTCCTGACGAGGCCATTCAACTGGAAGATATGGCGATGTTCCGTGCCAACAGGGAAATGGCGAGCTCCGGTAAGAGCCGGGAGGGTGGGCTATGCATCTATGTTAACAAGAACTGGTGCGTTAATGCCATGTTAGTGTCTAAACACTGCTCTCCGTTGGTGGAGTTCCTTATTGTTAATTGTCGGCCATTTTATCTGCCGAGGGAATTCAGCAACGTGTTTGTAGCTGGTGTTTACATAGCGCCAAGCCCTAATGCTAAAGCTAATGCTAAGAAGGCACTCAGGGTACTGCACAATGCGATCAGTGAAATCCAAACTTCACATCCAGACAGTTTTGTCGTGGTTGCGGGGGATTTTAACCACACCAGCCTAAAGACTGTGCTCCTCAAGTTTAAACAATGTGTAGACTTTAAGACCAGAGGAGAGAATATGTTGGACTTAGTGTACACAAACACAGATGCATATAAAGCGATACCCCGCCCCCATCTCGGCCGTTCTGATCACATGTCCGTGATGCTGCTGCCTGCCTACAAACCTTTATTGAAGCGCAGCAGGCCAGCAGTGAAACAAATCAGGATTTTGCCAGAGAGTGCAACCTCTACACTGCAAGACTGTTTTCTGCACACAGACTGGAAGATCTTCAAAATAGCAGCCTCCCAGGAAGACAAGACAGATGTGGAGGAGTATGCTGATACGGTCACCAGCTACATCGCGAAGTGCACAGAGGATTTCACTACAGTGAAGACCATCACTATGCGGGGTAATCATAAGCCCTGGATGACTGCAGAGGTGCGCTCGCTGCTTACAGCCAGAGATGCAGCCTTCAGAGCGAAGGACAGGATTGCCCTCCGCTCAGCCAGGTCTGCGCTTTCAAAGGGAATTAAGGTGGCTAAGCGCGCCTATGCGGATAAAATCCAGGGACACCTCTGTGACACTAGGAACACCAAGCAGATGTAGCAGGGAGTTCGGACACTGACGGGCTTTAAGTCTAGGCAGGGGGTCGATGATGACGACGCTTCGCTTCCAGACAGGCTTAATGACTTCTTTGCACGTTTTGAAGCATCAAACTCGACAATCAGAGGGAGGGCCGGCCCACCCACACCATCGGTCGGACCAGCTTTTACCATTAACACAGCGGACACACGGAGGACCCTAACCAGAGTCAACCCACACAAAGCTGCAGGTCCAGACAACATTCCGGGACGTGTGCTCTGAGACTGCGCGAGCAAGTTGGCGGATGTCCTGACTGACATTTAGAACATCTCCCTGAGTCAGGCCATTGTTCCCAGATGCTTCAAGACCTCTATCATTGTACCGGTGGCAAGAAACCAGTGGTGTCCTGTTTGAATGACTATCGTCCTGTTGCACTGACACCAATTGTGATGAAGTGTTTTGAATGGCTTGTCAAACCACACATTACAGCCTGCCTCCCTGCATCACACGACCCGCTCCAGTTTGCATATTGTTCAAACCGCTCCGCGGAGGATGCTATAGTCACCACCCTACACTCTGTCATCACCCACCTGGACCAGAAAGACACCTACGCCAGACTCCTGTACATTGATTTCAGTTCAGCATTCAACACCATTATTCCCCAGAGACTGATGGAGAAATTACTCCTTCTCAGTCTGAACACCGCCACATGTCTCTGGATCCTGGATTTCCTGACTGAGAGACCTCAGTCTGTCCGGGTTGGAAACAACATCTCCAACTCTGTCACGCTGAGTACCGGATCCCCTCAAGGCTGTGTACTCAGTCCACTGTTGTTTACACTTCTAACATATGACTGTATATCCAGACACGAGGGGAACCAGATTATTAAGTTTGCAGATGACACCACGGTGGTGGGACTTATTCAGAGGGATGAGGAATCAGTGTACAGGGAAGAAGTGAGAGACCTGGAGGGCTGGTGCAGGGAGAACAATCTGGTGCTCAACGTGGACAAAACGAAGGAGATGATTATCGACTTCCGGCGGTCACAGCCTGAACACGTCCCCCTCAGCATCGGCGGCCGTTTAGTGGAGAGAGTAGAGAACATCAAGTTCCTTGGAGTGCAGATCTCGCAGGACCTGACCTGGAGCAAGAATTCCTTGGAGATCAGGAAGCGGGCTCAGCAGAGACTACACTTCTTGAGGAAATTCAAACAGACCTCTCTCCCCATCTGCATCCTCAGGACCTTCTACAGAGGTGTGGTGGAGAGTGTTCTGACTTACTGCATTGCTACATGGTACTCTAGCTGCAGTATGTCATACAAAAAAGCCCTGCAGAGGATAGTCAAGGGGGCGGAGAGGGTAATTGGAGTCTCCCTCCCCTCTGTCCAAGAACTTTTTCAGAACCGTTGTAGGAGCAGGGCACTGAACATTGTCAAGGACCGTTCTCACCCTCTGCATAAACACTTTGAACTTCTTCCATCTGGTAAACGATTCCGGAGCATCAGAGGCAGAACCACCAGACTGATCAACAGCTTCCTCCCACAAGCTGTCAGGATGCTGAACAGCTGACCCGGAATCTCTCATACACACTACTGCACCTACGGACATTTTGTATATTATAGTTAGTTATTCTTTTTCCCCAAGTATATCTCAGGGATGTGTGAATGGATGGGGGGGTGGGGGGTGGAGCTATGTGGGAGTGTGTCTTAATCATGCTGCTTCTTATATGGATGCCGAGAGAAACGCAATTTCATCTTGCCTGCACTACAGTTGTATGTACAGCAATATGGCAATAAAGTTTGATTTGATTTGATTTGATTTATATATTTTTACACTTGGTGACCTGGAAAAGTCTTTCCAACAGTTCTACACAAATTCTTGTTATTGCTCTCCTCCTTCATGTTTACAAATCACTAGATTGAGAATGTACTTGTACATGTACAGATTGGATCCCGGGGTCCACTTGGGGTGCTCATTTGGGAGTGCTGACTTGGTCAGGGGTCCACTTGACCTGGATCCCATAAAACTACCTTGTGAAGGGAGGAGATGGCTCAGAATGCTGCCTTCAATCAAGTGTTCCTTGGTGTGCTGGGCCACGTTGCGAAGGTGAGGATTTGGCATGTGTGGCCGGCATGTGTGACCAATTCTGAGGTTTTGTTTTGTTTTTTTACAGTTTAAGTTTGAATTTTGCACCTTCTAAATAATCTGGATTTTGCTGGTGATTGTAATAAACAATTCAGTAACTTATATGTTTGCATCATGATTTTCTATTTTTCTGTTAAGACACCAGTGGGAAGAATCAACAGTACAAACCATTTATCAGTGACGGTGAAAATAATGGCTCATTTTTAAGAAAAAGTAACCAAAAACAATTATTTTATTTGCTGAAGACTGCATTGTTGGATGTGACAGTGCAGAAAACACAGCACACTTTAGTGATAGCACCAGTATGTGTGTCATGTGCTGGCAAGCACACACACCCTCCTTCCTGCACACCGGTCTCCTCATCAGACGCACCTGCTGATTCCTGCTGGGCCAGCGTTTATAAGGAAGCGCTCTTCAGTGATTCAACGCTGTCTCGTTTTGGTATACTGCTCCAGCAGACAGCTGTCTAAGTAAGCAGTTGTGTTATTTATGACCTTGTCTTACACACATTCTCTTCCACCTCTTCCAGGTTGCTGCAAACGTAGCGTTGTGTCTCCCTGGGGAATTGATGCATTCGCCAGCCTGTTGCTCAACCTCTACCCTGCTCACCCTCTCCACCCGGTCAGACCTCACCAACCATACCCAACCGGCAGTTCTTACCTGCTGATTCTTCTCCTTCACTGGGTTCTGTGCTGGTCTCTCCTCACCTCCCACGTAAGTGGTATAATTGAATTTCCATAATTTCTTCATTCCTCCCTAATCAGTCTTGTCTATCCTCCACAGGGCTCCTGCTTATCTGGCAAGTGACTGACTTTTTCCACAAGTGTGCCGTTATGAAAATTCTAATAAAAGGTCAAACATTCTCTGTGTGTTCTCTTGGTTATTCCACTTTGCACTCAGGTTGCTTGTCCAGTCAATATGACAATATAGAGGAATTCTGGGCCATATTACCATCTGTATTTCCTAATAATGAGTTAGGGTTTAATGGAATTTAACATTTTTTTAACACAAACTACTTTATGGTTCATAATTCTGTTGGCGGACTTACACCAAACCAAAAGTGATTTCTCAAACTACTGGACTATTTAGACAGCTTTTCCAGTCTTTTAGCATTGAATTTATGTCACTAAATCTTGGTAACCTTCACAAAAAAAACATAAACAAAAGTGGAGAAATAGCTGCAAAAGGCACAAAAGTTTATTGTAAAAATTCCTAGTGCAATACAAAATGAGTACATAGTACATTATTCACACATAGAATATATGTATACAGTATCTACATGTATATATCCAGTGAATCCATGTAATGTCCATGTAACCTTGTAACTGCATTATTTTAATTGCTTTTAATCCTAGATGGTTTGTTTTGGGTTAAAAATGCATCATAATTGTTAAATATATTTTATTATACCTAACTCAGTACTGTTTACCTGTTGAAATATACATTTTATGGCTAATATAACCCCATAACTATAATATGGCACCTGGCAATCAATTTTTTTTGCAGCTGATCACTTTTTGCCATGACACTACTGGCTGGAGCAGGTACATCCCATGATGTCTCAAAAGTCTCTCCACGATTTTCACACAGATCAGAGCAATTTGTAGCACAGGAAGCTAAAAGTTTCTACAGACATTCTGAAGCTCTGCAATCACTGCGGTTTGTGAAGCTGTGGTGATATCCTAGAATGGGATATTGGTTGAACACCCAGACTGATGGTTTGAAGCAAAAATTTTCCCACAAGAGAGCAATCTGAGACACACACAGCAAGTTGCTACCATAATTCACGCAAGGCATCATCATCATCATCATCATAGCAGTCTGTCGTGGGAGACAATGACTGTTTCATTTAGGTCTGATAAGATTCCTCCATGCGGCTCTGTCCTTAGCCTTCCGCTGCCAGGAACTCCTGTCTATGTCCAACTTCTTCAAGTTTTTTTTTACAGTGTCTTTAAATCTGAGCCTTGGACTACCCTGATTGTGTTTGCCCTTTGCATAACTGTGAGTAGAGTAACTGCCGAGGGAGATGCTGGTGGTCCATCCTCTCAACATGTCCGAGCCATCTTAGGTTCATCTGTATTAGCATGTCCTCCATTGATGGTAGACCAGCAAATTTCAACACTTCTATGTTGGTTATTTTGTCTTTCCATGAGATGTTCATTATGGCTCGAAGGTATCTCATCATGTATGCGTAGAGTTTTTTCACCTGCACTCTGTAGACAGTCCAAGTTTCAGCACCATACAATAGAGTATCCAGTACTGTCGCTCTGTACGCTTTGCATTTCACACGGATAGACACATGTCGATTGTTCCACAGTCTCTCCCTCAAGTTTCCAAACACAGCACTCGCTCTTTCCATTCTGAGAGATAGTTCATCCTCCAGCCTAGCATTCTCTGAAACAGTGCTACCTAGGTACTTGAAAGTCTTGCACTTGACTAGTGGCTCTGTACCAGTGCTGATCTCTTCTGGTAGTGACGTTGATAATTGGAACGTTGGTGGTTGATAAAGGCACTCTGTCTTCTTGATGTTGATTTAGAGGCTGAATTGGCTAGCTGCTCTTGCAAATTTCGCCACTAAAGATTGCATATCTTCCATGCTGTGTGCAACTAGAGCACTGTCGTCGGCAAAGAGCATTTCTCTGACTACCTTTATCAATGTCTTACTCTTGGCTTTAAACTGTACCACATTGACCAAGTCTGCTTCTTTCCTTGATTGAATGTATACTCCTTCTGAAGTGTCTTTGAAGGCCACCTCAAGCATGGCTGTCAGATATAGCGAGAAGAGTGTAGGTGCCAGCACACACCCTTGTTTCACCCCATTGCTTACTGAAAAGTCTTTAGATACTGAACCACTCATTGCCACTTTTGCATGCATACCTGTATGGAGTGCCTTGATCAGGCTGACAAACTTCTCTGTAGAGCCATATTTCTTGAGTACCTGCCAAAGTCCTTGTTGCGATACAGTATCAAAGGCTTTACTGAAGTCTACGAAGACTACATAAAGCGGCATGTTCTGTTCGATACACTTTTCTTGAACCTGTTTCAAGCAGAAAATCATGTCCATTGTGCTTCTTCCACTTCTAAAGCCGCACTGGGTTTCTGGTAATACATTCTGCGAGTTGTGTTCATTGAGTCTGTTCAGTAGTACACGTGAGAGAATCTTACCAACAGTGGCTAGCAGTGATATACCTCAGTAATTTCCACAGTCTTTCCTGTCACCTTTCTTGAAAAAAGGCACAATACTTGCATCCTTCCAGTCTTGAAGTACTTTCTAGGCATCCCATATCTCTTGGATGAGCTTGTACAGGCAATTGGTCAGCTGAACACCACCAAATTTCCACATTTCTGATGGAATTCCATCCCTTCCTGGAGCTTTACCATGATATGTTGTCCTGATAGCTGCCCTTAGTTCATTAAAATTTGGTGGTTCATCCAGACTTGATACAGCTGGTCGCTGCACTAGAGCTCCTTTAGCCTCTTCAGTGAGATCTCCAGGGTTGTTTAGTAGTTGGTCAAAGTGGTCTGCAAATCTGTCCAGGATCTTGTCTTTCTCCTGCAAAACCGTTTCACCATCCATAGCCTTTAGTTGGATCAATCCCCTTGGTTTAGGGCCGTAGATTTCTCTCAAACCTGTGAAGAATGTTTTCATGTCCTTTCTGTCTGCTGCAGTTTGAAGTTCCTCCGCTTTTTCATCCCACCAGTTGAACTTCATCTCTCTGGTGTACTTCTGTAGCTCACTCTGGGCCTTTGAGTATTTCTTCTTCTTCGACCTTGTGTTACACTGTAGGTCAGGGGTGTCAAACTCATTCCATGGAGGGCCAAGACCCTGCATGTTTTACTTCCACCCAGTCTCATCTGCAGGTGTTTTCAATGAGCAGCAATCAGTGGGAAGCAATTCAGTGAAATCACCTGTTGAAGACAATGGGTGGAGGAAAAACCTGCAGGGTCTTGGCCCTCCATGGAATGAGTTTGACACCTGTGCTGTAGGTTTTCCTTCCTAGCTGTATTCCTCGCTTCTAGTAGTTTCTCCAGGTGTTCATCATGCTCATCAAACCAATATTGATGTTTCCTCTCAGGGTAGCCTAATACATCACTCACAGTCTGATACACCGTATCCTTCAGTGTTGCCCATTTCTCTTCTATGTCATTCTCTGAGTTGTGTGCTGTCCCAGTCTTTCAAGTTTTCATCCATTTCCTGTATAAGTTCTTCCTGCTTCTTTTGGTTTTTCAGTGCACTAGTGTTTAGCTTCCGTGGTGGCTTTGCACCCATCCTGCAGTGCAGTTTTCATCTGCAAATCTTTAATCTAGATCTCAGCATAACATGATCAGTACCACAGTCCGCACCTCTCATTGCTCTGGTGTCCAATACATCCCTTATATTTCTCTGCCTGACTATGATGTAGTCTAATAAGTGCCAATGCTTGGATCTTGGGTGTATCCATGTCTTCTTGTGTGTGTCCTTGTGCTTAAATAGAGTGTTGGTTATCACAAGGTTGTATTCTGAACATAGTGCAAGTAGAAGTTCTCCATTAGCATTGCACTTGCCTACTTCATGACTGCCTAGCACTCCTTTCCATTTCTCAGTGTCCAAACAAACTCTGGGATTAAAATCTCCAAAGAGCATCAGCCTGTCATCAGTCAGTACACGCCTGATAGTCTCACGTAAATCACTGTAAAACTCTTCCTTCACCTCCTCTGTGTTGGTCATTGTTGGGGCATATACACTGATGAGTGTGGCATACATTTTCCGCTGTATTGGAAGTCTCATAGTCATTATCCTGTCGTTGATTGGCACCGGTTCCTCATCAAGCATTGCTGCTATCTCCTTTCTAACTGCAAAGCCCAATCCTGCTTCTCTCCTTTCTTGAGTTGATCTCCCACTCCAAAAGAAGATGTAGCCATGGTCTTTCAAGCTGTCATATCCATGCAATCTTGTTTCACTAAGTGCAGCTATGTCTACATTGTACCTGTTCATTTCCAGAGCCACAAGCGCGGTCTGTCTTTCTGGGCGCCGTGATGTTGTTCTGTCCAACAGAGTGCATACATTCCATTCTGCTACACACAAGGCTGCTGTTTTCCTCTTCTTTTGTCTTCCTGCTCCTAGCTTACTTTTCGCTGCCTGTCGGAGTGTGAACAGATCAGCCCGGACCTTGTAAGCCCGGGCGACGTCTGAGCCGGCATGAGTTGCTTTCTGATTGACCATTTCATGAAACTGCTTGCAAAGTATTTGAGTGCTGCTAGCTTTTGCTGAACTAGCAGCACATTTTTGGCAGATAAAGGTATTATCAGTGGCAAGGACAAGCCAAGACAAACTGACTCCAGTATCTGTTGCAGTGACTGACCGGATGATAAGTTTGTTTATCTCTGCTCTTTGTGTAGTGCATGTCAGACCTTGAGACAGATTTTTTTATCTGCCAGGATGTCCAGTCTCACCCTGTGTAACTGGGAGTGGTCCACCACAGACCTGTGGCAGATATTGTTTTAAGTTATGTCAGGATGCCCTGTTTCACCCTCCATGCCCTCGGAAGGGCGGGGATGCCGGTTGAGTCGCCGACGGTCCAACCCATGAGACAGGTAGTACCGGTTTTCATGGTTATCCGGTAGCAACCACCCAATGCCTGACCTGAAAAAAAAAGGGGGGGATGTAGGTCTCAGTTTAAAAGCTGCCAATTTCTGACCAAAAAAAGTGGAATTTTATGGGTAAGAAGCTGCAACTTTAGCAAAAAGACAAAAAACAAAGGTGTAAATTTCCAACTGTTTACAACCTAAGACATTGCAAATATAAGATTTGAGTAAAATGCTGCAAGTTTAAGCTTTTTTTTAAACTGCAAATTCAAGAGTAAGAAAAGTTCTAAATTCATGAGGAAACGGCTGCAAAATTATGAATAATAAAAAGTTGCAATTTTTCAAGGAAGAAGCTGCCCATTTCTGAGTTAGATGGCTCTAACTCTGCAGGAAAATCCTGCAAATTTATGAGAAAAATCCTCACATTTACAAAAGAATGTTTTTTTTGGTTGTTGTTTTTGGGGTTTTTTGTATACTTTATTGATCCCCAGAGGGGAAATTGAGGGCATCCACCTGGATGGATGAAGCAGCCATGGTACGGCGCTATCCCTTAACCATTCACACACACATTCACACTAAGGGCCACTTTAGAGTCTCCAATTAACCTAACCTGCATATTTTTGGCCTGTGAGAGGAAACCGGAGAAATCCCGGAGTAAACCCACGCAGATACGGGGAGAACATGCAAACTCCACACAGATCACTGTTGGTCAGGGGCTGGGATCGAACCAGGGATCCCATGGCCAAGGGTGAGTTGCTGTGCTAGTGCAGTGCTAACCACTACACCACCGCACCATTTCTAATTTACATGAAAAAGGATGTGATAAATTGGCGTGTTGGCCATTTTTAAATGACAGCCGTGAGGAGGAACTAAGCGGTGGTGTTTGAAGGTGTTTAGTCCTGCAGAGCTGCACTAATCAGCAGGGAAAAGGAGAAGATGGGAATAGGTGATCCCCAGCAGCAGAAATAATCCAGTTAACCCAGGAACAGTAAACACATGACACCCCATGTCACCCAACAGATCACCCTCCCCCCCCCATGACATCAGTGGGAACAGCTGGGTCAGCTGGGTCAGACTTCACACCTCTGTTGATTTACATGTTCCCTTCTGAGGGCAATTAAAACAGAGCTGATGCTGAGATGGAAACCAAAGGGTTAAAGGGTGACATGGCTTTATCAGCAGCACTGATTCCCCACCCCCACCTGACATGATATTCTCCATCCGCCAACTTCAGGAGAAATGCAGAGAACAGAACATGCCCCTGTACGTCGCCTTCATCGACCTCACCAAAGCATTTGATCTGGTCAGCAGAGAGGGCCTTTTCAAGATCCTGCCAAAGATAGGATGCCCACCAAAGTTGCAAAGCCTCATCGAATCGTTTCACACCAACATGTAGGGAATAGTGCAGCAAGACGGCAACGTCTCAGAGCCATTCAACATACGCAGCAGAGTGAAACAGGGCTGTGTACTTGCGCCAACCCTCTTTGGGGTTTTCTTTGCTATGCTCCTGAGGCATGCCTTCAGCACAGCAACAGAGGGAATCTACCTGCACATGAGATCTGACGGCAGGCTTTTCAACCTCGCCCGCCTGAAAGCCAGAACCAAAGTATGCGAGGCTCTAATCAGAGACATGCTGTTCGCAGACGACGCTGCAGTCGTGACCCACACACAGCAGGAGCTTCAGACCCTGATGGACCGCTTCTCCCAGGCATGCAAGGACTTTGGGCTTACCATCAGCCTGAAGAAGACTAACGTCTTGGCGCAAGGCACGGAAGCACCACCAACCATCACCATCGACAACTACAAGCTGGAGGTTGTAAATCAGTTCACGTACCTGGGGTCCACGATCAGCAGCAACCTCTCCCTTGATACAGAGATCGACAAGAGGATTGGAAAATCAGCCTTCACACTCACTCGCCTCACCACACGAGTGTGGGAGAATCCCAAACTCTCTGTCAAGACGAAGATGGCAGTGTGCGATGCCTGCGTCATCAGCACACTGCTCTATGGGAGTGAGACGTGGACAACATATGCCCGGCAGGAAAAGAGACTGAACTCCTTCCACTTGTGCTGCATTCGCCGCATCCTGGACATATCCTGGCAGGACAAAGTGCCCAACACAGAAGTTCTGTCCCGCGCCAGCCTTCCCTCCATGTTCACTCTACTCAGGCAGCGCAGGCTCCGCTTGCTAGGTCATGTTCACCGTATGGAGGATGGCAGAATCCCCAAAGACGTCCTCTACGGAGAACTGGCGACTGGCAGGAGAAACGTTGGCCGCCCACAGCTACGCTTTAGAAACGTCTGCAAGAGAGGCATGAAGGCCCTGGAGATCAACACAGAGCGCTGGGAGGACCTTGCAACGGACCGCTCCAAATGGAGAGGCACCCTGACCAGACAGCTCAAGGCGGGTGAAGAGAGACTGACTGCTGCAGCAGATGAAAAAAGGACTTGCAGGAAGAACCGCCACAGCTCCAGCAGCACGGAGACCACCCACAAGTGCGACCTGTGTGACGGGGTCTGCCATTCGCGCATCCGCCTGTTATGCCACAGGCGGTGCTGTTTCAGCAGAGTAGACGTTTAGGATTCTCTTCCATGGTCATCATAGACCGACGGAGGCTGACAATCTGAGGACAATTAAAACAGAGCTGATGCTGAGATGGAAACCAAAGGGTTAAAGGGTGACATGGCTTTATCAGCAGCACTGATCCCCCCCACCCCCCAAATGACCGGCTGGACAGGAATTAACAACTCCTCAGTCCTGTTAACACAATTTTAACAACAAAAGGACATGCAAAAGAATGAAGATTCACTTTGATTTAACAGGGTAACAGCGTGAAGTTTCTGGTCTGTGAATGAACAGAGCAGCCATGAGTGTTTCACGGAGTCACTTATTGAATTATAATGATTAATCTAAGTCACAATTTCAGGAAACATAAACTTCAGGGGACATTTTTACCCATGACACATTGTTTTAAATTTTGCTGATGTTTTTTTTTCTTTTTTTCCGCTTCTCTTCCAGTCCTTATGGTCACATTCTGATTGCTTTGAGTTTTTAAAACATAATTTTAAGAATAATGTTAACTGACTTAAAGTACATTTCTAACTACACTATATCATACATTATGCCATTTAACATACAATTTCATTTGATCACATTTAGATTTTAATTCAAACAAGCAGATTATTTGCAACCAACTTAATTAAGACTTGAACTAAAAACAATCAATCTGAATACAACTGGGAGCGTTTAAGAATAAAAATCTTTGAATTCCTTAATGAAGTTCTGCCTGCAGATCACCTGCACTCAAACATTCCAAGTACCACTCATGGAACGGACCAGATTCCATACAATATGTTAAAAATTTTATTTTGGCTTCGTCTTTAAGAGGTTGTTGTTTCAGTTAAAAGTCTCAAGTGTTGGAGAGTCCACCTTTGTATAAAACAGCCAAGTCAGTATACCACAAAAGGCTCAAAGTTGCTAAAATAATCCAGAGGTTAAACCGGCTGTTAATGTCTAAGCCCTGCATGGCTTCAACAACGTGGAACCGGCATTTCACTTTGATACGGATGGCAACGAGTTATTGCAAACAAGCAAGTTTAGAACACACATAACACTAAAGTTAAGAGTATTGCAAGAAGGAAAATATTTTACTATAATGTATGTATGTCTTTCTGTTAATAAACGCGTTCACTTCACCAGCGATTGGGCTTAATCCTTTTCACCTGCACGCTGAGGCACACATATCTGACAGAATGCCATCACAACAACAATAAGCCCAGTGGTGAAGTGGCGTGATATTTTTTTCATTTTGTGTGTTTTTCTTACCTGGTTTGAAGCCCAGGATGGATGCAGCAGGAGGATGCAGTTATCCAATGCGTCTCAGGTGGGAATGCTGCTACGCACTCCTTGCCAACACAGGCTCACAGTACAGGTGACGAGGTGACGTTTTATGAGTTTTATTAAGAATGAGAACCAGGGCACAGGAGCCTCAGCACATTCCATTACACATGCATCAGTCCAGGCAGAGTTTGATCAACGATTTTCATCATCAGTTTTGACAATGACATGTTTTAAGGTGCTTTCACACCAAATGCGAACGGGTGAATTTTTCGCAAGGCATCATGGGCCTAAGAATAAGGTGGATAGCAGTCAAGGTTTAATATTTTGTCTGGAAAAAAGAATATTTTTTACTATTACCCTTTTACTATCAGATAACATTTGATTTCAACTTAAACAGGAACAACAGGAACTAAAAGTTTTTGAATATACAGATCACAACCCACAGGACGTAGAATGTAACATAGACCCTGATAATAATTTATTTAGCTCCATCAATAATGACTGTAATTACTACACAGATGATCAGTTTAACACAATGGTCACATCTGATTTCAATATTTCTATGATCCACTTCAACAGCAGAAGTCTCTATGCCAACTCTAATAACATTAAAGATTATTTACATCAATTTAAAGAGCCATTCAATATTGTGGCAATATCAGAGACGTGGCTCAGTGAAGAGAAAGGAGTGGATTTTACCATGGATGGCTATGAATTAAATTATATAAATAGAAAAGTGAAAAAAGGAGGAGGAGTTGCAATTTATGTTAACAAGAGCTTGAAATACAAGGTTGTTGAAAATCTGTCAGTAACTGTGGATGATTTATTTGAATGTATTACAATAGAAATCTATCTGGACAATGTGAAGAATGTAGTAGTGAGCTGTGTATATAGAACACCTGGATCAAACATTGACTTATTTAAGGACTGGATGGAAAAAATGTATGCAAAACTAACTCATACAGTTATGTTCATCTGTGGGGATTTCAATATAGATCTGATGAACTCAAAACAACATAGTTTGACAGAAGAATTTATCAACACAATGTACAGTATGGGCTTACATCCAACAATTACCGGCCCTAGCAGAATCACGTCACACAGTGCCACACTAACAGATAACACATTCACAAACATTATGGAAAATAATATCAGGAGTGGGCTTTTATTGAATGATATCAGTGACCACCTGCTGATTTTTGTTGTCTATCAATGTGATTATAGGAAGAAAAAGCATACCAAAATTATTAAATATAAAAGAATAAGAACTGAAGAATCAATGTATTTACTGATAAAGGAATTATTAATACAAGATTGGAAGATAGTTTATGATGAAAATGACATAAATAAAGCATATGATAATTTTTTTACAAATATTTCAATCATTGTACAATAAAAACTGTCCTATAAAAAATACAGTGACAGACAACAACAAAAAAAAATATTCCTTGGGTCACCAAGGGGTTAATAAATGCATGTAAAAAGAAGAATACATTATATAAACAATTCATTAAATGCAGAACGGTGGAAGCTGAGATCAAATATAAAAAATATAAAAATAAGCTTACTAATATAATGAGGACCTCTAAGAAAGAATATTACAAAAGAATATTAGAGGATAAAAAAATAACTTAAGAGGAATATGGCAAGTACTCAATGGGATTATTAGTAATCATCCTAAGAATGCTAATTATCCAGAATATTTTATTGAAAATGGCAATTTGATAAATAATATGGAAGATGTGGTCAGTGGTTTCAATAATTTTTTTGTAAACGTTGGTCCTGAATAAGCAAAATCAATAGTGACACCAGAAACAAACTACGGTGGTTCTGTGAATGAAATAGAAGATAGAAATCCAAACACAATCTTTTTGGGTGCAGTTACTGAAAAGGAAATTATCGAGACTGTGAGTAAATTTAAGAACAAAAAAATCAACGGACTGGAATGAAATTGACATGACAATAGTGAAAAAAGTAATTGAAGGAATTGTTAAGCCACTCACCCACATCTGTAACCTGTCATTTCAAACTGGTACATTTCCAGACAAAATGAAAATAGCAAAAGTAATACCTCTATACAAAACAGGAGACAGTCATCGCTTCACAAATTACAGGCCAGTCTCTTTACTCTCACAATTCTCCAAAATACTTGAAAAAATCTTCACTAAGAGACTGGATGATTTCACTGAAAAACACAACCTCCTTACAAATAGCCAGTATGGTTTTAGAGCAGATAAATCTACATCTTTGGCACTGATCGAACTTATAGAAGAAATTACTAGTTGTACAGATAAAAAAAAGGTTGCTGTAGGAGTATTTATAGATTTAAAGAAAGCTTTTGACACCACTGACCACAGAATACTACTAAGGAAACTGGAAAGGTATGGGATAAGAGGGGTAGGACTGAGTTGGGTGGAAAGTTATTTAAGTAACAGACAACAATTTGTACAAATTGGTGAGCACAAATCACCCTTCATGGACATCACTTGTGGTGTGCCCCAGGGGTCAGTTTGGGGCACACCACACCCAATAGTTTGGGTCAGACCCAAACTATTTATTTTGTATATAAATGACATATGCCAAGTACCAAAAATTCTGAAATTTATTTTGTTTGTGGATGACACAAATATCCTTTGCACTGGTGAGAATTTGCAGCAGGTTTTAGAGGTGGTCACAACTGAAATGGAAAAGTTAACGCAGTGGTTCAACAAAAATAAATTATCTCTAAATCTAAAAAAAAACAAAGATTATGTTGTTTGGAAATTATAAAATAAATCATAAAATAATGGTAACGATAGATGATACCAGAATAGAAACAGTACAGGAAAATAAGTTTCTGAGGGTGACGCAAGACAATAAAATCTGCTGGAAACCTCACATCAGTCACATCCTGGCCAAGTTAGCAAAATGTATAGGCATACTGGGGAAGACAAGACACATCTTGGACTATAAATCATTGGTCTTATTGTACAATTCACTGTTTTTACCTTATCTTAACTATTGTGTAGAAGTCTGGGGAAACACCTACAAGACCAACCTACAGTCAATATGCACATTACAAAAAAGAGCTATAATTCAATTCAATTCAATTCAATTCAACTTTATTTATATAGCGCCATTTCACAACAACAGTCATCTCATAGCACTATCAACTGTAGGGAGGACCCCCACAGTTGCAGAAAGACCCCAGCAATCAGGCGATCCCCTGTGAGCAAGCACTTGGCGACGGTGGAGAGGAAAAACTCCCTTTTAACAGGAAGAAACCTCCAGCAGAACCAGGCTCAGGGAGGGGCAGTCATCTGCTGCGACTGGCTGGGGGGTGAGGGGACAGAGAAGAAGAAAAGAACAGACATGTAGAGAGCAAACAGCACGATGGGGACTCAATCTATGGGAGAGAACAAACAAATGTTAATGACCAGCAAAAAAAAAAATATTTCATAGAGAGTGAGGAAAGGAGTGAGGCCCAGTGCATTACTGGAGGTTCCCCGGCTGACTAAACCTATTAGCAGCATAGCTAAAGGAGGGTTCAGAAACACATGATCCCTCCCTAATTGTAGGCTATATCAAAAAGGTAGGTTTTAGCCCTATTCTTAAAAACAGAGATCGAGTCTGACTCCCGAATCCAGATTGGCAGCTGATTCCACAGGAGAGGAGCTTGATAACTGAAGGCTCTGCCTCCCATTGTACTTTTGGAGATTCTAGGTATTACAAGTAAACCTGCATTTTGGGAGCGTAGTGCTCTGTTAGGGTGATACGGTAGTATCAGATCTTTTAAATAAAAAGGAGCCTGATTGTTTAGAGCTTTGTAAGTAAGAAGAAGGATTTTAAACTTAATTCTAAACTCTATGGGAAGCCAATGAAGGGAGGCCAGAACCGGAGAGATATGATCTCTCTTTCTAGTACCTGTTAAAACTCTTGCTGCAGCATTTTGGATCAGCTGAAGACTTTTTAAAGATGTTTTAGGACAGCCTGATAATAAAGAATTACAATAATCTAATCTCGAGCTAACAAAAGCGTGGATCAGCTTCTCAGCATCACTCTGAGACAAGATGCTCCTAATCTTGGCAATATTACGCAAATGATAGAAGGCAGTCTTAGAAACAAATTTAATATGTGAATTGAAGGACAAATCCTGATCAAAAATAACTCCAAGGTTCCTCACAGAGCTATTAAGAGAAAGAGTAACTGCATCCAAACTGAAAGTTTGACTTGGAAAGGAATTTCTAAGGTTTTTTGGACCAACAAGAATGACTTCAGTCTTATCTGAATTTAATAGCAGGAAATTACAAGTCATCCAAGCTTTGATTTCCTTAAGACAGGCTTCTAACTTGGCTAATTGATTAGTATCATCTGGCTTCATTGACAGGTATAATTGTGTGTCATCTGCATAACAGTGAAAATGTATACAGTGCTTTCTAATAATGTTGCCTAACGGAAGCATATATAAACTAAAAAGAGTAGGGCCAAGCACAGATCCCTGTGGAACTCCATGACTAAGCTTTGAGCTGAGAGAAAACTCATCATTTACATGAACAAACTGGAACCTATCAGATAAATAAGATCTAAACCACTGCAACGAAGTTCCATTAAGTCCAACATAGTGTTCTAATCTATCAAGTAGAATATTATGATCAATAGTATCAAAAGCTGCACTAAGATCTAAAAGGACAAGTACAGAAACTAGTCCATTATCAGATGCAATGAGGAGGTCGTTAGTGACCTTCGCTAAGGCTGTTTCAGTACTATGATGGATTCTAAACCCAGATTGAAACTCCTCAAGTAAACAATTTCCCTGCAGGTGGTCAAATAATTGCGTAGCAACAACTCTTTCTAAGATTTTTGAAATGAAAGGGAGATTAGAGATTGGTCTATAGTTAGCTAAAGCTCCTGGATCTAGCGTTGGCTTTTTGAGTAAGGGTTTAATTACAGCCATTTTAAAAGCCTGCGGTACATGGCCTAAAGTTAATGAAGAATTGATTATATGAAGAATAAAGCTACCAATAAATGGGAAGACTTCTTTAAATAACCTGGTAGGAATAGGGTCTAAAAGACAAGTTGAAGGTTTGGATGAGGAAACTATTTTGTCTAACTCACAAAGGTCGATTGGAGTAAACTCATCAAGACAGACATCAATAGAAGGAGTTGTAGTAGTTACAGTATTTAAGTTAACTGTGGGAAGAATCTGATTGATTTTATCTCTGATGGATGAAATTTTATTATTGAAAAAGCTCATAAAGTCCCGACTAGTAAGCTCTAAGGGGATGCTAGGATTGACAGAGTCCTGACTCTTTGTCAACCTGGCTACAGTACTGAAAAGAAACCTTGGATTATTCTTGTTCTCTTCTATTAATGCAGAGTAATAACTCGTTCTAGCTTTTCTAAGAGATTTTTTATAAATTAAAAGATGATTTCTCCAAGCTAAATAGATTTCATCTAAATTAGTAGAGTGCCATTTTCTTTCTAATTGACGAGTCTTCTGTTTTAAGCTACGAGTTTCTGTGTTGAACCAAGGAGTTAAAAATCTCTGATTAGACTTTTTCTTTTTTAAGGGGGCCACCAAGTCTAGAGCCTGATGCAGAGAAGCTGAAACACTATCCACTATGTTATCAATTACAGAAGGAGCAAGCTGTCTATAGCTTATTTCCGTTGTGTTGACACATGGCATAGAGGAAACAATCTGCATAAATTTGGAAACAGCATCATCTGAGAGGCATCTACTGTAATAATATTTTTCTTTAGGAGCCAAATAGTCAGAAATAGTAAAATCAAAGGTTAACAGACAATGGTCTGACAGTACAGGGTTATGAGGAGACACTACAAGATTTTTTATTTCTATGCCATATGTCAGAACAAGGTCCAATGTATGGTGGAGGTAATGAGTAGAATTTCCTACTTTCTGAGAAAACCCAATCGAGTCTAATATTGAATTAAAAGCCACATTAAGGCAGTCACTATCTACATCCACATGTATATTAAAGTCCCCTACTATAATTATTCTATCAGATTTCAGCACTAAATCAGCTAAGAAATCAGCAAATTCGGATAAAAATTCTGAATAGGTTGATGGGGGACGATAAACTATGGCAAATAAAATTGGGTTTAACCTGGAATTGCTAAAGTGCCCAACACTGAGGACCAGGCCCTCAAAGGAATTATAACATGTTTTTTGCTTTACATTAACTAGTAATTTGGAATGGTAAATTGATGCTACTCCTCCTCCACGACCAGAACTTCTGGGATTTTGACAGTTTAAATAACCAGAGGGAGTTGATTCATTTAAACCAACATAATCCTCTTGCCCTAACCAAGTCTCTGTAAGGGAAATTAAATCAATCTGATGATCAATTAACAGATCATGGACTAACAGAGACTTGGGAGTTAGAGACCTAATATTTAATAAACCACATTTAATTTTTAAATTATGAGGAGGAACAGAGGCCAAATCATTCAATTTAGAGGCTTTATGTTTAATTTGAGTTTTACCAATATTTTGCTTTATCACTTTGGGATGCTTATACATTATATTTTTATTTACTTTGGAGGGAGCAGACAACGATTCTCTGATGGGGAAGACAGGGGCTAAGCTGAGGGGTGGCGGATGAAGAGGAGCTGCAGAGAGGCGTGTAAGACTGTGACTCTGCTTCCTGGTCCCAACTCTATAAGGATAATAAACAATGTAGGATATAGAGACCATACCAATTCATTGTTTTTAAAGTCACATGTCATAAAGTTCATCGATTTAAATTTAAGACAGCACAAGTAATGTGCAGGGCAATTAATAATCAACTCCCAACTAATATACAAAAAAATATTTAAAAAAAGAGACAATGATCATAATTTGAGAGGACATTTAAACTTTACAAAACCCAAGATACGAACAGCCAAGAAAAGTATGTGCATATCTGTCTGTGGGGTGGATTTGTGGAACAGTCTGGAGCCGGAACTGACACTATGTACAAACAGAAATCAATTCAAAAAGAGGTATAAACACCATTTGCTGAAAGGATATATGTTAGAAGGGTAGTATTTATATGTACGATTCATTATGTTCACTCTGGGACATTATGGGACACTATGGAATGGTGGGTGGGACAGCACTGTGTATATCTGTGTTGTTTGAGGCTGGTTTTGATGTATGGACATCAATGTATGTTACGATGGATGGGTGTTAATGTTGATTTGTAAAAAATACAGTAAATTGTTTGCTTGGGGTCTTAAAGGTGGTAATTTGTATAGAATTCACATGGGTGTATTTATGGAAAAGAGGAGATGGAATTAATAAGTGTTCACTTCTTCCTTCTCCCTTTCGAACAGTGTATACTGTTACTTTATTGCATTTGTCATTTGTTTGTATTTGTTATACTTTTTTTGTTCGAAATAAAGTATCTATCTATCTATCTATCTATCTATCTATCTATCTATCTATCTAAAGAAATTCAAATTTAAGAAATAAAAAATTCAGTACATCTTTTTCCTAAAAATGTTATGGAGATACATGTAATCTAAGGGGGTGAACTACCCTGGTTAGACCTGGATTTACACTGACTACGGATGCAGTACATTACAGCTGCGATCCAGCCTCCATAGCAAATAGTTCCCATTCTTGTGAAGTTTCTAATTGCCACCTGCCCAGACAACTGTGGAACAAATTCAGCTCGTCAGATTTGGTTCACTAATGAAACGCAACAAGTCTAATTCTGCTAGATGCCGGATACATTTCGCAAGGAAATCCCACGGTATCTCATGGTATTTAATTGCCGTTTGATCATTAAAAATGATTCAAGGATTGTCCGTTATTTTCTAAAGTCTCCTCCTCCACCACTGTGTCAGAGAAGGTAAAAACTTGAAATAACATAAACGCTTCAAAGAATTAAAATTAATTGGCTACTTATATACTCATACCATGTAGGATAACTAAGTAGACGGTTATGCTGTTTCATCCCACCTAGCAACAATGCTCTGCACTGTGTGTGTTTATATATTTACATATTTATTCCATCTAGCTACAATGCTCTGCACTGGGTGTGTTTATATTTATATATCTATATATTTATTCCATCTAGCTACAATGCTTAGCACTGGGTGTGTTTATATTTATATATCTATATATTTATTCCATCTAGCTACAATGCTCCGCACTGTGTTTTTATATATCTACATATTTATTCCACCTAGCTGCAATGCTCCGTACTGTGGGTGTTTATACCGTATATTTACATATTTATTCCATCTAGCTACAATGCTCTGCACTGTGTGCTCATATATTCATATATTTATTCCATCCAGCTACAATGCTCTGCACTGTGTGTCTGTGTGTCTGTGTGTGTGTATATATATATTTTATAGTAATATGTACATATGTATATTAGCTGCTCTTGCTGATTGTTTTTTTTTTTTTTTTTTTTTTTTTTCTTGCCTTCTGATTGTTGCTCTGAGTGTTGCTATCCCTGTGCTGTTGCAATCCTGGAATTTCCCCGTTGTGGGACTAATAAAGGCTTATCTTATCTTATCTTATCTTATCTTATATTTTATAGAGCCAAAAATCTAGGTGTGGAGCCTCCGCTACATCGCACTTCCTTGTTGTTATCACTTGATCGCGATCAGTTTGTCCCGGTCACTCATGGGTCTTTCTCAAGATCTCATGTTATTTTGTATAATTCTCACGTGATCTTGCATTTCAAGCTCTGTTCTCATTCAGGCCACTGCAAAACACAAACAGATTTGATAAGGAAAGATGGAAGGCTCCATCCGCACTGCATCTGCAACGTACTGCATCCGGAGTCAGTGTAAATCCTTTGTTAGATTTGCTACTCCGATTCCAGCAGCAGCTGACTCAATCAGAGATCACATACAGTATGCCATTACCTTTCATTTAAGTTTGCTCATTGTTCCCCTTATAGCCATATTACAGCTTTTACCATGGAGTGTAAAGAAAGAACGAGAAGAGATCAGAGAGTGCATACTTTTAAAATTTAAATAATGGCTGAAAGAAAACCACCCTTTTTTTTTTGTTAGTTTGTTTTTGTTTTCGCTCCGGTACTCCCCATTGATAGTCTATGTGGAAAGCTTTGTGGTGCATTTTGGGCAGGGAATGCGCAAGTTTTTTCAGCTGTTGAACTGAGTCAACTAAAAACTTTTAAAGGAGCAGATGTGTGTCATATAAAAAGAGATTCAGGAACTAAAGGATATATTTCTCACTTCAAAATCATTTTTGTTGTTTCATTTTGTCATGTTGAATCCATCCATTATTACTTCCTGCTTCCTGCAGGCCAGGCAGGCGGAGTCTTTCCTGAACGACTTGTCCAAAAAAGCAGCTCCTTCCGGAGCCCCAGGTTTGCAAGGCTGTACTAGGCTGTAAAAGGCTAGGAGAGCTACCAGTCAATGACTTGTGTGTGATTCAGAAGTGGGAGATGAAATGGCCACCATTTCCTAAGTGATTTGTTCAGTTACGGTAAGTGATTCAGTACCGTTCGTTCACCCAAAAGAACTAGTACACTTGAACAAATTGTTCATGAACGTTTCAACTCTAGCTCCTCCTCTTTAACAAACATATCACATTCTTAAGCACAAATGACAGCAAATTACTTTGATTAAAAAAAAATAAAAAAATTATAAAGGATTTTGTCAAAAAATACATGTGGTGCTCTGTTGGGATCTTTGACTGTCTTGCTCACTTGTTGTTGGAGTGGTGGGCCTCTGTGCCCCTGGGTGGATCTTGTTTCCTTGAGGTGCAGATTGTTTTGGGCTTAGCTAGTAAGTGGTATTTAGGACTAGAAGTACTTCAGGGGTAACTGAAATCAGATCAACAGTAAACATATATTCTGACATGACTGTTGAACCCAGGAGACAGACGCTGACACGAGTAGATTCATTTGACAATTATTTATTAACTCAGTGTGGAATGATGAGTGTGAGAATGAGTGAGTGAGTGCGTAGTAGTCTGGCCACTGGAGCTGAGCAGTTCTTGCTGCGACCTGGCAACCCTGGAACACACAAGCACAGGATGTCACTACAGTTCATGAGAACGGAAAGTTGAGGCTTGTGCTGCTTACTTGCAGGTGCCGCTGCGAGAGTCCTGCTGGCTCCGTGTCCTGGTGTAGCGTGGTGCGCGTGGTGTTCGGTGCCGAGGAGGTGAGGAGGAGATCCGAGGAGGAGGAGATGACGTCCCGTTATCTGGGGAGGTGAGTCCGCCACCAGGGAGGTCCACCTGCGCACAGGGGAAAACACTTTGACAGGGTGAGTGTTGCTGTAGCTTACGTGGCTTGGCTTGACGAGAGGACTTGATTCCAACTCTGGCTTGAGGTCGTGTCCTTGACGCGATGCGTAGCGAAGACGACAGACGACTCCGTGCAGAGCAGTCAGAGGCACTGGCTTTTAAAGCCTGCTGATTACTGATGGCAGGTGTGTGCGCAGCTGAAGTTAATGACGGCCCAGCGGCCGCCATGACAGTACTCCCCCCTCTAGAGGTGCCTCCAGGCACCTGCCCTATCCTACCTGGATGCGCCCGATGAATCGCGGATCAGCTGCTTGTCAAGGATCAACGCTGGGCGAATCCAGGAGCGATGCTCAGGGCCAAAACCCTACCAATCCACCAAATACTGAAGACCCCGGCCCCGCCGGCGGACATCCAAGATGGCAGTTACCCCCCAAGCTGGGTGGCCGTCGATCATCCTCGGGGGGGAAGGAACCGTGGGGGGTGGGCACAGAGGATCGACGATGTAGGGCTTGACCTGGGAAACGTGAAAGGTAGGGCAGATGCGCATAGAAGGGGGAAGAACTAGGCGCACAGACACTGGGTTAATAATGCGAGAAATCACAAAAGGACCGATGAGAGTGCAACCCCTGCACTGAAAGACTGTTTTCTGCACACAGACTGGAAGGTCTTCAAAATAGCAGCCTCCCAGGAAGACAGAACAGATGTGGAGGAGTATGCTGATACGGTCACCAGCTACATCTCGAAGTGCACAGAGGATTTCACTACAGTGAAGACCATCACTATGCGGGGTAATCATAAGCCCTGGATACTGCAGAGGTGCGCTTGTTGCTCACAGCCAGAGATGCAGCCTTCAGAGCGAAGGACAGGATCGCCCTCCGCTCAGCCAGGTCTGCGCTTTCAAAGGGAATTAAGGTGGCAAAGCGCGCCTATGCGAAGAAAATCCAGGGACACCTCTGTGACACTAGGAACACCAAGCAGATGTGGCAGGGAGTTCGGACACTGACGGGCTTTAAGCCTAGGCAGGGGGTCGATGATGACGACGCTTTGCTTCCAGACAGGCTTAACGATTTCTTTGCACGTTTTGAAGCATCAAACTCGACAATCAGAGGGAGGGCTGGCCCTCCCCCACCATCGGTCGGACCAGCTTTTACCATCAACACAGCGGACACACGGAGGACCCTAACCAGAGTCAACCCACGCAAAGCTGCAGGTCCAGAAAACATTCCGGGACGTGTGCTCCGAGACTGCGCGAGCGAGTTGGCGGATGTCCTGACTGACATTTATAACATCTCCCTGAGTCAGGCCATCGTTCCCAGATGCTTCAAGACCTCTATCATTGTACCGGTGGCAAAGAAACCAGTGGTGTCCTGTTTGAATGACTATCGTCCTGTTGCACTGACACCAATTGTGATGAAGTGTTTTGAGCGGCTTGTCAAACCACACATTACAGCCTGCCTCCATGCATCACACGACCCGCTCCAGTTTGCATATCGTTCAAACCGCTCCACGGAGGATGCTATAGTCACCACCCTACACTCTGTCATCACCCACCTGGACCAGAAAGACACCTACGCCAGACTCCTGTACATTGATTTCAGTTCAGCATTCAACACCATTATTCCCCAGAGACTGATGGAGAAATTACTCCTTCTCGGTCTGAACACCGCCACATGTCTCTGGATCCTGGATTTCCTGACCGAGAGACCTCAGTCTGTCCGGGTTGGAAACAACATCTCCAACTCTGTCACGCTGAGTACTGGATCCCCTCAAGGCTGTGTACTCAGTCCACTGTTGTTTACACTTCTAACACATGACTGTGTATCCAGACACGAGGGGAACAAGATTATTAAGTTTGCAGATGACACCACGGTGGTGGGACTTATCCAGAGGGATGAGAAATCAATGTACAGGGAAGAAGTGAGAGACCTGGAGGGCTGGTGCAGGGAGAACAATCTGGTGCTCAACGTGGACAAAACGAAGGAGATGATTATCGACTTCCGGCGGTCACAGCCTGAGCACGCCCCCCTC
Source organism: Pholidichthys leucotaenia (assembly GCA_020510985.1). Lineage (NCBI taxonomy): Eukaryota > Metazoa > Chordata > Actinopteri > Cichliformes > Pholidichthyidae > Pholidichthys > Pholidichthys leucotaenia. The sequence continues at coordinate 242,315,165 of CM035845.1, forward strand.
AGCATCGGCGGCCGTTTAGTGGAGAGAGTAGAGAACATCAAGTTCCTCGGAGTGCAGATCTCGCAGGACCTGACCTGGAGCAAGAATTCCTTGGAGATCAGGAAGCGGGCTCAGCAGAGACTGCACTTCTTGAGGAAACTCAAACAGGCCTCTCTCCCCATCTGCATCCTCAGGACCTTCTACAGAGGTGTGGTGGAGAGTGTTCTGACGTACTGCATTGCTACATGGTACTCCAGTTGCAGTATGTCAGACAAAAAAGCCCTGCAGAGGATAGTCAAGGGGGCGGAGAGGGTAATTGGAGTCTCCCTCCCCTCTGTCCAAGAACTTTTTCAGAACCGTTGTAGGAGCAGGGCACTGAACATTGTCAAGGACCGTTCTCACCCTCTGCATAAACACTTTGAACTTCTCCCATCTGGTAAACGATTCCGGAGCATCAGAGGCAGAACCACCAGACTGATCAACAGCTTCCTTCCACAAGCTGTCAGGATGCTGAACAGTTGACCCGGAATCTCTCATACACACTACTGCACCTACGGACATTGTGTATATTATAGTTGGTTATTCTTTTTTTGTTTTTTTTCCCCAAGTATGTCTCAGGGATGTGTGAATGGATGGGGGGTGGGGGGGAGCTATGTGGGAATGTGTCTTAATCATGCTGCTTCTTATATGGATGCCGAGAGAAACGCAATTTCATCTTGCCTGCACTATAGTTGTATGTACAGCAATATGACAATAAAGTTTGATTTGATTTGATTTGATTTGATTTGATTTGATGAAGGGCTTCGTCAACTTGCGCTTCTTGGCCGGCACATTGATATTTTTGGTGGACAACCAAACCTTTTGACCCACCTTATAGTCCGAGGAGGGCCTCCTGTGATGGTTGGCCACCTGGATATTGCGTTCCGTGGTCCTGAGGAGGGCTCTGCGGGTGATGGTCCAGATCCGCCGACAACGCTTAGCGTGAGCCAGAACCGAAGGGACCGCCACCTTCTTCTCCTCCTCCGGGAACAGTGGTGGATCATACCCCAGAGACGCTTTAAACGGGGACAGCCCAGTAGCTGAGGACACCGTGGTATTGTGCGCGTACTCGATCCAGTGCAGGAACATACTCCAGGAAGAGGAGCAGGAAGAGATGACACAGCGGAGCACAGCCTCCAGCTCCTGATTGGCCCGTTCACACTGGCCGTTGCTCTGCGGGTGGTACCCAGACGAGAGGCTTGCCGTGGCCCCCAACACCCTGCAGAATGCCTTCAAAACCTGGGACACAAATTGCGGACCTCGATCCGAGACAATATCAGCCGGGATACCACGAAGATGGACCACATGCTGCACCAGAAGATCCGCCGTCTCCCACGCTGAAGGCAACCCCCGGACAGGCACAAAATGCGCCACCTTGGAGAAGCGGTCCACTATCGTCAGGACTGAGGTGAAGTGGCCAGAGGGGGGCAGGCCGGTCACGAAGTCCAAAGCCACATGGGACCAGGGGCGGGAAGGAACCAGTAGAGGATGAAGAAGACCCGCCGGGGGGGAAGATGACGATTTCCCGGTGGTGCACTGGGCGCAGGCCCGGACATAGCTGGTAACGTCCTTCCTCAACCCTGGCCACCAAAAGGCTCTCTGAAGCAGGTCAATTGTGCCGGCAATTCCTGGATGACACACCAGCTTAGACGCGTGACCCCATTGGATTATCTCGCTCCTGATAGAAGGGGGAACGAACAAACGGTCCGGGGGGCCCCCACCCGGATCGGGCTCAGTCTCCTGCGCTATCCTGACCTTGTCCTGGATCTCCCACGAGAGGGCGCCCACCACACAGGATGACGGCAGGATAGTCTCCTCCTGATCCCCGGTGGTCTTCGCCTCGAACTGTCTTGAGAGGGCGTCAGACTTGCCGTTTTTGCTCCCCAGCCGGTAGGTGATGGTAAAATTAAACCGGCCGAAAAAAAGAGACCAGCGGGCCTGGCGAGCGTTCAACCGTTTGGCCGTCTGGAGATACTCAAGGTTTTTATGATCCGTCCAGATGACGAACGGCTGGGCAGCCCACTCCAGCCAGTGCCTCCATTCCTCCAGGGTGAGCTTCACGGCCAGCAACTCCCTATCACCGATGTAGTAGTTCTTCTCCGCGGGCGTCAGGCGGTGAGAGAAGAAGGCACACGGCCGGATCCTGCCATCCACCGGAGAGCGTTGGGAGAGGACCCCCCCAACTCCAGAATCCTAGGCGTCCACCTCCACTAGGCACTGCAGAGCTGGGTCCACCTGGGTCAGGACGTGGGCCGAAGCAAACTCCTCCTTCAACCTCCCGAACGCCGTGGCAGCCTCCTCGCTCCAACGAAAGGGGGTCTTGGGGGACGTGAGGTCGGTCAGGGGCCGGGTGATGATGCCAAAGTTTGGCACAAACCGGCGATAGAAATTGGCAAAACCCAAGAAACCCTGCAACTGTTTCCTGGACGTGGGCGTGGGCAAATCGACCACTGCCTTGACCTTGGCCGGGTCGGGAAGCACCTGATTGCCAGCAATAATGAAGCCCAAAAAAGAGGTTTTGTCGGTGTGAAACTCACACTTCTCGGCTTTGACAAACAGCTGGTTCTCCAGGAGGCGCTGCAGGACCCGTCGCACATGCACCTGGTGCTCCTCCAACGTGCGTGAGAAGATGAGGATGTCAGCCAGGTAGACAAACATGAAGGAGTTCAGGAAATCCTGGAGGACGTCGTTAATTAGGGGCTGGAAGACGGCCGGAGTGTTGGTTAACCCAAATGGCATCACCAGGTATTCAAAATGGCCGCTTGGGGTCCGGAACACCGTCTTCCACTCATCGCCCTCCTTGATGCGCACCAGGTGGTATGCGTTACGCAGGTCCAGCTTCGTGAATCAAGATGCCCCCTTCAGGGAGTCAAAAGCCGAGTTCATCAGTGGCAGCGTGTACTTGTCCTTGATGATGATCTCATTAAGCCCCCGGAAGTTGATACAGGGACGCAGCGAGCCATCCTTCTTTCCAACAAAGAAGAAACCCACCCCAACCGCCGAGGAAGACGGTCGAATAATCCCAGAGCTGAGGGACTCCTTAATATACGTGTCCATGGCCTCACGCTCCGGGGCAGACAGGCTATAGAGATGACTTGCCAGGAGAAGGGCCCCTGCCCTGAGTGAGGTTGATCGCACAATCGTAGGGGCGGTGGGGGGGAAAGGACAGCGCCCGTGACTTGCTGAAAACCGCTCCCAGATCATGGTAGACTTCTGGTACTATGGGCAGGTCCAGGGGCGGCATCTAAGGCGGGACCACCGATACTGAGGGGGCACACGCTGCAGACTGGAGGCAGGCACTGAGACAAAAAGGGCTCCACGCGGTGATACTTCCGGCTTTCCAATCAAAGGAGGGATTGTGGAGATGTAGCCACGGGTACTCCAGGATCACAGGTGAAGAGGAGATGGGCAACACTAAGAAACGGATCTCCTCTCGATGGTTTCCAGAAACTATCACCGATACGGGGGCCGTCTGGTGGGAAACAGAGGTCAGTGACGCCTTTGACAGCATGACGAGATTGACAGGTGGGCGAAGGGGTTGACAGCTGAGGCCCAGATGGGTTGCCAGGTCTCCGGAGATGAAACTTTGCTCAGCTCCAGAATCAATAAGGGCGTGTGTTGTGTGTTCCCTGTGTTTATAAATTAGCCTAATGGGGACATGGCAACTAGTGAGGGGCTTTTTCTGCTTAACGTCCGTGAATCCCCCTACGGTGATCCACGGACCTCCCCTTTTTTAACCGATTGGGACACTCAGCCACCCCATGAGACTCATTGCCACAGTAAAAACACAGGCCCAGATCCCTCCGGCGCTGTCTCTCAGCCGCCAAAACCCCCGATTGCCCAATAACCATTTCCTCTTGCTCCGGAAGTTCCTCTGACGGGGGCAGAGCCAGGAGAGGTGGCCTAGCGGAGTGGGGGCGTGGTTTACTCAAACGGCTAGCGGCCCTCCGTTCGGCCGCTCGCTCCTTCAGCCTACTGTCCAAACTAATAGTAAGGGAAATTAGTTCACCTAACTTGTCTGGCTTATCCCGTGCCGCTAGTTCATTCCTGAGTTCCAAACAAAGGCTGCGGCAGAAAATGCTGCAAAGCGCTGGCTCCCCCCACCCGACCTCTGCGGCTAGCACCCGGAAGTCTACAGCGTAATCGGCGGCAGATCTACTGCCCTGCCGAAGGCTAAGCAACCGGTCAGTTAGCACCGCGCCCCGGTCAATATGGTCAAACACCTCTAAAAATTCTGCCACGAACTGCTGGTAAGTTAAGAGGCAATAGTTGGGTTTAGCCATAACAGTGTATGCCCAAGCTAACACTATTCCTTCGAGCAGGTTATAGATATACCCAATCTTGCTGTGGTCCGTGGGAAAATCTCCCGGGACGCGGTGAAACACTGTTTTGCATTGTAGTAAAAAAACCCGTGCTTCTCCGAGTTTTCCGCTAAAACGGGCGGGGGTAGGCACGGGAGTGAGGCGAGGTAAAGATAGCTGGTGTGTAAGACTAGCAGGTGGGGCTACAGGGGCTGATGAAGCCCCAGCGGCCGGGGGGAACGCCTGGCGTCCTTCCAGGTGATCCAGCCGGCTGTTAACCTGAGTTAGTTGGTTTAATATAACTGTCTGCTGATAAGCAATTAAGTCTAATCGAGCGCTAAGGGTGTTAATGCGGCGCGCCAACGCGCTGTCTGCTGGGTCGTCTTGACGGAGTCGTACTGACATGATTGTTGAACCCAGGAGACAGACGCTGACATGAGTAGATTAATTTGACAATTATTTATTAACTCAGTGTGGAATGATGAGTGTGAAAATGAGTGAGTGAGTGCGTAGTAGTCTGGCCAATGGAGCTGAGCAGTTCTTGCTGCGACCTGGCAACCCTGGAACACACAAGCACGGGATTTTTTTTTTTTTTTTGTTACTTATTTGTACCCGTAGGTAGACTTGGTTTGCAGTCTGGTGACAAGCCACCGGCTGCTGGTCGCTGCGTGCGCGAGCGCCCTAAACCTACATGTTTTTGGTGTGCGGGAGGAAACCGGAGAAATCCCGGAGTAAACCCGCGCAACACGGGGAGAACATGCAAACTCCACACAGCTCACTGTTGGTCGGGGGCTGGGATCGAACCCACGACCTCATGATCCCCGCGATCCCCCGGCCGAGGGTAAAACTGTGCTGCCACAGTGCTAAACCACTGCGCCACCGTGCAGCCAGGATGTTACTACAGTTCGTGAGAACGGAAAGCTGAGGCTTGTGCTGCTTACTTGCAGGTGCCGCTGCGAGAGTCCTGCTGGCTTCGTGTCCTGGTGTAGCGTGGTGCGCGTGGTGTTCGGTGCTGAGGAGGTGAGGAGATGATCCGAGGAGGTGGAGATGACGTCCCGTTATCTGGGGAGGTGAGTCCGCCGCCAGGGAGGTCCACCTGTGCACAGGGGAAAACACTTTGACAGGGTGAGTGTTGCTGTAGCTTACGTGGCGTGGCTTGACGAGAGGACTTGATTCCAACTCTGGCTTGAGGTCGTGTCCTTGACGCAATGCATAGCGAAGACGACAGACGACTCCGTGCAGAGCAGTCAGAGGCACTGGCTTTTAAAGCCTGCTGATTACTGATGGCAGGTGTGTGTGCAGCTGAAGTTAATGACGGCCCAGCGGCCGCCATGACATATTCAATTCATTCTAGCTGAACTTTCCAATCAAAATCTTCTGGTTTATCCATTTCAACTCACAGAGGTTATCCTGCATTGCAATTCTAGGTGTGCTGTTTTAATTTACTTCCAGATTTGCATATGGCAGGCTTAAATTCGGAAAGCAAACAAGGTCAAAACCTTTCTTGCTCTGTCTCTCTCTCTCTCTCTCTCTCTCTCTCTCTCTCTCTCATGCGCATGTGCTAGTGTTTGGTGAGCAGGTGGAGGATGTGGCAAGTTTGACTGAGAATTTTTAATTTCTCTATAATTTCTCTTTAACCTTTTTTCCCCTCTTTTCTACTGTTATCTGTATAATTGCTTTGTAGTTGTGGGGTGTTATTGTGTTTAGTGTGGTATGATTTTTTTGTAGACTGTGAGTTTGTTTTTTTTCTCGGGCATGGAGTTCAGGTGGTACCGTAGCCCAATACCTCAGTGGAGCAAGTGCTGCTGGTGGTCGGAGACCGGGTGGCGCATAATAATATAGTAAAATCCTCTCGTATGAATAAAGGCATTGTGGTGTTTGTAAAAGTTCAGGCCCTTGGCAATGAGCTTGTTGAGTGTGTTAAACTTGAATGATAAATTCATTCAAATTTAACCTCTTGCTGTGCTGTCGACCCACGTCACTGTGTCAATGGTACCCCCATTTGTCCCTAACCAGGTTCTAGAACAAGAGTTTAGGTATTCTGAGAGGTTTGAAAGCGGCCTTAGAATTGTCAGTCCCAGTGTTCTGACATTTTACCATACTTATCAGAACAGCCATACCCTGGGTCACTACGCATGCATGGCATGAACACGCATGCATAGTAAAATGAATTGTGCTTCCGTCCATAATTTCAGCATATGACACAGCTGACGGAAACAGCTGACGGAAGGTAAGCAATGTGCATGCGTATAACAGGAAAGGGGCAGTCACTGCACCGTGACTGGCTTATCCAAAAATGTGGCATATATCTACAATCATATTATAATGCAAGAAATCTCTTTCTGTGTGTCTGTCTGTATGTGTGTGTGTATGTGTGTGTGTGTGTTCCATGTATATCTCCCGAACCGTTTGTCAGACTGACCTCAGATTTTATACGTGCTTTGCTGAGGTTAAGAGGGTGTGCATCCGAGAATTTCAGTCTCCCCGGATATGCGGAAGTTTAGGAGGGGAAATCTTTAATGAACGTATACAGGGGAGCTATTGGGTTTCAAAGCTATTACATCATAGATGCACAGATGTTGCCATGGTTTCGATGCCAGGCAGACACATCATCAAAGCTCAAAGGCAGGCATCATTGAACAAGAGTGACGTTAAAGATCAAAGGCAGGTTTCACCATGGTTACTGTTGCCATGGAAACCATGTCAAAGATTAAAGGCAGGCGTCACCATGGTTACTGTTGCCATGGTAACAGTAACTTTCTACGGGCATGCAGAAATGCTTGCTTACACTTACACATCGAGGATTGTCACTTCCTTGTGGTAACGTATCGTCACTTCTTGTTTTGCTGTCTGCCTGTGTGGTTTGCTCTCCAGCTCTCCAGCCACTAGCTATGGCTACTACCTCTCTTTCCTCTCCTCCTCTGGTGTGCTCTCTCTGTCAGATGTTTAGCTACACCTCTGCCTCTTTTAGCGATAACGGTAAATGTAATAAATGTTGTCTTTTTGAGGCGCTCGAGGCGAGGTTGTCTGATTTGGAATCCCGGCTCCGCTGCATTGAAACACCGTCTGCGCCAGTTAATCTCGACGGACGCCCATTAGCTGCAGCGGAGCTAGCTAGCTTAGGTCCCACTGTCAGCGGTTCCCCGGCTCTCCTCAGCAGCGAGGAGACTGGGTGGGTGACGGTGAGAAGGAAGCCTAGTCGCAAAGCCCCGGTTCACCACCAACCTGTTCACGTTTCTAATCGTTTTTCCCCGCTCAGCGACACACCCGCTGAGGAAAAAATTCTGATCATTGGCGACTCTGTAGTCAGAAACGTGAACCTAGAGACTCCAGCGGCCATAGTCCAATGTATTCCTGGGGCCAGAGCAGGCGACATCGAGTCAAATTTGAAAATGCTGGCTTTTTTTTTTTTTTTTTTTTTTTTTTTTTTTTTTTTTTTCTCTCGGCGCCACACGAGTCGGCTGCCTTTTGCAACAGCGGCTCGATTCCGAGTCTTTTTCCCTTCCTCTCTCTTTTGATCCGTCTTTTTTTTTTCACCCCACTTATATCACGGACACACAGATCGTCCTAAATGTCTCCTGAGCCGGTGGACGGAGCCACTGTCTATAGCAGGATACGATACAGCAGAGAACAGCTGCTAGCATTCAACCGCCACCCGGTCCCATTGGAAAAACTCGACATACCGAGAGAACTGAGGCGAAAACGCCGCGGCTGCCGGGCTGGAGTAAGGCGGAGGACAAAAAATATAAGGTACAGACCCTCCCTTCCATCTGTTGTCATGGGAAATGTACGGTCAATACTGGGAAAGTTAGATGAGCTAGCGGCTATCTCCCGTTATGATAGCACATACCGGGAGTGCTCTCTCCTTTTGTTTACTGAGACGTGGCTAACTGAACTAGCAGCAGATGCTAACATTGAGCTGGAGGGTTTTCACATGATACGAGCTGACCGAACACCAGACAGTGGCAAGGCTAGGGGCGGTGGAGTGATCATGTATGTTAACAACAACTGGTGCAGACCGGGACATATCACTGTTAAACAACGACACTGCAGCAAAGACATTGAGTTGCTAGCTGTTAGCATGAGGCCTACATATCTCCCGAGAGAACACTCACACGTGATCTGCATTGTTGTTTATGCAAATCCGACGGCGAACGCTGGGACAGCACGTGACGTCATCCATTCAGTAACCAGCAGGCTGCAGACAGAACACCCAGATGCTCTTCTCCTCATCTCAGGCGATTTCAACCATGTTTCACTGTCTCCCATTCTACCCACGTTCACCCAGTATGTCACATGCCACACTAGAGACAATAAAACACTGGATTTATTCTACGCAAACACTAAGGAGGCGTACACCTCATCACAACTACCCCCACTCGGGAGATCGGATCACAACTTGGTTCATCTCCGGCCGGTGTACAAACCCCTAGTGCACAGACAACCTCCGGCCATGCACACTGTGGAGTTATGGTCTGAGGAGACAATGGACACCCTAAAGGGCTGTTTTGAAGCCACCGCCTGGAAGCAGCTCTGCGATCCACATGGTGAGGACATCGATGGCCTCATTCACACCTTCACGGGCTACCTCAGCTTCTGTGTGGACAAATCCGTTCCCACCAAGACCATACGGCGTCACTCAAACAACAAACCCTGGATCAACCCTGAGATAAAAACACTTCTGAGAGAGAAGAAGAGGATCTTCAGGTCAGGGAACAGGGAGATGCTGAAGTCCGTACAGAGGGAGCTGAGGAGAAAGATCAGAGAAGGCAAGGACAGCTTCAGGAAGAAGATGGAGGACAAGCTGCAACAGAGCGACATCAGCGGGGTCTGGAGAAACCTCAAAACCATCTCGGGGCTCCAGAATACCTCCCCCCAGGCCACAGGGGGCAGGGAGTGGGCGAACAACCTGAATCTGTTTTTCAATAGATTTGACCAACCGCCCTCCCCCCTGACTGCACAACAACCACTGCTGCCTCTAAAGAAATCAAGTCCTGCTGCCCACTCCCCACTCTACCAACACCCCCCCACTCCCAACACACAGCCCCCCATCCTGACCCTGACCAGGACCCAGGTGAGGACGGAGCTGAGGAAGATCAAGGCGAGGAAGGCGCCGGGACCGGACGGCATCAGCGCAAAGCTCCTCAAGTCCTGTGCAGACCAGCTGTGTGGGATTGTGACGTATATCTTCAACATGAGCCTGAAACTGGGGAGGGTACCACAGCTGTGGAAAACATCTTGTGTGGTACCTGTACCAAAAACTTCCCACCCCAAAGACCTGAACAGCTACAGACCGGTGGCCTTGACGTCCCACTTGATGAAGACCCTGGAGAGACTGCTCCTTGCTCACCTCCGCCCCCTGGTGGAACCAGCGATGGATCCACTCCAGTTCGCCTACCAGCATGGCATTGGGGTGGAGGATGCGGTGATCTTCCTCCTTCACCGTTCTCTGTCCCACCTGGAGAAGCCCGGGAATATGGTGAGGATCATGTTCTTTGACTTCTCCAGTGCTTTCAACACCATCCAACCGATGATCCTGAAGGACAAGCTGCTGCGCGCAGGGGTGGACCAGCACCTGTCATCATGGATCCTGGACTACCTCACGAACCGGCCTCAGTTTGTGAGAACCCGGGACTGTGTGTCCGACACGATCATCAGTAGCACGGGGGCCCCCCAGGGAACGGTGCTGGCTCCCTTCCTGTTCACTCTTTATACTGCGGACTTCTCACACAACACAACACACTGCCATCTACAGAAGTTCTCTGATGACTCTGCGATCGTTGGCCTCATCTCCAATGGAGATGAAGCTGAGTACAGAGGGCTTATCCAGGACTTCGTGGACTGGTGCCATCGGAACTGCCTCCAGATCAACGCGAGGAAAACTAAGGAGCTGGTGGTGGACTGCCGCAGGCATGGGCAGCCCCTCACAGTACCAGTAAATATACAGGGAACAGACATCGAGATGGTGACATCCTATAAGTACCTGGGTATTCATCTGAACAATAAACTAGACTGGTCACACAATACTGATGCACTCTACAAGAAGGGACAGCGCAGGCTGTTCCTGCTGAGGAGACTCAGGTCTTTTGGTGTACAAGGGGCGCTGCTGAAGTCATTCTATGACACGGTGGTGGCATCAGCCATCACTTTTGGAGTGGTCTGCTGGGGCAGTGGCATTACTGCAGCCGATAGGAAGAGACTGAACAAACTGATTAAGAAAGCTAGCTCTGTCCTGGGGCAGCGCCTTGATCCGATGGAGGAGATAGGAGAGAGAAGGACGGTGGCTAAACTGTCATCTCTGCTGGAGTCCGAGTTCCACCCTATGCAGGACATACTGAATGCACTGAGGAGCTCATTTAGCAGCAGACTACATCATCCCAGGTGCACAACCGAGAGGTTTCGTAGGTCCTTCCTCCCAACGGCTGTCAGACTGTACAACCTAAGCAGGGCTGCTCGCAGAGATAGCAAAAAGACGTAACAAACTAATAGTTTTTTGAATGCAAAAGATGCAATAGACTTACACAATGGTCCTCTCCGGCATACAACTAGGAACATACCGGTCGCTATGGAGGGTGAGAATATGTATGGGCACATAATCATACCATGTAGGATAACTAAGTAGACGGTTATGCTGTTTCATTCCATCTAGCAACAATGCTCTGCACTGTGTGTGTTTATATATTTGCATATTTATTCCATCTAGCTACAATGCTCCGTACTGTGGGTGTTTATATATTTATATATCTACATATTATTCCATCTAGCTACATTGCTCCGCACTGTGTGTGTTTATATACTTGCATATTTATTCCACCTAGCTGCAATGCTCCGTACTGTGGGTGTTTATATATTTACATATTTATTCCATCTAGCTACAATGCTCTGCACTGTGTGTTCATATATTCATATATTTATTCCATCCAGCTACAATGCTCTGCACTGTGTGTCTGTGTGTGTGTGTATATATATATATTTTATAGTAATACGTACATATGTTTATTAGCTGCTCTTGCTTGCTTGTTTTTTTTTCTTGCCTTCTGATTGTTGCTCTGAGTGTTGCTATCCCTGTGCTGTTGCAATCCTGGAATTTCCCCGTTGTGGGACTAATAAAGGCTTATCTTATCTTATCTTATCTTAAAAGTAACTGTAAATACTCCACAATTGTTATTCACGCCGGCATTAATGACATCCGTCTCCGGCAGTCGGAAGTCACGAAACTTAATATAGAATCGGTGTGTGAGTTTGCAAAAACGATGTCTGCCACTGTAGTATTCTCTGGGCCCCTCCCCAATCTGACCAGTGATGACATGTTTAGTCGCTCGTCATCCTTGAACCGCTGGCTGTCTGTGTGGTGTCCTAAAAATGACGTGGGCTACATTGACAATTGGAGCTCTTTTTGGGGAAAACCTGGTCTTATGAGACGAGACAGCATTCATCCCACTTTGGATGGTGCTTCTCATTTATCTAACAATCTGGCATCTTTTTTATCCAAATTTCCAAAACCGTGACTACTCAGAGTTGGGACCAGGAAGCAGAGTCGCAGTCTTACACGCCTCTCTGCAGCTCCTCTTCATCCGCCACCCCTCAGCTTAGCCCCTGTCTTCCCCATCAGAGAATTGTTGTCTGCTCCCTCCAAAGTAAATAAAAATATAATGTATAAGCATCCCAAAGTGATAAAGCAAAATATTGGTAAAACTCAAATTAAACATAAAGCCTCTAAATTGAATGATTTGGCCTCTGTTCCTCCTCATAATTTAAAAATTAAATGTGGTTTATTAAATATTAGGTCTCTAACTCCCAAGTCTCTGTTAGTCCATGATCTGTTAATTGATCATCAGATTGATTTAATTTCCCTTACAGAGACTTGGTTAGGGCAAGAGGATTATGTTGGTTTAAATGAATCAACTCCCTCTGGTTATTTAAACTGTCAAAATCCCAGAAGTTCTGGTCGTGGAGGAGGAGTAGCATCAATTTACCATTCCAAATTACTAGTTAATGTAAAGCAAAAAACATGTTATAATTCCTTTGAGGGCCTGGTCCTCCGTGTTGGGCACTTAAGCAATTTCAGGTTAAACCCAATTTTATTTGCCATAGTTTATCGTCCCCCATCAACCTATTCAGAATTTTTATCCGAATTTGCTGATTTCTTAGCTGATTTAGTGCTGAAATCTGATAGAATAATTATAGTAGGGGACTTTAATATACATGTGGATGTAGATAGTGACTGCCTTAATGTGGCTTTTAATTCAATATTAGACTCGATTGGGTTTTCTCAGAAAGTAGGAAATTCTACTCATTACCTCCACCATACATTGGACCTTGTTCTGACATATGGCATAGAAATAGAAAATCTTGTAGTGTCTCCTCATAACCCTGTACTGTCAGACCATTGTCTGTTAACCTTTGATTTTACTATTTCTGACTATTTGGCTCCTAAAGAAAAATATTATCACAGTAGATGCCTCTCAGATGATGCTGTTTCCAAATTTATGCAGATTGTTTCCTCTATGCCATGTGTCAACACAACGGAAATAAGCTATAGACAGCTTGCTCCTTCTGTAATTGATAACATGGTGGATAGTGTTTCAGCTTCTCTGCATCAGGCTCTAGACTTGGTGGCCCCCTTCAAAAAGAAAAAGTCTAATCAGAGATTTTTAACTCCTTGGTTCAACACAGAAACTCGTAGCTTAAAACAGAAGACTCGTCAATTAGAAAGAAAATGGCGCTCTACTAATTTAGATGAAATCTATTTAGCTTAGAGAAATCATCTTTTAATTTATAAAAAAATCTCTTAGAAAAGCTAGAACGAGTTATTACTCTGCATTAATAGAAGAGAACAAGAATAATCCCAGGTTTCTTTTCAGTACTGTAGCCAGGTTGACAAAGAGTCAGGACTCTGTCAATCCTAGCATCCCCTTAGAGCTTACTAGTCAGGACTTTATGAACTTTTTCAATAATAAAATTTCATCCATCAGAGATAAAATCAATCAGATTCTTCCCACAGTTAACTTAAATACTGTAACTACTACAACTCCTTCTATTGATGTCTGTCTTGATGAGTTTACTCCAATCGACCTTTGTGAGTTAGACAAAATAGTTTCCTCATCCAAACCTTCAACTTGTCTTTTAGACCCTATTCCTACCAGGTTATTTAAAGAAGTCTTCCCACTTATTGGTAGCTTTATTCTTCATATAATCAATTCTTCATTAACTTTAGGCCATGTACCGCAGGCTTTTAAAACGGCTGTAATTAATCCCTTACTCAAAAAGCCAACGCTAGATCCAGGAGCTTTAGCTAACTATAGACCAATCTCTAATCTCCCTTTCATTTCAAAAATCTTAGAAAGAGTTGTTGCTACGCAATTATTTGACCACCTGCAGGGAGATGGTTTAGTTGAAGAGTTTCAATCTGGGTTTAGAATCCATCATAGTACTGAAACAGCCTTAGCAAAGGTCACTAACGACCTCCTCATTGCATCTGATAATGGACTAGTTTCTGTACTTGTCCTTTTAGATCTTAGTGCAGCTTTTGATACTATTGATCATAATATTCTACTTGATAGATTAGAACACTATGTTGGACTTAATGGAACTTCGTTGCAGTGGTTTAGATCTTATTTATCTGATAGGTTCCAGTTTGTTCATGTAAATGATGAGTTTTCTTTCAGCTCAAAGCTTAGTCATGGAGTTCCACAGGGATCTGTGCTAGGCCCTACTCTTTTTAGTTTATATATGCTTCCGTTAGGCAACATTATTAGAAAGCACTGTATACATTTTCATTGTTATGCAGATGACACACAATTATACCTGTCAATGAAGCCAGATGATACTAATCAATTAGCCAAGTTAGAAGCCTGTCTTAAGGAAATCAAAGCTTGGATGACTTGTAATTTCCTGCTATTAAATTCAGATAAGACTGAAGTCATTCTTGTTGGTCCAAAAAACAATAGAAATTCCTTTCCAAATCAAACTTTCAGTTTGGATGCAGTTACTCTTTCTCTTAATAGCTCTGTGAGGAACCTTGGAGTTATTTCTGATCAGGATTTGTCCTTCAATTCACATATTAAATTTGTTTCTAAGACTGCCTTCTATCATTTGCGTAATATTGCCAAGATTAGGAGCATCTTGTCTCAGAGTGATGCTGAGAAGCTGATCCACGCTTTTGTTAGCTCGAGATTAGATTATTGTAATTCTTTATTATCAGGCTGTCCTAAAACATCTTTAAAAAGTCTTCAGCTGATCCAAAATGCTGCAGCAAGAGTTTTAACAGGTACTAGAAAGAGAGATCATGTCTCTCCGGTTCTGGCCTCCCTTCATTGGCTTCCCATAGAGTTTAGAATTAAGTTTAAAATCCTTCTTCTTACTTACAAAGCTCTAAACAATCAGGCTCCTTTTTATTTAAAAGATCTGATACTACCGTGTCATCCTAACAGAGCACTACGCTCCCAAAATGCAGGATTACTTGTAATACCTAGAATCTCCAAAAGTACAATGGGAGGCAGAGCCTTCAGTTATCAAGCTCCTCTCCTGTGGAATCAGCTGCCAATCTGGATTCGGGAGTCAGACTCGATCTCTGTTTTTAAGAATAGGGCTAAAACCTACCTTTTTGATATAGCCTACAATTAGGGAGGGATCATGTGTTTCTGAACCCTCCCTTAGTTATGCTGCTAATAGGTTTAGTCAGCCGGGGGACCTCCAGTAATGCACTGGGCCTCACTCCTTTCCTCACTCTCTATGAAATATTTTTTTTTTTTTTTTGCTGGTCATTAACATTTGTTTGTTCTCTCCCATAGATTGAGTCCCCATCGTGCTGTTTGCTCTCTACATGTCTGTTCTTTTCTTCTTCTCTAACCCCTCACCCCCCAGCCAGTCGCAGCAGATGACTGCCCCTCCCTAAGCCTGGTTCTGCTGGAGGTTTCTTCCTGTTAAAAGGGAGTTTTTCCTCTCCACCGTCGCCAAGTGCTTGCTCACAGGGGATCGCCTGATTGCTGGGGTCTTTCTGCAACTGTGGGGGTCCCCCCTACAGTTGATAGTGCTATGAGATGACTGTTGTTGTGAAATGGCGCTATATAAATAAAGTTGAATTGAATTGAATTGAACTTGCTTTCTACAGGCATGCAGAAATATTTGTTTATACTTGGTTTCTACGGGCATGCACAGGTTTGCACTAGTCATTTTATAATGCAAGAAATCTCTGTGTGTTTGTCTGTGTGTGTGTGTGAGAATGTGTGTGTGTGTGTGTTCTGCCTGTATCTCCTGAACCGTTCATCGGACTGGCCTTAGAATTGATACATGTTGTGCTGAGCTTACGAGGGTGTGCATCTCCGAATTTCAGCCTTCCCAGATATGCGGAAGTTTAGAATAGGAATTCTTTAATGAAGGTCCCTAGGGGAGCTTTGGAGCTTGCTCAAGGAGTAGGCAGACATGGTTACTGTGATGTCATAGATCAAAGGCAGGCATCACCATGGTTACGTTGCCAGGCAGACACATCATCAAAGATCAAAGGCAGGCATCACTGAACGAGTGGTGAAGTCAAAGATTAAAGGCAGGGTTCACCATGGTTACTGTTGCCATGATAACAGTAACTTTCTACAGGCATGCAGAAATGCTTGCTTACACTTGCTTTCTATGGGCATGTACAGGTATGCACTACTTAAAAATAATTATAATATTTTGTCACAATTGGTATAAAAAGCAAAAGATTTTTTTTAAACCATACACTTATTGTGAGGATATGGAGCACGGTTGGGGAACCCTGCTCACGCTCCTTTGGTTATTCTATTTAGGATGCCATCTGAATTTGCTTTTTGTTTCTGTTTTAAGTCATCCAGGTTTTGTATCTTTTAGTGGCCATGATAGCCGATGTTTATTATTGAATATTCTGTCCCCCATCCGAGTTGTGATATTTGTTTATTTCCAGCACCTTTAGTATTTCTCATTTTGTATTTATGTTCCTCATGTGCTTTTGTTTTGACGGTGTGCTGTATTGCTTTCATTATCTGCTTAAGTCCACTTCCAGCACAGCTGTCATTAGCTTGGATTTATTTCTCCCTGCTCTGGTAGCTCACACCTGTCTTCAGTTGTAATTATCCCTCGTGTCCTATTTAAGGGCGGCGGTGTCTCCACCTGATGCTGCGTCCTAATACCATGTTCAGACTGTTATTCCACACCTGTCTCATCCTACTCCTGCTTCTTGTAAGTGTTTTTGTGCTCTGTATATTTTTGTTTACTTTATTAAATTAATGCACAACTCACAGTTCAGCCCGTGGGTCTCCTTTCTACCCTGAAGGGCCAAATCATGACACTTCCCAAATAAACAAAAAGTAACAGATTTTTATAACCATACACTTCTCAAAAAAAAACAATGTGTGTTTACCAAGGATACAGTTTTCTATGATCTTGATATTATTAACTTGTTTTATAAATTATATTTGTCACCCACAAAAAATCCTGATGAGTTGTTTTTGCCAAGCACTCTCATCAATTTATGCCTGAGGGATTAAGCATTCTAGGGTATCTCTCCAAATCTAAGTGCTGAAGGTTGCAGGTTTGAGTCTTTGTTTAGCGTGATTTTGCATTGTCATCAGTATTACGTTTTTGCTGTCTGCTTCAACTATAAACCTTGAGTTAATGGTGAAAAAGACCCTAGGCCATTTTTAACAGCAGGAAAAATATTTTAATATACACACACCCAAAACTATAGACACATTCTAGCTCACACAATGAGAAGCTGAGTTTGTGTGCTACAGATTGATCTTTTTTCATGTTCATTCCATAGTTCTTTTTCATTTTGTGTCTATTTATATATATTTCCTGCTGTTAAAAAATACTTGAAACAGCTGACAGAAGGTAAACAATAGCATTCCATGGCCCACTAGAGACTTCGATACAGCTGACGGAAGGTAAGCAATTTTGTAATTTTAGTGCCGTATTTGCAGTGCACCTGTTATATAACAATATGGAGTTGTATATTATTAATTTTGTTATTGCAGTGTATCTGATATATAGTCAGGCTGCAGTTAACTTAAAAAAAAAGGGTTAAGGTTAGCTTGAATGTACCAACAGGTATGTAGGTATGCTATTCTGACAAAGTCTGCTAAACCGATCGCTATATCTATCACTTTGCCAACGGGTATGGTATTCTGAGAAAGAAAGGTTAAACTGTAGAACACTAGCTGCAAAGATGATAAAACACGTTCAGCCTAGGCTGAAACAAGCGTTCATGTTTTTAGACTCTTCCACACAAACATTGGAGGTTTCATTCCACGTAAATCATGAAAATGGTTTTTACATGATTTATAGCTCAGGAAACAAGAAATGCTTTGAGTATGGAGATGCAGGTCACGAGTGAATTGCTTGAGGCCCACTGCTGCAGCTGATGTCCCACACGGGCAGCACGTGGCGACGACCGCTGCTGCGCCTGATGTGGATGACAGAAGCAGCGGGCAGTGAATGCAGGCCGCTGCTGTGTCGGTGATAAGAGCATGGAATGAAGAAGATGGCTTGTTTGCTGATGCTTCTGTTGCTCATAGCTTTGCTTCAGGGGCTGATGCTGATTTGAGAAAATGTATCGATGAAACTGTGATTCAAGACGAGGATAGCGGCTCTGCAGCAGGACATGCTAGTGGGGTTGCATGCATCTTTGCCTGTGCTGACAGCTCTGTGGCTGCATATATTTGTGCCACTCAGGTAGAGGCTGAATCAGTGGCCACTGGAGAGCTGGTAAAAAATGACAAACAGGAGCAGTGTTTGGGGTGCAGAGGACAGCAGAGGTCACAAGTACAGCAGATCAGGATGGGCAGTGAAAAAGAGGTGGAAGCTATGAACCCTGTTAGCTCCCTGGATACTACTGTAACTGACATGGAGTATGGTTCCAACTCTGAAAATGTTCCTTTTGCAGACAGTGTCTCATTAAGTGATGGGTTGTATTCGTTGGAAGAAATTAATTGCTTTTTGGATGATACTTTTGGGAAATCATTTAACGTAAAAGACTATTTTCCTGATGCTGGAAAATTTGTTCAGTCAGTTATAACCCTACAAAAAGATGTGGGCTTGGATTTACTGGATAGCAAAAAGCAGTATTGTCTTAAGAAATTTGTGACTGGCCTGAGGAAAAGTTTAAAATCACCAAGTTCAAGAGTGGTCAAAAAATGAGGATTTTAAAGGTGCCATGATCATACATCACTGGGTGGTTCAGCTCTGCTGTTTTTTCATGCCTGTCTTTTTCTGGGCTGCCTCTCTCCTCTTAACATGCAGGGCTTACGCATAGGTTCATTAAATATGAACAGGGGTAAAGAGGCACAGAAGACAGCCTTAGTATTAGAGACGATAAAGCAAAAAAGACTACATGGAATTTTTCTCCAAGGAACTCACAGCGACTGTAAAAATAAAGTAGACTGCAGGACATCTGGTGGCGAGGGAATTATGTTCTCAGCCATTGGACAAACTTTAGCGCTGCAGGTACTGTCTTATTTTCCTCTGATTTAGATGTGCACATCATATCCAGCATTGACATAGCGAAGAGCAGACCTGTTTTGATGAAAGTTAAGATTAAAAATTTGAGATTTATCTTTATAAATGTGCATGCACACAATCAAGGCTCAGATCATGAGGAGCTTTTAAAATTATTGAGAGAAAAATAAAATAATATTGATTCAAGGGAGTGTATCATCCTGGGAGACTTGACCTGATGCATAGACTTTACTTTGGACAGAACTGGAGAGGAGCCTCACACTCATGCGTCTCTTCTTTTATCAGGTGTTTTAAAGTGGAAGGATTTAGTTGAAGTGTGGAGGATGACATCCCCTGGACAGGCAGGACACATGGGTTAAAATTTTAGACGGTTGTATTAGAGCAGCGCCACTTGACAATTTTATGTGTCTGATTCTTTTACTACACACTTGTGTAGTTGTCAAATTTACTCAGTTGCTCTTATTGGTCATCATTTAGTTTCAATAGAATTTGTTCATTGGCATTTTAATATCAGACTTTTACATGATCAGAATTTTTGTGACAAGTTTAAATTATTTTGGGCTTACTGGAAATCAAGAAAGAATGAGTTTTCTTCTCTTACCTAGTGGTGGGACATTGGAAGAGATCAAATAAAACTTTTTTTTGTCAGTGGTACACATCCTGTTCCACAGCTGACATCATGAGAACTGTGTAGTTGGAGGATGATATCAGAGACCTCGAAAACATTCAGTCTCCAAAGACTGGTCAACAAAATTATGATCTCCTTGCTACAAAAAGGCAGCAACTGAACTCATTTATGTTATAGAGAGCTAAAGGAGCTTTAGTTCGAGCACACTTTATGAAACTCTAGGACACTGACGCCCCCACTGCCTTTTTTTTCAATCTTGAAGATTCACAGATCCAGCCGAGATGAGGAGGCAAGCAGCTGACTTCCATACAGATTTGTTTAAAGCAGACCTATGTAATAACTTGGTTGCAGAGCTTCTAGAAGAGCTTCCTCAGCTCAATCAACAGGATCAGTTCACACTGGGCTTGGACACTAATTTAAATGAACTGACTGCTGCTGTGTCTCAGATGGAAAAAGGAAAGTCTCCTGGTGTACATGGATTACCCACAGACTTTTTTAAACATTTCCGGAATTTTATAGGCCAGGATCTTCTGGGTGTTTTTTAAAGACTGTTTTAGAAGAATGGCTCTTTCTCAGAATCTGATCATGGTCTGCGGACTGTGTCTACACAGTACTACAGATGCAATGTTTGCATTAAGAGTGTTAATGGAGAAGTAAAGAGAAGGTCAGAAGGAGTTGCACTGAGTCTTTGTTGATTGAGAGAAACCATAAGAGGGGGGCGCCAAGAGAGAAAGTATGGTACTCAAGGAGAAAGTCCGGAGTGGCAGAAAAGTATGTGTGGGTGGTGCAGGACATCTACAGTCATGCGAAAAAATTAGGACACCTTGTATAAGCCTGTGTGTTTTTCTTTAACATATTTGGATATATGGATATTTAATCTTAATGTTAAAAATGCTGGGAGATGCATGTAATAAAACTAAACAATGAAAAAAGGAATAAAATCCTTTTATAAAAATTTTTTCTTTAAAATGTAATTCTAAACAAATAGTGAGGAATTAATTAGGACACTGCCCATCTTTTTAGGACACCCCCACATTCATTCCCACTTACAATGGCTAAAATGAATTCGAAAAAAAAAATGCAAATAAAAACAAAAACAAGGTTAGACATAGATATGTGAACATTTCTCAACAAAGAACTGAATATTTAAAAGGGTGTCCGATTTTTTTCACATGATTGTATGAGGACAGCGAGATGGTGGTGAGGTGCGCTGTAGGAGTGACAGATTGATTCAAGGTGGAGGTGGGATTACATCAGAGATTGGCCCTGAGTGCCTTCTGTCATGAACTCTCCCCTCGGGGGCAAAAGACAGGCCCAAGTGCTGAACCGTAGTGTGACATTTATTAACAAAATAACAAAAACAGTGGAGAAAACACAAAAATATAAACTAGGATTACTTACAGAAGATACACTCCAGAGCAGGGAAGGCTCTGGAGGGGATTAGGAAAAACCACAGAGGGAAAGAAGTCCAAGTTAAGCAATGCTGCCGCAGTGAAACAATGAATTGACAGAGTCTAAGCACTGGGCAGACAAATGAGCAACAGGTGTGGGCTGTGCAGGTAGGTGAGCTAATTACCTAACTGTCCACAGCTGAGGTGGCAGGAGAGCAGACTGTGAACAGTTAGTGGGAGTGTCTGAGAGAGGAGGGCACATGAGAGACAACAACCCAAAATATACACAGAAAACTGACAACAAAATAATAACTGTAAAACTCAGAAAAAAAAAGAGTCTTAGCTCAAAGGGAATAATTGAGCCAAGACTCATGACAGAGCCCACCCTCAAGGGGTGGAGACAGACACCGCCAGGCATCACCAAAAAGGACACCCCCCCCCCCACAACAAAAAACTACACCGGGAGGGAAGTGGGGTAACACAGGTTAGGAGGGAACTAAAGGCTGGAACCCGCTCAGGGCCCATTCCCACGCTACACCGGTCCCGTGGGCCCCGTAGGCGAAAGAACTACGCTGTTTGGGAGGCCGGCCGAAGTCCCAGGCCAGACAGATGGTAAGGTGGAATGAATCAGGTGGCCTGCCGGGGAATGTGGGCCACCCAACCAAGCACTCAGTCTGTCAGGCAGCCGGCCAGAGTTCTTAAGCCACCAGCACCTGAGGGATGACCAAGGAGGCGGCTCCCCCACGGCAAGACCCAAGGATGGAAAGCAGAGCCGAAGGGGGTGAACCATGACGCCGTCTGGTTGTGGAGGTGGATGGGGGATAATGACGACATCTGGCAGAGGAAGAAGGGGGACCATGACGTCCTCGAACTGGCCAGTTGCAACCTCGGTGCTCCAGGGTTGAGACATTGTCGCACCTGCAGTGGCTCCAGGCTGGAGAATAGTAGAACCCACAGTGGCTCCGGGTTGGATAATGGCAGCACCCACGGTGGCCACAGGCTGGAGCAATGCTGCACCCTCCGTGGCTCTGGGCTGGAGCTCTGCAGCACTTTCAGTGGCTCCGGGCTGGAGCTCTGCAGCACCCACAGTAGCTCCGGGCTGGAGCTCTGCAGCACCCACAGTGGCTCTGGGACGGAGCTCTGCAGCACCTGCAGTGGCTCTGGGCTTGAGCTCTGCAGCACCCACGGTGGCTCCAGGCTGTAGCTCTGCTGCACCCATGGGGGGCCCGGCCTGGGCCAACGCTGCACCTTCGGTGGGCCTGGACTAGGCCAATGCTGCACCCTTGGTGGACCCAGGTTGGACCAATGCTGCACCCTCGGTGGGCCCTGGGCTTAGGCGTAGTGCCCATGGTGGGCCCAAGTTGTAGCGCAGCACTCACGTTGGACTGATGCTGGGGCGCAGCACCCACGAGGGTCCCAGACCAGAATGCAGCACCCATGGAGACTCGGACCGTGGAGGAGGAACCCACACGACGGCCTCGGGCAGAGGGGTGGCTGCACCCATGGAGGTCTCGGACTGGGACAAAGCACCCAAGACGACCTCAGCAGGGGGAGCTGGACCCGCGACATCCTCAGATGGTGAGCCCAGACCCACAGAGTCATCTGGTGAGGTTGGATCTTCCCCTGCAACCCTGGAAGAAGGCTCAGAAAAAGCAAGGAGAGATACAGGGTCTTGGTCACCGGCAGCAGCA
Organism: Pholidichthys leucotaenia; assembly: GCA_020510985.1. Classification (NCBI taxonomy): domain Eukaryota; kingdom Metazoa; phylum Chordata; class Actinopteri; order Cichliformes; family Pholidichthyidae; genus Pholidichthys; species Pholidichthys leucotaenia. The sequence continues at coordinate 242,337,666 of CM035845.1, forward strand.
GAGCCCAGCAAGGTGAGCTCAGGCCTAGCTGATGGCTGCACCAGACTCTCCTCACCAAGAGCCAGGCAAGATCTCTCCGGGATGGAAAAGAGAAAAACAAAAGAGAGCACTTGCCTGAGCTCGAGCTCCACCACCATCCAGGATTCCGTCCATCCAGATGGTGACGTCTCAGGCCTGGCCTCTTGGAGGTCCACCTTCGGTTCCAACTGTGCTGTGGTGGCCTCCACAGCAGGCATGATGGTGGTTGCAGTCCTCGTCTCCCCAGATGAAAGTTGGTCACACTGGTGGTTCTTCCGGCATGGCAGCTGGGGGTTGGCTCATCGCTGGCGCTGAAACCGGGTATGCCAGGGCCACGGGCTCCTCCATCATTCAGTGGTTCTGCTCCCGAGCCAGCGGACACTCAAGGGCCACAGGAGAGAACACAGAGTGGGCTGGTGAGCAACAGCAGCATGTGGGGAGAGCTCAGAAGACTGCTTTTCCTGAGACTCCCTACAGGGAATCAGGCAAGGTATATTATCATAAATAGAGGTAGAATGAAATAAAACTTGCCTGTTTTCCTAGATCTGTATGTTGCCTGCTGCTGTATATGGAGCATCATCCCTCTCTGTGGCTAAGGTGAGCTTGGGCCCCTCTGTTGATTGTAGAGGAGCCACCCCTGTATTCACTAGGATGGACATAACCAGGGAAAACATGGAGGATCTCTCGGCAGCAGGAGGACATATAGAGTAGATGGAAGTTGCAGCAGCAACGGAGAGAGCGAAGGCTGGTGGGACAGCCAGTGAAGGAGAAGGAGAGGGACTGCTGTGTGAATTTTCAGGCCTGACATAAGGGAGATGGCTGCCGATGAGGTGGGGAATTCCTCTGGCAGTCCGGTGCAGGACGACATTGTTGTGGCGGAGCTGGAGTTGGCAAACCAGGAGAAGGGATGGACTTCTGCCGTGGAGAACGTCTCCGCTTTGGCTCCGCTGGAAATGCCCACACCGACAGTCCCGGGAACGATCACTGGAGTGCACATACCGTGGACAGCAGATCTGTGTATTGTGGTTAACTAAACAGGCTGGGGTGTGCTTCCAGAATTCCCACTGCTCCATTCCAGCTTTCCCAGATTTTCTTGGGTCCGCGGGCGGCGAGAGCTTCATCCACAAAGCTTTGGGTGAAGTCCGCCACCCACTCCTCCTCCAGGGTCGGAGACCCCGCGGCCAATCTTCCCTTGTTTGTGCGAGGACAGCGAGCCGGGGACATGATGAGCTCCACTTCACAGGTGAGTGAAAAAAAGGAAAAAACGCAAAAAGACAAAAAAGCACACTACCGCACCTGGGCCCTAACTTGGTGGCAGCATTCTGTCATGAATTGGCCCCTCCGGGGCAGAAAATCAGACCCAAGTGCTGAACTGTAGTGTGACATTTATTAACAAAATTTAAAAAAAAAAAACAAAGTGCAGACAACACAAAAATATAAACTAGGATTACTTTCAGAAGATACACTCCAGAGCAGGGAAGGCTCTGGAGGAGAGTCGGAAAAACTACAGAGGGAAAGAAGTCCAAACCAGTCCAAGTTAAGCAATGCTGCCGCAGTGAAACAATGAATTGACAGAGCTTAAGTACTGGGCAGACAAATGAGCAGCAGGTGAGGGCTAAGAAGGCAGGTGAGCTAATTATCTAACTGTCCAGAGCCACAGAGGAGGTGGCAGGAAAGCAGACTGTGAACAGTTAGTGAGAGTGTCTGAGAGGAGGGAACATAAGAGACAACAACCCAAAATATAAACTGAAAACTGACAACAAAATAATAACAGACATGCAAAACTCAGAATTAAATTGAGCCTTAGCTCAGAGGGAATAATTGAGCTCAGACTCATGACAGAGCCCCCCCTCCCCTCAAGAGGTGGGGCTTTGGCCCCCTAAGGAAAAGAACTACGCTGTTCAGGAGGCTGGCCAAAGAAATAAATTGAGTCTGAGTTCAGAGGGAATAATTGAGTTCAGAGTCATGACACCCTCTTGTTGGCCATGGTGATGGACAGGCTGAAAGATGAGGTCAGGCAGGAGTCCCCATGGACCATGATGTATGCAGACAGCATTGTGATCTGTAGTGAGAATAGGGAGCAGGTGGAACAGAACCTGGAGGGATGGAGGCATGCTCCAGAGAGAAGAGAAATGAAAGTCAGTAGAAGCAAGACAGACTACATGAGTGTCATGATTAATAAGCTGACAGCTCACGTGCATGATGCAACAGCGCAGAAAAGTAACCACACAAAGGGGCACGTTTGAAAGTTTATTAAATTGCAAAGTCTACGCACAGCTACAAAAACACTTGCCAGAGGAATCCACCTGTGGAGAGAAGATGAGAGCTGGGAGTGGAGAAGAGGAGTAAGGGGAAATGGGCTAGCTAAATTGCCACTTACCTGGATAACAAGAGAGAACCAGCAGGACTCCACCGAGGAATAGACGAACCAGTAGGGTGGGGGGAATGAGGTGATGGTGCCTTACCGGGTGGAGGTTGTAGCCGAGGAATTATGAAGATGTGGCAAGAGAGCGTGTGCAGTCCCAGAGACACACCCGCACGATGGCTGCAACCTGAAGGAGAGAGGAGAAACAAGGTGAGACAGCGTGTCAGCACTTGTTATAATATACTTGCTTGTCGTTTTACGGACAGTATAGCCAGATGAGCCAGCGTTGAATGCATGGAGAGAGCCTCTTTAAGTACGCTGGCTGATGAGTGGGCGCAGGTGCGTCTTCTGCGTCAGGTGCAGTGATGAATTCATGAAAGTGAGACTGGATGGGAGGGGCGCGCTCTCGCTGCCCATGACAGGGACCCCACTTCTAAGAGTGCCTCCTGGCAGTCCAGGGAGCTTCTCCGGGTGAGCTTGGTGGACAGCCCGGAGCATTTCCTTATCCAGGACCAAAGCAGATTGAACCCAAGAGCGTTCCTCTGGACCGTAGCCCTCCCAATCCACCAGGTACTGCCGACCCTGGCCACGACGGCAAACATCGAGGATCCGGTGGACCGTGTAGGCGGGGTGACCTTTGATGATCTGGGGAGGAGGAGGTGGCTTCAGGGGGGCAGAGAGGGCTGACTGAGAGGGGCTTGATGTAAGAGATGTGGAAAGTTGGGTTCACCCGCAGGGTCGGCAGCAAATTGAGCTGAACCAACACATCGTTAATCACCAAAGAGATAACCTAGGGACCCAGGAAGGGGGGAGACAGCTTTTTGGACCTCTCCTTGAGCGGGATCTGGCTCGCAGCTAACCAGACCTGCTGACCCATGGCGTACTTGGGAGTGGGCACCCGCTTCCTGTCAGCTGCGGCCCGGGTGCTCTCAGTGGAACGGGCAAGGGTGGCTCGAGTGGCTCTCCAGATGTGCAGGCAACGACGGGCATGGATCCCCACGGATGGAACCGCGACCTGCCTCTCGGCCATGGGAAGGAGAGGTGGTGTGTACCCCAGGGATGCCTCAAATGGGGTGAGTCCAGTGGCCGCGGAGATGGCTGAGTTGAGTGAATATTCCACCAAGGTCAAGTGTGAGCTCCAGGAGGATGGGTTATCGGCTGCTATGCACCGCAGGGTAGCCTCCAAGGACTGATAGGCATGCTCTGCCTGCCCATTGCTTTGTGGATGATTCCCCGAGGAGAGACTCACTATGGTTCCCAGAGTCCGGCAAAAGGCTCTCCAGACCTGGGAAGTGAATTGCGGATCCCAGTCAGACACGATGTCGATGGGAATGTTGTGGATCTTTATGACGTGGTCGGTGAGGAGGACCGCCATCTCTAAGGCCGAGGGGAGCTTCGGGAGGGCAACCAGATGCACAGACTTGAAGAAGCGATCCACTATGGTCAGGATAACCGTTTTGCCATGGGAGGAGGTAAGTCCGGTGATGAAATCCAAGTCAATGTGGGACCACGGACGAACAGGAGTGGGTAGGGGATAGAGGAGGCCTGATGGGGGGGGGGGAGTCCGATTTCCCCCGGACGCAGGACTGACAGGCCTTGACATATTGATGTACATCCCGCCGCAGCATGGGCCACCAGAACACTCGCCAGATGAAGTCTAGAGTTGGAGTGATATCCGGATGGCATGCAAAGCAACTGGTGTGGGCCCACTAGATGACATCGCTGCGGAGGGCAGCCGGGATGTACAGATGGTTCCGGGGGTACCCTACTGGCACAGGCTCCTGGGACTGGGCCTGGCGGACCATCCGCTCGATATCCTGAGTAAGGGCTCCGAGGATGCACGAAGACAGTGTGATGGCTTGGGGGGGGGGGGGGGGGCTACCTCCCCGGAATCAAACTGGTGCCATAGTGTGTCCGGTTTGGTGTTCCGGGTACCAGACTGGTACGTGATGGTAAAATTAAATCACTGCAAAAATAGAGCCCAGCAAGCCTGCCTGGTGTTTAGTCAGCAGGGCGACTGGAAGTACTTGAGGTTCTTGTGGTCGGTCCACATGACGATGGGGTGAATAGCCCCCTCAAACCAATGCCTCCACTCCTCCAATGCCAACTTAATGGCAAGCAGCTCTCTGCCCCACACATCATAATTCCTCTCGGCTGGTGTAAGCCGATGAGAGAAATATGCGCACGGGCAGAGCTTCTGATCCAGGGGCATGCACTGTGACAGCACAGCGCCAACACCCAAATCAGATGCATCCACTTCAAGGACAAACTGGAGCTGCGTGTCGACCTGGGCCAAGACTGGTGTTTCCATGAACAGGCGCTTTAATTTTATAAATGCCTGTTCAGCTGCCTTTAATGGAGGACTTTAATGGACTTTAATGGAGGTCAGCTGTGTCAAGGGCAGTGCCACCCCACTGTAGTTCCTAATGAACCTGTGATAAAAGATCGGAACCCGAGGAAACGTTGAAGCTCCTTATCGGAGTGGGGAGTTGGTCAATCCAGCACTGCCCCCACCTTGGCCGTGTCGGCAATCAGTCTCCCTTCAGCCACTATGAAGCCCAAAAAGGTGGTTGATGTTGTGGAGAACTCACACTTCTTGGCTTTGACGTACAGCTGGCTCTCCAAGAGCCGTTGTAAAATGGCCCTGACATGGGCTTCATGTTCCTCTGGCGAGTGGGAGAAAATTAGAATGTCATCCAAGTAGACAAAAATGATTTGGTAGAGCATATCGCAAAGGACGTCATTTATTAACCACTGGAAGATGGCGGGGCGTTAGTGAGCCTAACAGGCATCACTAAATATTCAAATTCCCCCCGGTGAGTTTTAAACACCGCCTTCCATTCATCGGCCTCGTGAATGTGGATTAGATGGTACCCATTCCTTAAGTCTATCTTAGTGAACACCCATGAGGGCTGAAGGAGCTTGAATGCTGAATTAATCAAAGGCAGAGGGTACTTGTCTTTGATTGTAATTGCACTGAGCTCCCGGTAGTCGATGCATTGGTGTAACAAGCCATACTTCTTTCCAACGAAGAAGAATCCGGCTCCGAGTGGAGCCGAAGATGGCAGAATAAGGCCGGCGTTCAGCGATTCCTTTATTTACTTCTCCATCGCCTCCCTCTCTGGGTCAGAAATACTGTATAACAGACTGGACAGCAGCATCGTCCCCAGGATGAGGTCTATAGCACAATCATAAGAGCGATGAAGCGGCAGCGACAATGCTCTCAATTTGCTTTAAGACCTCTCCTAAATCGTGATAAGCCCGGGGAGCAAGACTGAGGTCTGGTGGCTCAACCGGTGGGAGGGAGATGGACAGAGATGGGGAACACTCCGCTGAACGCATACAGTGGGCCATACATAAAGGGCTCCAGGAGGAGACGGTGCTTTGATCCCAATTAATTATTGGGTTATGCCTCCAGAGCAAAGGGTAACCAAGAACCACCGGGGAAGATGAAACAGGGAGAACCAGGAATGAGAGTTCCTCCCGATGGTTCCCGGAAAGGAGGATGGAAATCGTCACCTTGCTTTGGGTGACTACCACAACCTCCCGGCCAGATATGGTAGTGATCCTCTGATCACAGGGCAATTTACATGTGGGAATACCCACCTGCCTAACAAACTCAGCAGAAATGAAATTACCCTCAGACCCCGAGTCAACCAGCGCCATCATCCTCTCGACCCCCAGCAATTGCATGAGGGTTGAAATTGAAAATTTACTGAGGGAAATAGATTTAGTCCCGCCTGACAGACCCCCCATGGTTACTGATGGGCCGCATCCAGACTGTGGTTCAATAAATCGCAGTATGCGCACGCTCCAACCCTTCACCTCCGCCGGTGCTCATCATCAGTCAAGTGCCGAGAGAGCTCCATCGGCTCGGGCGGAGGGCTGGCACCACCAGTGTGAGTAACCACTGTGGGCACACACTGGGCACACGGGCAAGAGGAGGACTCGTGCTCCTTCGTGTACTCACGGTATCGGTTATCTAAACATACAGTCTTATCTACAAGACCATCAAGAGTCTCAGGGACAGGTGAACTGCCAGGTCATCACAGAGTTTAGCGTTTAACTCATGGCGGAATGCCCTGCGCAAAGCAACCTCATTCTACCCCGAATAAGCCGCTACAACCTGGAACTCCACCGAGTACTCGGCTGCTGACCGAGTGCCCTGGCAGAGCTTCATCAAGAGGCGCATGACATTGCTCTGACTCTCTGTACGGCCAAACGTGCAGGAGAAAGCGTCCGCAAATTCTTCAAACGTATACTTTCGCCCCTCGGGGTTATCAATCATGGACCGTGCCCAATCCAGGCTCGGTCCTGGAGTAACAATGTGAAAAACTGAATTTTGGCCACGTCCCCAGGGTCCTCCTTGACCTGCTCCAAGTACATGCGAACTTGAATAAGAAACCCTTTGCACTTCCCCACCTCCCCCGCATACGGGAAAGATGTGGGAACAGAGGTAGTACGGCACACCGTAGTGCAAGGAGCAGGCTGAGGAGGAGCAGCCCGAGGAGGTGCATTAGTCTAAAGCCTCATCAGGTTAGAAACTTGCTGAGTCAGCACAGAAAGCTGGTGCTCGGTCGCCGACAAGCAATCCAAAGCAAACAGCTCCTGCGCTGCAGCACCAGCTGAGCTATCATCCTGGCTGGCTCGTTCTGTCATGATTAATAAGCTGACAGCTCACACGTACGATGCAACAGCACAGGAAAGTAACCACACAAAGGGGCACGTTTGAAAGTTTATTAAATTGAAAAGTCTGCACACAGCTACAGAAAAAAATCACTCACCAGAGGAATCCACTTGTGGAGAGAAGATGAGAACTGTGAGTGGAGAAGTGGAGAAAGGGGAAATGGGCTTGCCAAATTGCCACTTACTTGGGTAACGAGAGAGAACCAGCAGGACTCCAGTGATGGTGCCTTACCGGGTGAAGGTTGTAGCCGAGGAATTATGGAGATGTGGCAGGAGAGCGAGTGCAGTCCTGGAGACACACCCGCACGATGGCAGCAACCCAAAGGAGAGAGGAGAAACAAGGTGCGGCAGCATGTCAGCAGTTGTTATAATATACTTTCTTGTCATTTTTACGGGCAGTATAGCCAGACGAGCCAGCGTTGAATGCGCAGAGAGAGCCTCCTTAATTACGCTGGCTGATAAGTGGGCGAAGGTGCATTTTCTGCCTCAGGTGCCGTGATGAATTCACAAAAGTGAGACGGGATGGGAGGGGCGCGCTCTAGTTGCCCATGACACATGAGTGTGAATGAGAGGGAGGCAGGTGTAATGGTGTAGATGGAAAGAGCAGAGGTAGTGAAAGTAGATGAGTTTAAATACCTGGACCAACCATCCAAAGCAATGGAAAATGCACAAGAGAGCTGAAGAAGAGAGTGTAGGCAGGGTGGAGTGGGTGGAGACGAGTGTCAGGGGTTATTTGTGACAGAAGGGTAGCAGCTAGATTTAAAGGGAAGATTTACAAGATGATAGTGAGACCTGCTATGATGTATGGTTTGGAGACGGTTGTGCTGACAAAAAAACAGGAGGCGGAGCTGGAGGTGCCAGAGTTTAAAATGCTAAGATTTTCATTTAGAGCGACTAGGAGGGACAGGATTAGAAATGAGTATATCAGAAGGATAGCTCAGGTTGATCGGTTTGGAGACAAAGCAATAGAGGCAAGGCTGAGATGGTTTGGACATGTGCAGAGGAGGGATAGTGGATATATAGGACAAATGGTGTTGACAATGGTGCTGCCAGGCAAGAGGAAAAGTGGAAGACCAGAGAGAAGATTCATGGATGTAGTGAAAGAGGACATAGAAAGGGTTGCTGTTACAGAGGAAGATGCAAGGGATAGAGTGAGATGGAAGAAGAAGATCCTCTGTGGTGACCTCTAAAGGTATCAGCCAAAAAGAGAAGAAGTAGAATGTCAGTGTTGGTATCATTTCAATTGATCAGGAGAAGGCTTTTGATCGTGTTGATCCTGCTTTTGTTTTTTCCGCATTGGAAGCCTTTGGTATGCATGTGTCTGTGTGTGTATGTGTGTGTGTGGGGGGGGGGGGGGGTTCCTTTCTGGATCAAACTTTTATACAATGACACCTGTTGTGGGGTGATGGATGTGGGAGGTTTAAGGTGCCCTGTGCCAGTCAAGAGAGGTATTCGGCAAGGCTGTCCTATTTCAGGCAAACTTGACAGCTTTACCATTAAGCCTCTTCTTGCTAGGTTGAGAAACAAGTTAAAGGGTCTCTCTCTGCTGGAACTGGCCATGGCCCTCCTATAGTCTTATCAGCTTATGCTGATGATATTAATGTTTTTATTAAGGATCAGGTTGCTGTGCAAGAGTTAGCAGACAGCCTGATCTTATATAAAAAAAGTATCCTCTGTCAGAGTCATCTGAGGGAAAAGTGAAGCCTATTTGTTAGGTCAGTGGGATATGGGGAGTATTTCTGGTCTTCCTGGTGGCCTGAGGTGGGGGAAAATGGGTTGTAAAGTTCTAGGAGTTTATCTGGGTAATTTCAAAAGGATAAATGGGAGGGAGTGTTGGAGAAAGGTCAGTCTTGGTTGTCTCAAAGGAAATGGCTTCTACCCCAGGGATCCTACATAGGAAGGGTTCTGATTGCCAATAATCTGGTTGCCTCATCTCTGTGGCATAGACTCATTGTTTTGGTGCCACCATCCAATTTGTTTGTGGAGATAAAACAGCAGAGAAAATAAATATTGAACATGTCAACATTTTTCTCATTAAACATTTTTTGGAAGGAGCCATTGACCAGAGATTTTCACCAAATATCAGTAACAACCCAAGTCATGCATACATACAAAGAAATCAAGGCAACTGTGTTCACAAAACAAGTAATATTTAATAAAGTGGAATCACACAGGGAATAAGTATTGAACACACTTGGTGAAATTCATTCAATATTTAGTAGAAAACTCTTTGCTTCCACCTTCCCAATGCCACCTGTATGGAGAAACTAAGCACAGGCATTGCTCAGGAGTGATTTTATCCCATTCTTCCACACACAGTGTCAAATCTTGAAAGTTCCATGGGTGTCTCCTATGAACTCTGATCTTAGTCTGCAGCATATATATTTTCAATTGGATTCAGGTCCGGTGACTGACTGGGCCATTCTAGCAGCTTTATTTTCCTTTTCTGTAGCCAGTTGAGAGTTTCTTTGGCTGTGTGTTTGGGATCATTGTCTTGCTGAAATGTCCACCCTCATTTCTTCTTCAGCATCTTGGCAGATGGCAGCAGGTTCTTATCAAGAATGTCTCTGTACATTTGTCAATTCATTTTTCCATCAATTATATGAAGTCCACCTGCATCATGTGTGGAAAAATACCCCCCAAAATGATGAGATGTGCACTGCCATTTCTCCTCCAAACATGCTGTGTGTTGTGGCATCCAAAAAGTTCAATTTTGGTTGCGAATGATGGATGGAGCTGCGTGGGATGAACCTTTGACTAGTAATCTGGACAATGAGCAGGACCAATTCCACTCAGGGCCATCGCGGGAGGATCCCTGTGCCAGCGCACAAGTAACCTTAGCTGAGGGAACTGGGTGGCATGGTGGGACGCCCATGAGGGCGGGTGGCGCTGAGTGGAGGGCCCATTCTACTTCCGGAGTTTGGCTGGAAGGGACCGGAAAGCAGGGGGTCACAACGGCAACGCCGGCAGCAAAAATAAAAGAGAGCAGGGCAGGACCGGCTGGCACTGTGAGACAACATGCCAAACAGAAATACTGGAAGCCAAGTAGGGCCCCTCTGGGGGTCGCGGATGTGGTCCAACCCAGAGAGGAGGCCTGGTCGAGAGGTGTTAGGCCCAAACATCAGAGAGAAGATGACCAAAGGCGGTTGCAGGTGGTGGCTGTTAGGGAGGATGCCTACCTCAAGCTATCTGATGGCCTGCTCGGGAGCAGGCCAGAGGCTGGTGTCAGAGGCGGCCAAACTCCTCCTTCTTCACCAGAGCAGGCATGCTCGGGAGAAGAAGGAGGAGTTTGGACCTGGATGTGGGTCACCCCCGAGTGCGAAGAAGAGAATGTGCACTGGAGTGGAATCGTCCGATGGTTTTCCTGGGGGGTGGTTCCCCTCCTGGGGCAAGCTGACAGTTGGACAGTGTATATCATGCATGGTGATGGAAAATGGGGACAACTGTTATGTTATTTAGTTCTGGTAATGGGATTACTTTGTGTTTCATATTATTTTAGGAACACGGCAGTATTTTAGTTTTATATGTATTGTTTTATTTAGCTCAGACGGCAGAATAATCTGTCTTGCCGTGTGGGGGTGGGACGGTAGTCCACCTGTTCCCCCCTAGTTTTAGTTGTTTTGAGTGAATGTGATAAGTCTTTTAGGTATTTCTGTTTAGTGTTAGTGCATGATTCTGGTTCCAAATTGAGGAGGGTTTTGATTGTATGCATGTGTTTTGGACCATTTTTTTTGGGGGGGGGGGGGTGTTGGGTTGGGTTTAGGGACATATTACTGTGTGACATGGGTGGTGGCTCCACTTTTCCGATTCTGCCGGAAAGGTGGAGACTCTTAACCTCCTCTCAGCTTGACGGATGTGCATGTATTGTGAGAGTGAGCCACAAATAAAGCTGTGTCCAGTTCAACCCTCGGTCCCGTCCTTGGCTCCTATTATCAACATAACAGTGACAATCTGATTATCACAACCCTTTTTAAAGGCTATGAGTCAGGACTTAACCAGCTGAAGTTAATTTGCACTGATGGGGCATGGGATGGCTCCCTAATTTCTGATGGATTTTAGCTGGTTTCTTGGCTTTCTATGCCTTTTTGCACCTCTTTTTCCTTTACATGTTCAATACTTATTCTCTGTGTCATTCCACTTTATTAAATATAACTTGTTTTGTCAACACAGTTGCCTTGATTTCTTTTTATGTATGAATTGCTTGGGTTGTTACTGATATCTGGTGAAAATCAGAATTATGTTTAATGAAAAAAAATATTGACATGTTCAATACTTACAATATTTTCTCCGCTGCAAGTACATTCATGGATTCCCCTGCTCACACCTCTTACTTCCACTTTCCTGGTATTCTTGTCTCCACTCTGGATGCTTTTGGTGACAAGAAAGACAGGCCATTCATTTCTTTTAGCCTGATCATCTTTCAGCAAGACGATATCTCCAACTTCAACATCATATCTGTCAGCAATGTTGGGCAGGTTACTAAAAAATAGCAACTAGTTACAGTTACTAGTTACTTCTTTTCAAAAGTAACAGTTACTTACCAATTACTGTATGACTAAAGTAACTAGTTACTTGGAAAAGTAACTTTCACATTACTTTTAAATGCATACTTAAATCATCTTGCACACATAGCAAGATAATTTAATTAAAGGATTACATTATGGGCTCATTAATGTCAGGCTGAAAACAGACAGTTTCAAACAGAGCATTTAGAACATGTTTAGCCTGCTTTATCCTGCCTTGAGAGCTCTTACTGTGGGAAAAATTGAAGAAAATCAACAGAAAATTGCTAGTAATTTCCTCATTTTGGAGTGAGAGATAGGGTTTGTGGAGTGAGAGAGGGAAAAAGAGACTCACTCCAAAAGAGTGAGATGGCAACACTGCATAAAACTGTCAATGTTTCTTACCTTTATGGATTTAATCTGATGTGCAGTGATCCAAAGAAAATGTCCATTATCCACAGTCCAAATGCCTGCTGTGACAGAGACATGATCCAGTCCTGTAAACTTCTTTTGGAGATCAAAATCCATTTTTGAATAATCTTTATCCAGGAAACAAGTAAATGTGTTTTAAAATCAGTGGGTCACAGTCTCAGCCGTCTGATGGGAAATGACTGTTATCAGATCTTCATTCTGTAACGACGTATCTGGCAATAAGTCAGTTTAATTCTTGCTGGGTCACAAACTGTCCAGATGCGTACCTGTGCTTGAAATCCAATGAGGCTGTTCAGATAGAGTAAATCCACTAATAACCCATTGCTAGCATAGCATAGAACTGGTTTTAATCTTGTTGCTGTCCAGGTGCTTCTGAAGAGCGCAGTCGTTCTCACACGACATTTACCTTCCAACCGTCTAATATGCCTGTGTCCTTAAAGGAAAAATATTCTGTCTATTTCGACAAAAACAAAGTAGCTTCATCTTTTCCCAGCAGGAGCAAGCTCCATTTGTGGCTGCTGGCTGCAGCAGTGAAGAGGCTCTTTGCAATACTGACTGACGGCGTGTTAGCTATGCAGGGTCAGTTTGTATTTATTTGCTCTAAAAGTATCTTTACATATTAATATAATGAGTAACACGAGTAGCACGTCTGATCAAATTTCAGTAACTGTGACACATTACTGAATTTTTAAACAGTAATTTTGCTACACAGCACGTTACTTTTCTTCCTGCCCTTCAGAGAGAACGGTCGCTTTTTCTTCTGCTCCCTCTTTCACCCTCCTCCACCCTCCCTAACTGAGAATCCCAGCTTGCTGTCTTGTCTGCGTCGCTGTTCTTCTGGCTGAATCTTGATCCAAATGAAAAAAAATGGATTTGGTGAGCGGCTTTAATAAAATTAACAACTTTACATAAATTTGGGCCAGGGGGAGCCCCTATGGAGAGACCCATGGATTGGAACACATGTGTCTGCATGATTCGACTGATGATGTGGAAACATCTATCTGGTTTGGCATGATAACAGGATTTTTCTGCTGATTGGCTCTGGAGTTTTCCTGGTGTATCGAAAATTTAACTAGAAGAGCTAATCAAAGCGGTCCCGGCGTAGCTGCTTCTTCAACAATTCAACTAGACGGGGGGGAGCACTAACTAACGGCAAGACTAACATGGAAATTACCATCTGGCATGCACTGTAGAGAGATGGACTCTGCCAGACATGCTTCCCATGTTTAGAAGGGAAACATCTGCAGTCGTTTTGGTGCCCTCCAAGAATGGATTTAAAGCCTATGTATGGAAATTATGAACACAGGATTGCAAGAGCTGTAAATTCTATGCTCTGAGTGATCTGTGTTATCAGACCTTGAATTCGGTGCCCTGTTGACTATTTTCCTCCTGGATTAAGACAAAACAGAAGATTGTGCTTCTCTTCATAAACATTCTGGTGTGCTGCAATCTGAACTCTCAAGGATAGTGACCGGCTCAGAAATTTCCATCTGCCATGCCTCAAGGACATGCTTCCGAGTTTCAGACACTAAGACATAACATCTCGGCTGGGAGAGATTTGCTGCCTCCAGTAACTGATAAACACCCACCTGCATTCAACATACACGAACACACTGATTCACATATACTGAATTACATCCATTCATTCACTGATCCTCTCTGACTTTTGGTTTTGTTGCCTGCTAAATGTGCATTGAGGTTTTTTTTTTTTTTCCTGCAATCAAAATTTCGCTCACTCATTGAGCGATATTTTGATAAACATGTTTTTTTTTCTCTCGCCTACTGTGTCATTCCATATCCCTTCCCTTTTTCTTTCTTTATCACCACTATGACTGGCGCCTAGCGGCTGCCCCGGCCTTGGATGCGCTCTGCAGAGTGTGCCCAAATGCCAAGTCACGTTTCGTTACCTTGTATTTATACATGTGTAATGACAGTAAAGTTGAATCTCATCTCAATCTCATCTCATCTCAAAAGTAATGGCGTTACAGTAACACGTTACTTTGTAATGCGTTACTCCCAACACTGGCCTTGAGATGACACTCCATGGACAAAAGACATCTATGCCCACCCTGTTGAATGGTGGCTCCATGGTGAGTCTGTCATTGAGCAGGTTGGACATTTTTTGTTCCATCAGTTTGCCTCTGAGCTTGAGACAAGTGACACATTGATACATAGATCACGATGGATGCTAACTTCCTGGTGACAATAATCCACATGCTGGCAGAGCAAAGTGCTCCTTTAGTGAGATGTCGACCTTTATGTGCAACTTCTTGGTGGTAGTGTCTTACAAGCAAAGTTTACACATGATGTTTCTAAGGAAGTATGACGCGTTAACTTTACTTGCTCAGATCCACCTTTGCTCTCAGAAGTCACTGGCATAACAGCCTCTAGAAGAACTCTTTTTAAAGACTGTTTTGCTGTTCTTATTGCTGCTGTGCTGTTTATTGTTTCCCTGATATGCCTAAAAATTACGTGTGGAGCCGCGATGGTGAGGGACTTTCCCGGTGGACCTGGCGGAGATCCACAGCGGCTGTGAGGAGAACATTTTGTCTGGCTCCTCTCGCGGCTCGATCCGGCGGGGATGTGGGGAAGGCGAGAGGCCGTTTTTCGTTTTTCTTCAGTTTGAGTCTCTTCTTTTGTAGGGAACAATTCAAGGTAGGACAGCTGTGTTTAATATTAAACTATTTTCCTTCTTGCAATACTCTTAACTTTGGTGTGTGTTTTGAACTTGCTCATTTGCAATAGCTCGCTGCCATCCGTTTCGGGGTTAAATGCCGGTTCCATGTTGTTGAAGTCATGCAGGGCTTAAATAACATTAACAGCCGGTTTAACCTCCGAGTTATCTTGGCAACTTTGAACCTTTTGTGGTGTACTGGCATGGCCGTTTTGTACAAAGGTGGACTCCAACACTTGAGACTTTTAACTGGAACAGCAACCCCTTAAAGACGAAGCCAAAGCAAAATTTTTAACTTTCTGTATGGAATCTGGTCTGTCTCATGAGTGGTAATTGGAATGTTTGAGTGCAGGTGATCTGCAGGCAGAACTTCATTAAGGAATCCAAAGATTTTTATTCTTAAACGCTCCCAGTTGCATTCAGATTGATTGTTTTTGTTCAAGTCTTAATTAAATTGGTTGCAAATACTCTGCTTGTTTGAATTAAGATCTAAATGCGATCAAATTAAATTGTATGTTAAATGGCATATTGTATGATATAGTGTAGTTAGAAATGGACTTTGTCAGTTAACATTATTCTTAAAATGATGTTTTAAAAACTCAAAGCAATCAGACAGTGGCCATAAGGACTGGAAGAGAAGCAAAAAAAAAAAAAAAAAAATTCAGCAAAATTTAAAACAATGTGTCATGGGTTTAAGTTTCCCCTGAAGTTTATGTTTCCTGAAATTGTGACTTAGATTAACCAATATAATTCAGTAAGTGACTCTGTGAAACAGTCATGGCTGCTCTGTTTATTCACAGACCAGAAAATTCACGCTGCTAACCTGTTAAATCAAAGGGAATCTTTGTTCTTTTGCTGTTAAAATTGTGTTAACAGGTCTGAGGAGTTGTTAGTCAGTTGGGGTGGGGGGGGGGGGATCGGTGTTGCTGATAAAGCCACGTCACCCTTTAACCCTTTGGTTTCCATCTCAGCGGCAGCTCTGTTTGAATTGTCCTCAGAAGGGAACATGTAAATCAACAGAGGTGCGAAGTCTGGCCCAGCTGTTCCCACTGATGTCATGGGGGGGTGATCTGTTGGGTGTGATGAAGTGTCATGTGTTTACTCTTCCTGGGTTAACTGGATTATTTCTGCTGCTGGGGATCACTTATTCCTGTTCTTCTCCTTTTCCCCGTTGATTAATGCAGATCTTAATTAATTAATGCAGTTTTTAGCCAAAGTCAAATTCCTTGTATGTGTTGTGCATACTTGGCCAATAAAGCTGATTCTGATTCTGATTCTGATCTGCAGGATTTAACCCTTTAAGCGTGTAGAATTTTTGTCAAGAAAACGTAGAGTTTGACCTCAAATTTTCAAATGACAATAGCTTCACAACGGTAATAGTTAGAAGCAAAGTCCCAGATACAAAAATGTTGCAGATAAACCCAAGTGTCTGCCAAGTGAACTTGCATCCATGCATAGTGCATAATTGGACCTAATTTGCATATTGCAACAATACAAATTTTATTATAACACTATAGCTTCAGAACGGTAATAGTTAGAGGCAAAGTCCCAGATACAAAAATGTTGCAGATAAACCCAAGTGTCTGCCAAGTGAACTTGCATCCATGCATAGTGCATAATTGGACCTAATTTGCATATTGCAACAATCCAAATTTTATTATAACACTATAGCTTCAGAACGGTAATAGTTAGAGGCAAAGTCCCAATTACAAAAATGTTGCAGAGGAACCCAATTGTCTGCCAAGTGAACTTGCATCCATGCATAGTGCATAATTGGACCTAATTTGCATATTGCAACAATACAAATTTTATTATAACACTATAGCTTCAGAACGGTAATAGTTAGAGGCAAAGTCCCAATTACAAAAATGTTGCAGAGGAACCCAATTGTCTGCCAAGTGAATTTGCATCCATGCATAGTGCATAATTGGACCTAATTTGCATATTGCAACAATACAAATTTTATTATAACACTATAGCTTCAGAACGGTAATAGTTAGAGGCAAAGTCCCAATTACAAAAATGTTGCAGAGGAACCCAATTGTCTGCCAGGTGAACTTGCATCCATGCATTGTGCATAATTGGACCTAATTTGCATATTGCAACAATACAAATTTTATTATAACACAATAGCTTCAGAATTACAGTTAGATGCAAAGTCCCAATTATAAAAGTGTTGCAGAGGTACCCAAGTGTCTGCCAGGTGAACTTGCATCCATGCATTTTGCATATCCATCCATCCATGCATCTTCTTCCGCTTAATCCTTTTTGGGTCACGGGGGGGGGGGGGAGTAGTGAACACCCATTCACTCTCACAGTCATACCTAAGGACAATTTAGAATCCCCAGTTGATGCCAATTAACCTAACTTGCATGTTTTTTGGCATGTGGGAGGAAACCGGAGAAATCCCGGAGTAAACCTATGCAGACACGGGGAGAACATGCAAACTCCACACAGATCACTGTTGGTCGGGGGCTGGGATCGAAATCAGGATCCCCAGGCCAAGGGTGAGTTGCTGTGCTGCCGCAGTGCTAACCACTCCGCCACCGCACTGCCCGTATAATTGGACCTAATTACCGCTGGATGGATGGACAATTTTTGTTTCACACATTGTCACCACATGGTCCTTTTGTCCCATCATTGACAAAATTACTAAAAATCATTCAAAACAAAAACAATTTTGGTGTCACACTGTCACCACATGGCCTTTTGTCCCTTCATTTGCCGCTTCATCTTCTACCGCTCCGGAAAAGCGGTAGAAGATGGATGGATAGACAATTTTTGTTCCACACACTCTCCACATGGCCTTTAGTCCCTTCATTGACAAAATTAATAAAAATCGTTAAAAAAAAATCTCATGGCACATTTGTTTCACACTAAACTAAAATGAAGAAAATGAAACACAGTTTATGCAACAAATATGTACCTGTTTGTTTCATCGGTCACAAGCATCCAGAATTCCGGAGTCAAAAAAAAGCGACACAAAATCAGTGGCGGGCGCAGATGACAGGTCCTTCTCTCCACGATTTCCAACTGGCTGTTCAAATGCTTTCAGCCACGGCTGATAAATTTTTTCATCTCTAAGAAGCTCCCAGCCGTCAATGTCCAAACCTCCCGCCGCATCGCCACTACTGAGTGTCCTGCCACCGCGCACACGTGGCACATGTCAATGCGCACCGACAGTGCGGTCTTGCCCAGCCAAACGTCACCCACGGGCTGCTCTGGACCTTTTTCGCTCAACGACCACAGTTTGGCAAAGCAGAACAATCTGCAGACGAGGCTCCTGTGCCATTTTTGGCACGGCAGGACACAAAAAACGCAGCTGCAGCGTCGTGCACAAGATGTCCGTCTCCACTTTTTGCAAGAACTGCTTGCACCATTGTCCAAAGGCACATAATAAGAGCTGGACTCTAACTCAGATGACAAACTAGGGCTAAGCTCTTCCTCTAACCCTGGAGCGATGAATACCACTCCTAATACCTCTTCAGCTGAGAGCATTTTTTTTTGCCATCCTGTTTCCTCCTGTCAAACAGCAGCATGAAAGGGGGCAGGCTTCAAACGCTGATTTGACTTACTTATTGCATTGGGCCATTTCCAGTTCTCACGGTAAATGAAAAGCCACACCTCTCGGCCACCAAGTGGTGTTAAAAGGTTTGTACATTTAACACTCTATTCAGCTGTACAGGCTTTGTTTAGACTGATCAGCTGACAGGTGCAGAAGTGTGCCATACACACTCAAAGGGTTAACTCCTCCGAACATCACCGCTTAGTTCCTCCTCACTGCTGTCTTTTAAAAAAATGGCCAAGACACCCCAATTTATCACATCCTTTTTCCATGTAAATTAGAAATATTCTTTTGTAAAAGAGAGGATTTTTTTCAAAAATTTGCAGGATTTTCCTGCAGAGTTAGAGCCATTCTACAAAGAAATGTGTAGCTTCTTACTTGAAAATTTGCAGCTTTTTATTATTCATAATTTTGCAGCTTTTTCCTCATGAATTTAGAACTTTTCTTACTCTTGAATTTGCAGTTTTTGTTTTTTTTTAAAAGCTTAAACTTGCAGCATTTTAGTCAAATCTAATATCTGCAGCATTTTAGGTTGTAAACAGTTGGAAATTTCCACCTTCTTTTGTCTTTTTGCTAAAGTTGCAGCTTCTTACCCATAAAATTCCACTTTTTTGGTCAGAAATTGTCAGCTTTTAACTGAGTCTTAATTTTGTGTGTGTGTGTGTGTGTGTGTGTGTGTGTGTGTGTGTGTGTGTGTGTGTGTGTGTGTGTGTGTGTGTGTGTGTCAGGTAAGGCATTGGCTTGCTTGCTGCTTGATAACCATGAAAACCAGTACTACCTGTCTCATGGGTCGGGCCGTCGGCGACTCAACCGGCATCTCCGCCCTTCCAAGGGCGTGGAGGGTGAAACAGTGCATCCTGGCAGAACTAAAAACAACATCTGCCACAGGTCTGTGGTGGACCACTCCCAGTTACACAGGGTGAGACTGGACATCCTGGCAGATAAACACATCTGTCGCAAGGTCTGTGGTGGACTGCACCAGTCGGTGCATTGTGACATGCACTACACCAAGAGCAGAGATAAACAAACCTATCATCTGGTCAGTCACTGCAACAGATGCTGGAGTCAGTTTGTCTTGGCTTGTCCTTGCCACTGATAATACCTTTATCTGCCAAGAATGTGCTGCTAGTCCAGCAAAAGCAGCAAATCCTCCACCATCATCCCTGTCCCCAAGAAGCCACGGATCACTGGACTTAATGACTACAGACCTGTAGCGCTCACCTCTGTAGTCATGAAGTCCTTTGAGCGCCTGGTCCTGTCCCACCTCAAGTCCATCACCACCCCTCTCCTGGACCCGCTGCAGTTTGCCTACCGAGCCAACAGGTCTGTAGACGATGCAGTCAACCTGGCCCTCCACTCCATCCTGCAGCACCTGGACTCCCCGGGAACCTACGCCAGGATCCTGTTTGTGGACTTCAGCTCCGCATTCAACACCATCCGCCCCGCTCTGCTCCGGGACAAGCTGTCCCTGCTCAACGTGCCTGACTCCCTCTGCAGGTGGATCATCGACTTCCTGACGGACCGGAGGCAGCATGTGCGGCTGGGAAAGACTGTCTCAGACTATACTAGCATCAGCACCGGATCACCCCAGGGCTGTGTACTTTCCCCCCTACTCTTCTCCCTTTACACCAACTCCTGCACCTCCAGCCACCAGTCTGTCAAGTTGATCAAGTTTGCGGACGACACCACCCTCATCGGGCTCATCTCCAACGGCGACGAGTCCGCCTACAGGAGAGAGGTGGCCCAGCTGGCGTCCTGGTGCAGCAATAACAACCTGCAGCTGAACGCTCTGAAGACAGTGGAGATGATTGTAGACTTCAGGAAAGTCACTACTCCTCTGCCCCCCCTCACCCTCTCAGGCTCTCCCATCACCACTGCTGATTCCTTCCGCTTCCTAGGCACTACCATCACCAGGGACCTCAAATGGGAGCTGACCATCAGCTCACTCATCAAAAAAGCCCAGCAGAGGATGTTCTTCCTGCGGCAGCTGAGGAAGCTCAAGCTACCCACCAAGATGTTAGTGCAGTTCTACACAGCCATCATCGAGTCCATCCTCACCACCTCCATAACCGTGTGGTACGCAGGAGCCACTGCCAGGGACAGACTAAGGCTGCAGCGCGTCGTGCGCACTGCTGAGAAGGTGATCGGCTGCAAGCTCCCATCTCTCCAGGATCTGTACATCTCCAGGACCCGGAGGCGTGCTGGCCGGATCATAGCCGATCCCTCACACCCTGGTCATGTACTGTTTGCCCCCCTCCCCTCTGGTAGAAGACTTCGGTCCATCCAGACTAAAACCTCCCGTCACATGAACAGCTTCTTCCCCTCTGCCATTAGACTGCTGAACACTAAGTGACTCTCGTGCACCATGTACAGCAGCTCAACCAGACTCATGTCAATCATCACTGTTTTCTTCCTGCATTACCGACTGCACTATATAGTTCTCCACAGTATCTGCTGCTGGCTAATATATATTTTAACTGTTGACCAGTATCACTTAATCTTATCCTACACTTTATTACATGTATAGTTTATTTCTCTTATCTTATCATGTTTAATGTTGCAGCATTGTACCGAGACAAATTCCTAGTTTGTGTACTACATGAACAATGGCAATAAACCTGATTCTGATTCTGATTCTGAAAAGCTAGTGGTACTCAAATACTTTGCAAGCAGTTTCATGAAATGGTCAATCAGAAAGCAACTCATACCGGCTCAGACGTCGCCCAGGCTTACAACATCCGCGCTGATCTGTTCACACTCCGACAGACAGTGAAAAGTAAGCTAGGAGCAGGAGGACAAAAGATGAGGAAAACAGCAGCCTTGTGTGTAGCAGAATGGAATGTACGCACTGTGTTGGATAGAACAACAATACAGCGCCCAGAAAGACAGACCATGCTTGTGGCCCTGGAAATGAACAGGTACAATGTAGACATAGCTGCACTTAGTGAAACAAGATTGCCTGGATATGACAGCTTGGAAGACCATGGCTACATCTTCTTTTGGAGTGGGAGATCAACTCAAGAAAGGAGAGAAGCAGGAGTGGGCTTTGAAGTTAGAAAGGCGATAGCAGCAATGCTTGATGAGGAACCGGTGTCAATCAATGACAGGATAATGACTATGATACTCCCACTACAGCGGAAGATGTAAGCCACACTCATCAGTGTATATGCCCCAACAATGACCAACACAGAGGAGGTGAAGGAAGAGTTCTACAGTGATTTACGTGAGACTATCAGGCGTGTACCGACTGATGACAGGCTGATACTCATTGGAGATTTTAATGCCAGAGTTGGTTCGGACACTGAGAAATGGAAAGGAGTGCAAGGCAGTCATGGAGTAGGCAAGTGCAATGCTAATGGAGAATGTCTACTTGCACTATGTTCAGAGTACAACCTTGTGATAACCAACACTCTATGTAAGCACAAGGACACACACAAGAAGACATGGATGCACCCAAGATCCAAGCACTGGTACCTTGGCCAGTGCTTGGCGCCTTGCCAAGTAATGGCATCTTATCGCCATTTCAAGATGGCCGCGCCGCCTGTGTTTCTGGCTGCTGGTCGTCTCCGCTTATTTGTCCTGTTTTTGATTGTGTTATTGTGTCTGGATCATGTGCAATCAGCCATCATTTATGATCGCCAAGTGCTGCTGGATATTCGATCTTCCATGGTGGGGTTTGGCTGTCATAATCAGGAGGGAAGGTTCTTCCATCGGTCTCTGCGTCTGCAACTTCCCGTTGGTACCTGGGATCCCCGCTGTGGTTATACCGGCAGAAAACGATCCAAACCTCGGGGAAGACGTGCAGGTGCCGCGGTGAAATCCAGAAGGCTTGTTCGGCTTCGCCGTCTCGCTCGCTCCGCCTCATCTTCTCCTAATTCTGCAGCTGGCCTCTTTCCTGGATCCTGGCCCTCAAGTGTGCCCGGAGTGAGGCCATCATTTCTCCAGCCTGTTTTTCCTGTTCTACCGTGCCAACCGGCCTTCTCCCTGCTCCGAGCCAGCAAATCCTCTGCAGGTAGCGGGTGCCTACGTCAGCTTTCACCGGCACCTCATTCCTGGCGAGACTGCTGCTGTGACAGAGCCCATCCAGCTGGCGTTGTTTAACGCACGTTCCATCGCAAATAAATCATTCTTTTTGAACGATTTATTTATTACTACAGGGCTGGACTTTTTATTTCTTGTTGAGACCTGGCAGAAAAGTGAGGAATTTACCTCCTTAATTGAACTTTGTCCACCGGACTGTACCTTCTCCTCTGCTCCGAGATTGACAGGCCACGGCGGTGGTCTGGCCATCGTGAACAGGCGCCGCTTCGTTACACAGACGGTGAGCCATGGAACTTTTTCATCGTTTGAACTGATGATTTTAAAAATTGGCTCCTCAAACCCATTTTATTGTGTTTTAATTTACCGCCCTCCAGGAGTTTATGCCCCTTTTTTATCTGAGTTTAGTGATTTTTTAACTTCTATTATTAAATTTGAGCGGATTTTATTACTTGGAGATTTTAATTTGCATATTAACGATCCCAATGACAGTTTTGCAGTTAATTTCTTGGGTATTATTGAATCTTTTAATTTTATTTTGTGTTTATCTGGTCCTACGCATATAAAAGGAAATACTCTTGATCTTGTTTTTACACTTGGTCTTAATGTGAATAATGTTCAGACTATTGAGCTTCATGTGTCAGACCATTTTTGTGTTCTTTTTAATTTATCAGTTAAATCAGTCTGTTACACTGGCAAGCGAGTAAAATGCTCTCGTGTCATTGACCAGTTTTCAGCTGTGAAATTTTCTGCTGCCTTTGACAGCAGTGTGGTTTTATCCTCTGATGACGACACTGAGAGCTTGGTCTGCTCTTTTAACTCACACTGTTCAAGCATCTTGGATGTAGTCGCTCCCTTTAAAACCAGGACTGTCCGTGCTGTTAATTCATCCCCCTGGTTCAATGATGATCTCTGTTGTTTTAGACGTAAATGTCGGAGGGTGGAAAGACTGTGGAAGTCCACTAAACTTGAGGTGCATCGATTGTACCTTAAGGAGCTGTTAATTGAATTTAACAATATGATAAAAATGGCAAGAACTTCTTATTTTTCCAACATCATCTCCTCCAATAGTAACAATTCAAAGATCATCTTCAGCACAATAGACAGTATAGTTAATCCTGTCAGTTCTGCTCCCCCTGTTTATTCATGTAATGACTGTAACAAGTTTCTTTCCTTTTTTGTTGACAAGGTCACTGCTGTTAGGGCTGGTTTTACTCATTCCTTTCCCCCAATCCTTGATTGTCCGAACAGACAGGCCTTTTTAAGTGATTTTACTCCAATTTCTTTTGAGGATTTCTTAGTGTTTGTGAGCACAATGAAATCCTCCTCCTGCGTTTTAGATATTTTGCCTTCCTCAATGTTAAAAGAGGTAATTTGGCTCAGTGGGTACATCTTTGGTTTATATCATTAATAGTTCACTTGAATCTGGTTATGTACCCTCGTATTTTAAACATGCAGTTGTGCAGCCACTTTTAAAAAAACCTAACCTTGATCCATCTGTTTTTAAAAACTTCAGGCCAATTTCTAAGCTTCCTTTTATTTCTAAGCTTTTAGAAAAAGTTGTTGCCAAGCAGCTCACTGACTTTCTGATTGAACATAATATTTTTGACAAATTTCAGTCAGGCTTCCGTCAGAAACACTCGACAGAGACCGCTCTTCTGAGGGTGTCTAATGATATTTTAATGTCATCAGACTCTGGCAAATGCTCTGTTTTAGTGTTATTAGATCTTACTGCAGCATTTGATACTATTGATCATTTTATTTTGTTACAAAGGCTTAGAGATTGGGTAGGTATTTCTGGAAAAGCTCTGGATTGGTTTTTCTCCTACCTTTCTGGTAGGAGCTTTTCCGTGGCTGTTGGCTCTTATTCATCTGACTCTGCTCCTTTAACCTGTGGGGTGCCTCAGGGTTCTATTCTGGGTCCACTTTTATTTACCCTATATATGCTGCCACTTGGTTCTATTATCAGCAAATTTAAAGGTGTGTCTTATCACTGCTACGCTGATGATTTACAGCTACTTTTCTCTTTTAAGCCTGACCATGTTGACAATTTAAAAATTATTCATGATTGTCTGTCTGCAATCAAGGACTGGATGTCTAGTAACTTCTTGCAACTTAATGCTGATAAAACTGAAGTCCTTATTGTAGCACCTGATAATCTAATTCCTAAGTTGGTTAATAGCATTGGTTCATTAAGCTCTAACACACGGTCTAATCTAAAAAATCTTGGCATCATTTTTGATCAATCGATGAGTTTTGATCAGCATATCAAATCTCTGACCCGGAGTTGTTTTTTCCACCTTAGGAATATATCCAAAATTAGGTCATTGGTTTCCTACACTCAATTAGAAATCATTATTCATGCCTTTGTTTCTTCATGTTTGGACTATTGTAATGCTCTTTTTACATATCTTAGTAAATCCTCTTTACACCGCCTACAGTTAGTCCAGAACGCTGCTGCAAGATTACTAACTAGGTCCAGTAGATTCTGTCATATCACTCCTGTTTTGGCCTCCTTGCACTGGCTTCCTGTAAATTATATAATTGATTTTAAAGTTCTTGTTCTTACTTACAAAGCCATTCATGAAGAGGCACCTTTTTATATTAGTGACCTGCTCTCTTTACACCAGCCCACCAGGTCTCTCAGGTCTTCTCATCAGAATCTATTGGTAGTTCCTAGTACTAGGCTCAAAACCAAAGGCAATAGAGCCTTTGCTGCTGTTGCTCCCAGACTGTGGAACTCCTTGCCTTTTGAACTTAGATCTGCACCTTCCATTGGTGTTTTTAAGAAGCAACTAAAGACCCACCTTTTTAGCCTGGCTTTTTAATTAACTATGTGTTGATTGTATTTTTATGTGTTTTTACTGTCTATTTTGTTCTTTTACTCTTTATGTGCCTGTATTTTTATTTGCTTTATTTACCATGTTAAGCACTTTGTGACTCTGTCTGTGAAAGGTGCTCTATAAATAAACTTATTATAAATAAACTTATTATTAGACTACATCATAGTCAGGCAGAGAGACATAAGGGATGTATTGGACAGCAGAGCAATGAGAGGCACAGACTGTGGTACTGATCATGTTATGCTGAGATCTAGATTAAGGATTTGCAGACGAAAACAGCACTACAGGACAGGTGTGAAGCCACCACAGAAGCTAAACACTAGTGCACTGAAAGGCCAAAAGAAGCAGGAAGAACTTACACAGGAAATGGATGAAAACTTGAAAGACTGGGACAGCAACAACTCAGAGAATGACATAGAAGAGAAATGGGAAACACTGAAGGATATGGTGTATCAGACTGTGAGTGATGTATTAGGCCACCCTGAGAGGAAAAATCAAGATTGGTTTGATGAGCATGATGAACACATGAGGAAACTACTAGAAGCAAGGAATGCAGCTAGGCAGGAAAACCTACAGTGTAGCACAAGGTTGAAGAAGATGAAATACTCAAAGGCTCATAGTGAGCTACAGAAGTACACCAGAGAGATGAAGTCCAACTGGTGGGATGAAAAAGCGGAGAAACTTCAAACTGCAGGAGACAGGTAGGACATGAAAACATTCTTCACAGGTTTGAGAGAAATCTACGGCCCTAAACCAAGAGGATTGATCCAACTAAAGGCTATGGATGGTGAAACAGTTTTGCAGGAGAAAGACAAGATGCTGGACAGATTTGCAGACAACTTTGACCAACTACTAAACAACCCTGGAGATATCACTGAAGAGGCTAAAGAAGCTCTAGTGCAGCGACCAGCTGTATTAATTCTTGATGAACCACCAAATTTTGATGAACTAATGGCAGCTATCAGGACAACACAGGACGGTAAAGCTCCAGGAAGGGAAGGAATTCCAGCAGAAGTGTGGAAATTTGGTGGTGTTCAGCTGACCAACTGCCTGCACAAGCTCATCCAAGAGATATGGGATGCCCAGAAAGTACCTCAAGACTGGAAGGATGCAAGTATTGTGCCTTTGTTCAAGAAAGGTGACAGGAAAGATTGTTGAAATTACCAAGGTATATCACTGCTAGCCACTGGTGGTAAGATTCTCTCACGTGTACTACTTAACAGACTCAGTGAACACATCTCACAGAATGTACTACCGGAAACCCAGTGTGGCTTTAGAAGTGGAAGAAGCACAATGGACATGACTTTCTGCTTGAAACAGGTTCAAGAAAAGTGTATCGAACAGAACATGCCGCTTTATGTAGTCTTCGTAGACTTCAGTAAAGCCTTTGATACTGTTTCGCAACAAGGACTTTGGCAGGTACTCAAGAAATATGGCTGTACAGAGAAGTTTGTCAGCCTGATCGAGGCACTCCCTACAGGTATGCAAGCAAAAGTGGCAATGAGTGGTTCAGTATCTAAAGACTTTTCAGTAAGCAATGGTGTGAAACAAGGGTGTGTGCTGGCACCTACATTCTTCTCACTATATCTGGCAGCCATGCTTGAGGTGGCCTTCAAAGACAATTCAGAAGGAGTATACATTCAAACAAAGAAAGAAGCAGACTTGTTCAGTGTGGTACGGTTTAAAGCCAAGAGTAAGACATCGATAAAGGTAGTAAGAGAAATGCTCTTTGCCGACGACAGTGCTCTAGTTGCACACAGAGTGGAAGATATGCAATCTTTAGTGGAGAAAATTGCAAGAGCAGCTAGCCAATTAAGCCTCCAAATCAACATCAAGAAGACAGAGTGCCTTTACCAACCACCAAAGTTCCAGTTATCAACATCACTACCAGAAGAGATCAGCATTGGTACAGAGCTACTAGTCAAGTGCAAGACTTTCAAGTACCTAGGCAGTACTGTTTCAGAGAATGCTAGGGTGGAGGATGAATTATCTCTCAGAATGGGAAGAGTAAGCGCTGTGTTTGGAAACTTGAGGGAGAGACTGTGGAACAATCGACATGTGTCTATCTGTGTGAAATGCAAAGCGTACAGAGCGACAGTACTGGATACTCTATTGTATGGTGCTGAAACTTGGACTGTCTACAGAGTGCAGGTGAAGAAACTCCAGGCGTACACGATGAGACACCTTCGAGCCATAATAAACATCTCATGGAAAGACAAGATAACCATCACAGAAGTGTTGAAACGAGCTGGTCTACCATCAATGGAGGACATGGTAATACAGATGAACCTGAGATGGCTCGGACATGTTGAGAGGATGGACCACCAGTGTCTCCCTCGGCAGTTACTCTACTCACAGTTATGCAAGGGCAAAGGCAATCAGGGTAGACCAAGGCTCAGATTTAAAGACACTGTAAAAAGAAACTTGAAGAAGTTGGACATAGACAGGAGTTCCTGACAGTGGAAGGCTAAGGACAGAGCTGTGTGGAGGAATCTGATCAGACCTAAATGAAACAGTCATTGTTGCCCACGAAAGACTGCTATGATGATGATGATGATGATGATGATGATGATGATGATGATGACTGGAGGCCTCTCATGTCAGGGTTGGAGTTTGGTCAGAGGATCAGGCTCACCCTTTAAGTTATTCTTGTATTTATTTATTGTCCTGAGTTGTCATTATTGTGCTTTTTTCCTGTCATGGTTTTCTGTTTCGGGTTTGCCCCTTTATTTCTTACAGTGTTCACAGTTCCCTTCTGCATTGCTTATTTGGGTTTGTTAATTTGCTAAGCACATACATCGGTTTGTAATTATGTTCATTTCTTCCACCTAGTATTTAAGGAATGCAGCTCCTCACCTTGGCGATGCATTTTTAGTTGTTATAGCAGTTGTTTTGGTGGTGAGCACACACACTTCTGTTGTTTCCGTTTATCCCGGCCAAAGTGTGTTGTTTTTTGTTCACTGCTTCAGAGTAGTGTTTATTTTTGGGGTTAATAAATTATGCTTCTCTCCTTCTCAGCAATTGAATCCTGTTTTTGCCCAGTCTGGGTGCAACCCCATGGCAAAAAAAACAAAAAAATTCAGCCATTCATGGATTCAGCAAGCAATTTTGGTAGGAGGAGAAGGAAGTGGAGCCGCAATGAGTGTGATGTGGTCGCTGCTGTGCAGGATTTGGTTGCCGCTGCTCGGAGCAGCTCATCCCCGGAGGATGCAGGGCATTGTTGGGGAGGAAATGCAAACTTGATGAGCGCAAGACTGAGTTTGTACTCTCACCCCCGGGTGAAGAGACTCATGCTTCCTGCGCTTCCTTTGGTGCCAGCGTTTTCGTTCCTGCAGCTGATCTACCACCAATTCTCTCTCCGGTAGAGTGGAGAGAGTTCCTCGGCAGCAGTCTGTCCTTCGGGGGCCCCGGGTCTAAGGACAATACGAGGAGACGCCGCTCGACCTCTTCACCCGCAGCTCCCAACCAGATGGTCTCTGAAGCCACCCAGAGGAAGACATCTGGACAATCAGTGGCAGCAGAGCAGGAACAGAGGCAAGTACCTTTTCATTTTTAAATGCTATTAAATGAGAAGTCTTGTCTTGTTTCTGTTTTTTTCTGCAACTGCTTCCAACCCTCCATCCTCACCTGTTTCTCCTTCCTCTTTTTGCGTTTTCTCGGAGCGGTTGCAAATACTGGGAGGAAACCAGATTGTCTGGAAAGTCTGCTGTTCTGGAGGGCCCAGCAGCAGCAGTTGCTCCCACATGGATGCCGCAGAATGGGGAGGGTTACCTAATTGGGGCTGCAGCTTTGGAACCCCTGTGTGAGGATGACGAGGAGGAACAGAAGGAGCATTGGCAGACTATGCTAGCTCAGGAGGAGCTTATGTTGGACTATAAGCCATGACTCATCCCAAAACAGATGTCCCTGCTTGGTTGGACCCAGTGGGAATAAGATGGTCCAGCAGCTCCAGTACCTAGTCCATAGTGCCATTCAGCCCCAGTACCTAATCCACAGCACCATTAAGCCCCAGTACCAACTCCACAGTGCCATTCAGCCCCAGTACCTACTCCACTGCGCCACCCGACTTCAGTACCTCCTCCAGGGCGCCACCCAGCTTCAGTACCTACTCCACGGCACCTCTCAGCCCCAGTACCTGCTCCATGGTGCCTCCCCACCCCAGTGCCTGCTCTAGAACCAGCTCCAGTTGCTCACTGTGTGCGTGTCGCAGCTCCAACCATCCCCGAGATGCACACAACAGCTCCAGCCATCCCCAAGGTGCGCACAACGGCTCCCACTGTCCCCGAGGTGCACACAATGGTTCCCGCTGTCCCTGAAGCACATGCCACAGCTTCAGCTGTTCCTGTTCCTTTTTTGCCTGAGATGCATGCTGCAGTTCCTGCTGCTCATCCAGCGGTGGCCATCCCAGCAGCTGTGGACCAGGAGCTCAGGCAAGTACTTTACCTTTTTAACATCAATGCTATTTAAGTCTTACCTAGCTCCTCGTGATTGTGGCGACGCCTCACTCACCTCCTGCCTATCTTCCCTGTTTGAGGTGGCTGAGTCAGGGAAAGAGTCACAGGAGGGCCACGCTCAAGCTATCATCCAAGAGGTCATGGGACCTCCACCCGCCGATGTCCAAGAGGTCATGGGACCTCCACCTAATGCCCAAGTGGTCAGGAGACTTCCAACTGTAGCTCCAGGGATCAGGAATCCTCCAGCAGCGGCTTCCGGGATCAAGAGACCTCCAGCTGATGTTGCAGAAAATAGGAGACCTCCACCCTTTGCCCTCCCAGTTCCCCGGTTCAGTGGCCAAAGGACAGTGGTAGGCCTCCATATCAGCCCTGCAGTCTGGTTCAGGGACACATGGACTTGAGTAGACCCCCTGACTCGCTGGATTGGTCGGTCCAGTGGTCCACGGATTTGGGTAGACCGCCCAACATGTTTTTTGGTTACCTTTTGGGTCTTGGACTTTGTTTGGGCCACAGACTGTATGCTGTTTTTGGAGTTCTGTGGGGGATGGGGACTTTGTTTAAGCCAACCTAACCTGTGCCCCCACCACCCTCCCTGGGAGATGTATGACCTTTTTTTGGTTTCTCTTGGGATGTCTGGGATCCACCTCTTAAGAGGTTGGCCATGTCAGGGTCGGGGTTTGGTCAGAGGACCAGGCTCATCCTTTAATTTATTCTTGTATTTATTTATTGTCCTGAGTTTTCATTATTGTGCTTTATTCCTGTCATGGTTTTCTGTTTCGGGTTTGCCCCCTTATTTCTGACAGTGTTCACAGTTCCCTTCTGCATTGCTTATTTGGGTTTGTTAATTTGCTGAGCACACACACACCAGTTTGTAATTATGTTCCTTTCTTCCACCTAGTATTTAATGAATGCAGCTCCTCACCTGGGCGTTGCATTTTTAGTTGTTATAGCACTTGTTTTGGTGGTGAGCACACACACACTTCTGTTGTTTCTGTTTATCCCGGCCAAAGTGTTTTGTTTTTGTTCATGGCTGCGGAGTAGCATTCATTTTTGGGGTTAATATATTATGTTTCATTATTGCTGAGTGACTGAATCCAGTTTTTGCCCAGCCCAGGCATAACCCCATGACATTTCACCATATGGAAGGTCAGAAGAACACAATTGACCAGCAACTCTCTGCACACCATTGTTACCAATGATGGATTTCACAGTCCACAGAGGGCTTGCTTTTATGATTTGTTCTCCATTTCACAGTGCTTTAAACTCATCTTCAAAAGCAAACTGTTCTAAAATGTAGATGGCTTGCAACTTAGCTTGAGTTTGTGAGTTTTCAGGATTCGGTTTGGGACTTGTTTCTTGCTACCTTGATGAGTTTTGCTATTGCTCGCGTCAACTGTTTACAGGAAGAAAAACATTCAAATCTCTGTGGGTGGAGAGATTCATTTGTGGCTTGAGTTGCAAATGCACTGACTTCTGGATGAAGTTCTGAATCCTGATCTGGTTCAGTGAGTTCATATGTGTTTGGTGACAGATGAGGGGGTTGTTTCAAGAACGAAGATCCAACAAACAGTTTGTTTGCTGCAGAAAGCTTGTTGTTGTTGGTCTTGTTGTGATATCAGTTGAGTTGTGGTCTGTTGAGATGTGGTGCCGCTTTACAGGTGTAGTGGACTTCCAAATTTTTGAGACTCTATTTAATACATAGATGTAGAATCATCATGATAGGTTGTAGATGTACCCTAAGACAATCTTGCTGTCTGTGAAGAACTTCACAGCTTCAAATTCAAGGTCCATTTCTTGGCAAATTAGTTCTACCGTCTCTACAGCAAGAACTGTGGTGCACAATTCCAGACATGGGATCGTGTGTGCAGGCTTTGGGACCAGTTTAGCTTTCCCCATGACAAAACCTGTGAAGGAGCGACCTTGGTCATCAAGGACTCTGAGATAGGCAACGGCAGCGATTGCCATGGAATACACATTTGAGAAGACACAAAGCTCTTTATACTGTACTGAAGATAGAAAGAATGGTACATAAGGTCTGGGGATGCCCCTCATGGGTCGTCACCTTATCATGGTGGGGGGTTTGCATGCCCTAGTGATCAGGTGGTGAAAGGAATACTTTGAGGATCTCCTCAATCTCACTGACACGCTTTCCACAAAGGAAGCAGGGCTTGTGGATGAGGTAGATGACTTGGCCATCACAGGGGCTGAGGTCGTCAAAGTGGTTAAAATCTCTTCGGTGGCTGGGCCCCGGGGGTGGACAAGATTCACCCTGGGTACCTCAAGGCCCTGCATGTTGTAGGGCTGTCATGGTTGACACGCCTCTGCAACATTGCGTGGAGGTCAGGGACAGTGCCTTTGGCATGGCAAACTGGGGTGGTGGTTCCTCTCTTCAAGAAGGGGGACCAGAAGATGTGTTCCAACTTTAGAGGGATGACACTCCTTTACTTCCCTGGGAAGGTCTATGCCAAGGTAATGGAGAGGAGAGTCCAGTCGTTGGTCCAACCTTGGATTCAAGAGGAGCAATGTGGTTTTCGGCCTGGCCATGTGACATTGGACCAGCTCTTTACCCTCTCTAGAATCCTCAAGGATTCGTGGAAGTTTGCCAAACCAGTTTACATGTGTTTTGTGGACTTGGAGAAGGCATTCAGCCACGTCCCTGGTGGTATTTTGTGGGGGGTGCTTCGGGAGTACGGGGTATTGGGCTTTTTGCTATGAGATATCCGGTCTCTATATGACCGTAGTGTGAGTTTGGTTCATATTGCCAACACTCGGTTGGACTTATTCCCAGTCAGAGCTGGACTCCACCAGGGCTGCCTTTCGTCACTGATCCTGTTCATAATTTTTATGGACAGGATTTCTAGGCACAGCCAGGGAACGGAGGGTGGCATGCTTTGTGACCACAGGATCTCATCTGTGCTGTTGACGTGTTCAATACTTATTTCCCCCGCCATATGTTAGAATAAATCAAGTATTAACCCAATGACTGCCCATGGCACTCCATTGCGCCGTTTCCTCCTCTCCCCCTGGTGGTCAAGATTTTTTTCAAGAAAATATTCAGTTAAAATGTCATAGATTTCCAAAGCTATAACCTAAAAGTGGTAAGAGGTAATGGCTTACTGTCAATTAGAAAGATGTAGAATATGATCCAAAGTTTGAGATAGGAGTAAATTAACACATCTAATTTACATAATGCCACAGCAGCCATATTGAATTACATAACTTTCAGTCAAAGTAGACTTTGGATATATTTACACAAAGGCTGTTTTTTTTTTTTTTGCCATTTGCTGTTTTGGTCATTGTTATCTTATCTTCAAAGTATGTGAACCAGAAAATCAGTTACAATGTAAACAAATAAAGAAATTTGTCACTTACCCCTGGCCAGGCAGCGCGCTTTGTCAATTTTCATCATCCTCGTTGTTATTTTGTCTTCTCTCAGTAATTTTCACTTTCTCTCCCACATCCCAGAAACCCAGAAACCGCTATGATTATGCAACCGCAATTTTGCTTTTATTCCTCCACAATTTATCTCACATGACGACCGGGAACCAGCGCAATTGATCTGTCCAGTCACATGGTGCTGGGGGTCGATGGCAGGTGCAAATCAACCACCTTCGCCCATCCTCTATTATTAAAAAAATATAGATATTTACCTTCATAAGCGAAATAATCTTTTTTTAGAATCATCGTTGGCAAATTTGGGAGAAAACACCTCCTCCATCTTGCGATCTGTCTTGCGATCGATCAACATTTTTTTTTTTTTTAACAAACTCTCCTTCTCTGGAGTCCAGAAGTTGGGGGGGGGGGGGGGTTATATAGGGAACAAATGAGAAACAAAATAATTGAGATCTGGATCCAGAGAAATTCAGGAACAAATGATAAACAAAATAATTTAGATCTATCAGTCTGGAAAATGTTATAAAGTCCTTTCTAAAGCTTTGGGACTCCAGTGAACCACAGTGAGAGCCATTATACACAAATGGCGAAAACATGGAACAGTGGTGAACCTTCCCAGGAGTTGTTGGCCGACCAAAATTACCCCAAGAGGCCAGCAACGACTCATCCAAGAGGTCACAAAAGACCACACAACAACATCCAAAGAACTGCAGGCCTCACTTGCCTTAGTTAAGGTCAGTGTTCATGACTCCACCATAAGAAAGAGACTGGGCAAAAATGGCCTGCATGGCAGAGTTCCAAGATGAAAACCACTGCTGAGCAAAAGGATTATTAAGGCTGATCTCAGTTTTGCCAGAAAATATCCTGATGATCTCCAAGACTTTTGGAAAAACACTCTGTAGACTGACAAGACAAAAGTTGAACTTTTTGGAAGGTATGTGTCCCATTTCATCTGGCAAAAAAGTAACACAGCATTTCAGAAAAGGAACATCATAACAGCAGTAAAATGTAATGGTGGTAATGTCATGGTCTGGGGCTGTTTTGCTGCTTCAGGAACTGGAAGACTTGCTGTGGTAAATGGAACCATGAATTCTGCTGACTACCAAAAAATCCTGAAGGAGAATGTCCGGCCATCGGTTTGTGACTTCAAGCTGAAGCACACTTGGGTTCTGCAGCAGGACAATGATCCAAAACACACCAGCAAGTCCACCTCTGAATGGCTTTAGAAAAACAAAATTAAGACTCTGGAGTGGCCTAGTCAAAGTCCTGACTTGAATCCAATTGTGATGCTGTGGCATGACCTTAAAAATGCAGTTCATGCTTGAAGATCCTCCAATGTGACTGAATTAAAACACTCTGCTGTAAAAGACTCATTACCAGTTATTACAAACGCTTGATTGCAGTTGTTGCTGCTAAGGGTGGCCCAACCAGTTTTTAGGTTTAGGGGATAATCACTTTTTCACACAGGGACATGTAGGTTTGGATTATTTTTTTTTTTTTTTATTAATAATAAACATCATTTAAAAACAGCATTTTTAGTGTACTTGTGTCATCTTTGTCTAATATTTAAATTTGTTTGATTATCTGAAAACATTTAAGTGTGACAAACATACAAAAAATGAGAAATCAGGAAGGGGGCAAACACTGAATCTGATAACTAATGCTGTTCACATCTCCCATGAACGAGTAGAGAAAATTCTGCACAATGAACGTGGCATGTCAAAGGTTTCCAGTAGGTGGGTGCCACGGCTTTCGACGACTGATCAAAAGCAGACCAGGCTGGTCATGTCACAGGCAAACCTGGCACTATTTGAACCAGATTAAGTTGGTTTCCTTGAACATTTCCTCATGCAAGATGTGTTTTGGGTCCAGCACTTTGAGCCAGAGACCAAACAACAGTCTAAGCAGTGGAAACACCCCTCTTCGCCTCCCCAAAGAAGGCCAAGAGGGTGTCATCAGCAGGGAAGGTAATGGCCTCTATCTTCTTGGATGCAAAGGGCATTGTGTTCATCAATTACTTTTAGAAAGACCAAGCTATCAATCGGGAATACTATGGCAAATTGGTGATGCAGCTGCGGAAAGCAGTCAAGTCAAAATGGCCTGGAAAGCTGACAAAAGGGGTTCTGCTTCATCAGGACAATGATCCTGCACACAAGTTTTTGGTTGCAATGGCTGCTGTACGTGACTGTGGCTTTGGCTGATCACCCTCCTTATTCTCCTGATTTAAAACCATCTGACAATTTTCTGTTCCCCAACATGAAAAAAAAAAACAAAAAAAAAACACTTGGCTGGGAGGCAGCATCGAACCGATGATGAGGTCATCTCTGCTGTTGAGGACTTCTTTGAGGATTGAACTCCTTTACTGCAGGGTTCCAAGCACTGTAACACCGATGGAAGAAGTGTGTTGACCGATGGGAGACTATGATGAAAAATAAACCACATTTGGTCAAATTTGACCACTGACTGCATCATGGTCAGCCTATGAACTTTTCAGCCCCCCCCCTTTGTATTATATAAAATAATTCACTGATAATTCTTGAGTTCAAACCTTAACAATTTTCCCAAAACAGAATTCAATTCAAGATTTTAATAATTTAATAACTGATATAGCATTATCATTACATAAACATATGTAAGAGTTTACAACTTCAACTGGTGTGTACTCTCAGTGTTACTGAGGAAAATCTCACCATCCCAGAACTCTCTCTCATTGTTCTACACACACTGACTCTCACAAGGTCTACTACACCCATTAGGCCCCTCCATTGATCGCCACTGTTCATATAATGGGGCAGCAAAAACAGTGCAATGCAAGTAACTCTCCTAAGGAGCTTAGTTCTGCTGCAGTCTCTGTTGATGCAATTAATGTATTATTTAGGAGAGTCAGTGATTAGAACACGCACAATTCAACTTTTAGCACGCTACAATATGGGATGCTGTCATTTCCCGTGACAATGGGCGTGAAGGCAGATTACATGGGGAAGGAAGTAATTGTGAAAACGCGCACTGTGGCACACTCTTAATGTGTTTCTGTCCAATAAATCTCCTTGGAAAGCAAATCTAATTCAAGACAAAATGACATAAGTCCAGAAATACAGTCCATACATTTTCGCCAAGTAAGTTTTTGCAATACCTTTGGTAAATCATTGTGATGGAAAAAGCTGAACAGGCAGTCTTTAAAAAGATATGGTGTGACACTGATTTTAAGACTACAGAGTTTATGAGTTGCTTAATTATTCATTTGGAAAATGGTTATTGTTGAAAAGAGCTAATAAATTGCCATAAAGAGTTTTATTGTTCCTAACAACACTGTTTTAAAATTTTGGGTCAATGAGTACAATATTGAGACATGCGGATACTGCAGAGTAGAAAACATGTATCCTATTTATTTGAATCGGCAGGAACTAAGTCTATATAGAACAGCACATGAATAAACGGGATTTATTTTCAATACTGCACAACTGACTGCAGTGGTGGCGAGCTACAGTATGTCTGTACTATTTTATATGTGTGTGTGAGAAGTAGGGAGTCGTGCATGTGCCTGTGTGTGTGTGTTGTATGAGTGTGTGTGTATGTGTGTGTGTGTGTGCATTTTGTGTGGGTGTGTGTATTGGAGGGTTGGGAGGGGTGGGATGTATTGTGTAATATATATATACTGTATATATATATATATATATATATATATATATATATATATATATATATATAAATATATATATACACCACCGTTCAAAAGTTTGGGGTCACCCAGACAATTATTTTGTGTTTTCCATGAAAAGTCACACTTATTTACCACCATGAGTTGTAAAATGAATAGAAAATATAGTCAAGACATTGACAAGGTTAGAAATAATGATTTGTATTTGAAATAATAATTTTTTCCTTCAAACTTTGCTTTCGTCAAAGAATCCCCCATTTGCAGCAATTACAGCATTGCAGACCTAACATGACTGCACAAGGGTTTTCTAATCATCCATTAGCCTTCTGACGCAATGAGCAAACACATTGTACCATTAGAACACTGGAGTGATAGTTGCTGGAAATGGGCCTCTATACACCTATGTAGATATTACACCAAAAACCAGACATTTGCAGCTATAATAGTCATTTACCACATTAGCAATGTATAGAGTGTATTTCTGATTAGTTTAAAGTTATCTTCATTGAAAAAAAGTGCTTTTCTTTCAAAAATAAGGAAATTTCTAAGTGACCCCAAACTTTTGAATGGTAGTGTATATATATATATATATATATATATATATAATATATATAAAACACGTGGACAAAATTGTTGGTACCCCTCTGTTAATGAAAGAAAAACCCACAATGGTTTTCCGTAGGATCACTGGACTCACCCTCAGAGATAGGGTGAGGAGCTCAGTCATCCGGTAAAAGCTCAGAGTTGAACCACTGCTCCTCCACATTGAAAGGAGCCAGTTGAGGTGGTATGGGCATCTGATCAGGATGCCTCCTGGATGCCTTCCTCTTGAGGTGTTTCGGGCACATCCCTTGGGGTGGAGACCCTGGGGCAGACCCAGCACTCAGTGGAGAGAATATGTCTCCCAGCTGGTCTGGGAATGCCTTGGTATCCTCTCTGAAGAGCTGGAACAGGTGGCTGGGGTGAGAGAAGTCTGGGCTTCTCTGCTTGAACTGCTGCCTCCACGACCCGGACCTCCGGAGAAGCGGTAGAAGATTGATGGATGGATTTATGTATGGATGGATGGATGGATGGATGGATGGGACCAATGTGACATCAAGTAAACTAATGGGACACAATTAATATTCAAGACTGTCATGTGTCTGAGTGTGTGTTTCACAGAGCTCAGACTCTGACTTTATTTCTAAGTTTTATATGTCTGTTATTAGTTTTTGTAACAAATCTACCTACGGGTACAAATAAAGTAATCTGAACCTTTGTGACAAGAGCCTTTCCTCTTTCTCCAGACACTCCCCACCAGCTGCTCACTGTCTGCTCCTCTGCCATGTCAGCTGAGAGCAGTTGTAATTAGGTCACCGGTTCAGTCAGTGGCATACACCTGTCGCTCATTTACTGCCAGCTGTTTAAGGCTGCGTGGACATTCTGTCAGTGCGGAAGCATTGTCTCTTCTCAATTGTAAATCGTCTAATGTCTATGGACTGTTGGACTTATTTTTCCTCCCCTCTCACAGTGCACTCTTGGCCCTGGAGAGTTCCCCACTGTAAGTTACTTTAATTTAGCAATTTTTTTTGTGTTTCATGCACAGTTTTTGTATTTTCTGTTCTTGTTAATAAAAATCACCAACCAGTTCAGCGCCTGGTTCATTCTCTCTGCCCCGAGGGGGCCAATTCATGACATGAGACCCATTGTAATATATTCCTTGAAATTTAATTTAATAATTTTGGCATTTTGTGTCCCATTCAGACATGTTTGTTGTTTAATCCAAATAAAAACCAGAGATTTAAAAAGCCAACATAATGAATAAAGTCAATATTACTTAAATATTTATGACAAATGGGCATTGCTGTAGTACCGAACGCCATTCAAAATGTAATCCCTTTATAATTTAGCACAATTTGTTTCTTAAAAGCTTTCTGAAATCTAAATTAATCAATTTAAGGACAAAATACCTGACATTACCCAGTGGAAGGACCGGTATGGCCGCAGCCATCCTTCTCCATAGTTTCACTAATTTCACATGGATGAGAGCTGTACTGTAATGGCTGCTATTTACCTTTTTTTTTTCTGTCTCTCTCTCTGATTGAGTTTGCCGGGAGTGAATGACTGCTGCACCTTTAATCAATTATGACCCTTAATCCAGCATCAGAGAAAAGAAATGCAGGTTTTTAAACAAGTTAATGGAATATATTGAAGTGTTTAAAATTGGTAATGTGAAAACAAGTGTCAGAAGTATAATTTGGCCCTAATTTTATTGCTTCTATGTTCAAGCTGTTATTCATTTGACAATCTGCTCATTCTTATTTTGAAGGTTATTGAGTCTGGATAGGAGCTCTTATTTTTAAAGCTCGTTTGTGAAGGGAGAAAGTATACCTGCATAGTGCAGACCCTGCTGCTGAAATGTTTATCTTCACCTGGCTGTCGTAGTAGCCGGTATGTTATGTCCACAAACCTGGCAATGACGACCAACAAGGATGCTGTCGCTGAACTCAACTTTATTACAAGCACTGTAATAGTACAAAGCACATGTGGCAGTAGTCTCTCTGTAACCGGCTCCCAACTCACAACCACACTCAAACTCTAGCCAACTCTCCAACTCCTAGTGAGATGGCGGCCCGCCCAATATATAGTGACGTGGTGACATCAGCCACAGGCTGCGTACCACTCCCAATATCCCCACATTCATATACTACATCCCCCCCCTTGCAAAAATTCAGAATACCATGTAACATTAGCAGATCAGCCCTCCTCAATTTAGCATGTCAAATTCCCCTTAACACATATTATCACACATTTCTTAAAGTACCGTATTTTTGGGACTATAAGGCGCACCGGATTATAAGGTGCAATATCAATGAACGGTCTATTTGATGGTCTATTTTCTTACATAAGGCGCACTGGATTATAAGGCACATTAAAGCGAGGTAGTCGAGCTGGGAAAAAAAAAAATTTTGCGTGCATGGAAAGAAAATCCTATCTATAGTCATTATAGACACATATAGCGCGATTGTCTGCGAGTGTGAATGACCTGTTCCACGAGCAGGCGGAACGTTTTTAGTCCGTGGCTGTTTACATCGCCATATTGGCCAGGATACTCGCTCAGTACTCGATACGGCTTGCTCTCCGGCGGCGGCCCCGATAAGTAAACATATGCCGGAACACTTGAAATCTTTCGTCCCAAAAATATTATTTTTGAATATTTAATTACAGCTAAACGGGAGCAGTTTCGATGCCGAAATTTCACATACAAATCCTAATATACGTGTTTATACACCTTCAGCTTTTGGGTATCGAATACCTCGCGAGGTAGTCGGATCCGGGAATTTTTTTTTTTTTTTTTGAGTGCATGGAAAGAAAATCCTATCTATAGTCATTATAGACACATATAGCGCGATTGTCTGCGAGTGTGAATGACCTGTTCCACGAGCAAATGTACGTTTTTGGTCTGTGGCTGTTTACATCGCCATATTGGCCAGGATACTCACTCGGTACTTGATACTGCTCGCTATCCAGCTGCAGCCCCGAGAAGTAAACAATGTAAACAAATGCCGGGACGCTTGACTTCTTTCATCCCGAAAATATCATTTTTGAATATTAATTACAGCTAAACAGGAACAGTTTCGATCCACGATCCATTGGCAGATAGTGGCGTAACTCGCTAGCAATTTAACTTTGAACGACCTGTTGACACCAATATAGCGGCTGGAGTTCTTTGGTTAATCCACCCGGAATGATGGCAAGCTCCGAATTAGTTTGCTTCGCTTGGGATTTGACAGTATCGGTGGGATGGGGGTGCATGGAGTGGCAGATCAATAGGGATGGAGATTTGTGGAAAAAGCCATCCGGCCATTATGTTGAAGCACATATTACTCCGCGACGCTCCTGACTACCGTAATGCTCCGACAATCCATCAAGCGGTTCGGCTTCATAGCTTACCAAAGTCATACTAAAACATTTTTGACAGATTTTGGAGTGCCGTGTACCACATAAAATCGGTTCGAGATCAGTAAGATGGCGATCCAAGATGGCGCCCACAGTGGTCGCCATGGTGCTTCGCTGCCCTTTAATTTTTTTAATTTGCTTGTTTCTGTTCATTGATTGTGCGTCTGCCGGTTCATACACCCGTGAAGAATTATTAAATATCAGGACTCTTACTCCCACGGACCTTCTCCCAGTTTTTTTAGCTCCTGCCGCCGATCTGATTCATTGTTTGGCTCAAAAAGTAAGACGGCGTAAAAGAGGGAAGCGAGGGGAGATTCTCGCTCGGCTGCGAAGGAGAGGCACGCGAACAGCCTTGCCTGGCATATTTCTATCCAATGCCAATTCTCTCTTGAACAAGGTAGAAGAATTAAGACTGCTGATGCGATTTAAGGACCTCGCTTCCTCGTCTGTCATCTGTTTCTCTGAGACCTGGCTTAAAGGGAACATTCCGGATAGCGCGATCAGCCTCGAGGGATTTCAGCTGTTTCGTGCTGATCGCGTCACAGAGCTCTCCGGTAAGTCTATTGGAGGAGGAGTGTGCTTCTATATTAACAACAGCTGGTGCTCTGATGTAACGGTGATTTCCAAACACTGTTCTCCCGCCCTGGAATTTCTTTTTATTAACTGCAAGCCATTTTATTCCCCGCGGGAGTTCGCCTCATTCATCCTCGTCGCTGTGTACGTCCCTCCCGACGCGGACATGCGCGAAGCTCAGCGCGTGCTCGCGGATCACATCCAACACACGGAGCAGAATTTTCCAGACTCCCTGGTTATTGTGGTAGGCGACTTTAACCAGAGCAATCTGAGTCACGAGCTCCACCACTACAAACAGTTTATTAAATGTCCAACCAGAGGAATTAACACGCTGGATCACTGTTACACTACAGTGAAGGACGCATATCGCGCTGTTCCCCGTGCTGTGCTCGGATTATCTGATCACGTGATGGTCCACCTAATTCCCACATACAGACAGAGACTGAAACTCACTAAACCTGTTGTGACCACCACGAAGAAATTGACCAGTGAAGCTGGAGAGAATCTGAACACATGCATGGAAATAACTGACTGGGGCATGTTTAAAGGAGCCACACATGATCTTAATGAGTACACAGACACTGTGAACTCATATATCAACTTCTGTGAGGAGAACAGTCTTCCATCGCGCACCAGGGTGAGGTATTCTAATGATAAGCCCTGGTTCACGGCCAAGCTCAGACAGATCAGGAAGGAGAAGGAAGCAGCGTTGAAAAGTGGAGACAGGGACTGCTACAGAGAGGTCAAATATCGGTTTAACAGAGAGCTGAGGAGAGCTAAATATGTGTATTCTGAAAGACTCCAGCAGCAGTTCACTGCTAATGACTCGGCTTCTGTGTGGAGAGGACTGAGGAAAATCACCAACTATCGGCCTCAGGCTTCTAAAGGTCAGGATGACAAAGCCCTTTGTCAAAAACTGTCCCAACATTACGCCCGTTTTGACACCTCGTCAGCTGTGTCCAACTCACCCACTCCACCCAGCTCCACTGCCTCCTCAGCCCCTAATTCATCAAAAGCGGTCCCCCCCTCCTCCTCCTCCTCCTCCCCCCCTGCCCTTGTCATCAGTGAGCAGGACGTGCACAGACAGTTCTCCAGACTGAACCCGCGCAAGGCCCCCGGGCCGGACGGTGTGTCTCCCTCCACCCTGAGACACTGTGCGAAAGAGCTGGCTCCTGTCTTCACAGACATTTTTAACACCTCCCTTAAGCAATGTCACGTACCAACCTGCCTCAAATCCTCCACCATCATCCCTGTCCCCAAGAAGCCACGGATTACTGGACTTAACGACTACAGACCTGTAGCGCTCACCTCTGTAGTCATGAAGTCCTTTGAGCGCCTGGTCCTGTCTCACCTCAAGTCCATCACCACTCCCCTCCTGGACCTGCTGCAGTTTGCCTACCGTGCTAACAGGTCTGTGGACGATGCAGTCAACCTGGCCCTCCACTCCATCCTGCAGCACCTGGACTCCCCGGGAACCTACGCCAGGATTCTTTGTGGACTTCAGCTCCGCATT